>OU015491.1:30747776-30807776 GCA_907164885.2 Dolomedes plantarius
TAGAGCCGCAGCACGAAGGTAATTAGTGCAAATAATATATATAATAGCCGTTGTCTCTGTATAACACTTCAGGGCTGTACTCATCTTTCAATTGAAGCCCTCAGTAAACAAACAGCCGGTTAGGCTTAATTTCAATTTCAGATGTGGATCAGAATATTTTCTTACCTAAAAACTAATATCTTCTCCATCAAATCACGTTTGTTCAACCTAATTTTCTATAAAACATTCAGAACTAAAAAAGATTGGATGCTTTTAGCTGTATATTTAACAGTTTTTTAAAATCTGTTTACTTTTGCGATGAATTCTGAAAGTAAACAAACTTTAATGTGAATGAATCAAGTAGCTCAAGTATTCATAGCTGTAAAAAACTGGATGGCAGTCTACTACTCCAATCGCATGAAAAACTAAATAAATAAAAAAATAATGAAAGGGTTTGATTTTACAAGGTGTGGATTAAATGCAATATTGTTAGATAATTCGGGATATTTTTTAACTTTCATATACTTTTTCCATTATGACGTCATTATTAGTATTATGACGTCAAAATGACGGGTTACCTTCTAGTAAATAATAAATTACAAGATTTTTTTTTTTTGTCTCAGGTCATAAAATTTTAGACGTTAGAAATTAACTCGCATGTTTTTATAACTTTATCAGAAATGAACTAGTCCCTCTAATTAAAACTGCCCTTCATCTGTTTATCTTCCGTGACCGGTATCTGTCATCTTTTAGTGGTAATGAACGCCCTCCTGCAGCAAAAGGGATTTCTAACCTAGTTTTATGAACTCGGTTTTAATCAAGGTTCAAGCCCACTCGTGCCCCAAGTTGAGTTTATTTCAGTTTGTGTATTCAAAAAAGCAAAGGGGCATTTTCAAGTCAAAATAAAACAAATTCTAAAACTTCCATGCGGAATACAGTAATGCTTTAAATTATGTAATTGAGTAAATTTAATTTAAATTACATTAACTTTAGCAATAAAGTGTTGCAATACCGCAGAGGAATTCAGTGTATAAATATACGACAGTACTCCGACCTTAAATACGAGTTTTAATTATTTTTATTATTTTGGGTATTGAAGCCCCTTTTGCAACCTCTTTAGAGTTCAAGATTTTAATAATATTTCTTAGTAAGCACCTATGGACTTAGAGGAATCACCATGCAAAAGTTCAGCTTCCTAAGGCTTTATCGTTCCAGACTTATAGCGATCACTCAATGAGTAGTATTTGGCCTATATACGAGGCGCATCTAGAAAGTAAGAACCAGCTGGGTGTGTGTTGTTGTGTTATGAATTATGCCCCTTGACTGCCCCTTGACCGACAATTATTGGGCTTAGGTTATTGGGCAGAGTGGTGTGGCTCCGGTTTTAAATAGCACCACAATGGTCGGAGTCCGACTTGGCTAAAGGACCGGTCCCGTAATTCTGAACCGAGTCAAGTGACGAGACAGGTACATTTGACCCCGCACCTCCTGAGGTAAATTTTGAGAACATGGAGGACATTGCCGCCAGGACAGATTTTTCGTGCGACAGCTGCCATTAGGGTACACTTCGCTGGATTTATCAGCGACCGGCATCGAACCAGAGACGTTCAGATCACTGGCTCGCTGCCTTTGCCAACTGGGCCACCCCACCCAGCCAACTGGGTGTAAAAAAAGTTAGAAGTTTCTGAGATTATTTTTAATTGCAAAATATTAAAACATACATTACACTACCTTTCTACGCAGTCTCCATATTTTATGAGACTAGCTTTCCATCGTATCATGAGACTAGCTTTTGTATTCCTTCGCGAAGAAACTCACCGCCAACCCATTCAGCCACTCCTTCACAACGTCTTCTGTTTCTTGATCAATCTGTAGACTCTGACCGTCCAAAAATCTCTTCAGAAGGAGAAACAAATGCTAATAGCTAGGAACTAGGTCGGGACTATACGGTGGTTGTCCAAAAATTTCTTAACAAAACTATTCAAGCAATGCACGTGAACGGACGGCGGTGTGTGGTCGCACGTTGTCGTGCAAGAGAGAATCTCTGACAGACAGCAGCCCATGCCGTCGAATCAGAATTGCTCGGCACAGCATCTTAAGAGTTTCGCTGTAGGATTCAGCATTTATGGTACCTTATCATTTATGGTCGTACCACACGAACATTTTTTCCGTTCAAAAATCTTATCACCGACCGCACTTCACAACTGGCGGGATTTTAGATTTTACTGTCCACTTTAAACTAACACAGCAAAGCGAGAAAACTTTATAGATCAATATAATTTGCGCTAAATGAAGCACCAGACATTCAGAAACCAAATAACGATAACGCTGTTACAATGACGAGGCATGCGCAGGATATATTAGCAATCGGTTCTTACTTCCAGGATTCGCCTCGTATATATATGCATAGAGAGAGATAATTAGTTATTTTTTATATGCCTAAAAGAGATCTTTAACAATCATTTCACCCATAAATTGTTTAAAAGGAAAGAAGTTATCTCCTTGGTACGAAACGGGAATAGATCTCAGACACAGATTGTTCAATTTAGTTGCTTACCTTTTATTGGTTACGTCCAGATGGTCCCGATACCACCCGAGCCCAAAGTCTAATTTTAAATATACGTAGTCGGGGTTTATTCGGTGTAGAGGTAATTTTCAAGTAAACCTATGTTTAGACTTAACAAGTCTCACCTCTGTTTAGACTTAACAAGTCTCACCTCTGTCTTGAACTTACTGCGTTGAACATTCTCGTGATATAGATCCCATGGTCAAACGGTGAGTAATGAACAAATTCCAAACGTCGACATCTCTACCTCAAAACGATCTGGAGACCTGTTGTCAAGTCGTCTTCGTTGGTTAACGATATGAGAGTAATATCAATAATTTCTCGCATAACCTTTGTTAACAAATTGCTCTCCTGATGTGAGCTATGGCACGCATATTTCTTGTGTACTTATCTTACAAACCCTTGTATTATAATTTGGATCTTTAAAATCACCGTAGAGGAGGACATTTCCTACTGATTTCCGTAGTATTTTAGGGGCGTTTTGGAGCGATTTGATATTTTTTTTTCTTTGTGTGATAAAATAGTGGTAAGTTGGATTACTCCCTACCAAAAGTTTTTTCCCTACGTCGAGGGAAAGTCCTGTGACTATAATTCCCCACGGACAGTACAGTAGAGGTGACATCTATTATAAAAATTTAAGACTGAAAAGGGCTCGTCTTGGAGAATACCCTAAAAGATGGTTAAAAAGTTCAGCAGAACAAAGGGGGCGGTTGAGAGAAGATACAACGCCCATACGATGCAGGTTTTCACGTAAAAGGTCACGAGATGTCACTATTCTAAAATTTAAATAGCAATGTGTCGCGGAAGGTCATGAGAGATAGGGAAAGCAGTTCAGTCCAAGTCTTACCCGCGAAGTGCAGTTTATGTGTATTGCCAACTGCCTCCCTGAAATTTTTTGTCTATCTCAGCACAAGCTCGGAAATATGGGAAAGAGTACATGGGTTGTGGTAACCCACAACCCTCTTCAGCAAGATAATCAGCTTGCTCGTTACCCGGTATACCCAGTGGCTAGGAATCTCTGCCAAAAGTGTATCAATACACGAAGGCAACATTCTTTCTCCGCTGTTTTCCAACATTTTTATGCGGTTAGAAAAAACTCTTCATACTCATTGAATTGACAAATTAACAGTGAAAACATCGCAGTTGGAGTCTCGGAGTAATAAATGTTCTGGTGAAGAATTTTAAAGGCCTCAGATTAAGATGTATAATGAAATACCATCCTTGATATACAAGCGTCCTACGATGTTCGCAAGAAAGAAAAGAATAAATCTTGTTTATAAGTTTGCGAGTAGTCACACTTTGCTGTCCGTACAACGTGAAAATAACACATGCTGACCGCCAATTTTGTTTGAATATATATGCAAAACATCGGCAAAAAAACTGAAATTTTGGAATAAAGTACGGCTATTTTTATTTCCTGAATTCTGTTTTATTTATATGGGAGGGGGTCTGAGATTCATAGCTCAAATGATAAAAATGGGACGCCTGAAACTTATTGTCGTTGTAGAGGTAATATTCAAGTAAACCTATGTTTAGTTGATCAAAAATTTCTCCAATATTAACTTCATTTATCCTAAATCGCCTTCAACATTTGCGCGTAAAAACGCGAGTTTACTTGGTACCGGTCAACAATGCGTTAAAATATGAGTAAAAACACGGTGTGGGATGCATGGCCAATGTTAGGATCCTTTAAAATAATAAATTCAATTTGATTCATCCTTTCAACTAAATATTGAATCGTTAGATAAATTTTAATTGAACGTTCCCTATTTACCTATCTAATCTATATATATAATATATATATATATATATATATATATATATACTAGTAGGTAACCCGTCATTTTGACGTCATAATGGAAAAAGTATATGAAAGTTAAAAAATATCCCGAATTATCTAAAATATTGCATTTAATCCACACCTTGTAAAAGCAAATCCTTTCATTATTTTTTATTTATTTAGTTTTTCATGCGATTGGAGTAGTAGACTGCCATCCAACCCGTCATTCTGACGTCATAATACTAAAAATGACGTCATAATGGAAAAAGTATATGAAAGTTAAAAAATATCCCGAATTATCTAACAATATTACATTTAATCCACACCTTGTAAAAGCAAACCCTATCATTATTTTTTATTTATTTAGTTGTTCATGCGATTGGAGTAGTAGACTGCCATCCATTTTTTTACAGTTCACTACGCGATTCATTCACATTCAAGTTTGTTTACTTTCAGAATTCATCACAAAAGTAAACAGATTTTTAAAAAGTGTTAAATATACAGCTAAAAACATCCAATTTTTTTTAGTTCTGAATGTTTTATAGAAAAATAGGCTGAACAAACGTGATTTGATGGAGAAGATATTTGTTTTTAGGTAAGAAAAAATTCTGATCCACATCTGAAATCGAAATTAAGCCTAACCAGCGGTTTGTTTACTGAGGGCTTCAATTGAAAGTTGAGTACAGCCCGGAAGTGTCATACAGATACAACGGCTATTTTATATATATATATATATATATATATATATATATATATATATATATATATATATATATATATATATATAATTTATAAATATTTAGCCATAATTAGATTGGCATACAAAGACTATTTTTTAAGTTGACAGTATTCTTAATTATTAATCGATTATTTTTAGTCTAATAAGAGTTTTTTGCATTGTTATCTGTTAGGCTGTATGCTAAGATTTCACTTAGTATTCAAAAATATTTATATTTGACCACTTTTTATTCCTGTTTCTGACATTAGTTGTGTAATTACTTTGACAAATAAATTACTCTACTTATGTTTTTATATCTTATCTGAGACCAAAATCCTCTAGAGTGTTAAAATAAGATAAGAGCTAAATGGCTTTCTTAATTAAGAAGCGGCAACATACAAAAAGTTTAATCTCTAGCATATTGTAATCTTTTGATCTTGTTCAAGATGTTAGCATTTTTTTTAACTACACTTAGTTCGCTTATTCGGAAGATACTAAGAACATTTCTTTTTATTCTATTAGTAGCATTTAAAGGTGGAAAAGGTAATATTAAGATGGAGTGGTTGTAAATGTTTCCCCATAAAAGGGGAAAAGAAGTATATAATTTTACTTTTTAATTGTACTGCCTTTTAAAATCCTTTACGGCAAAAGACTTGTTCATATGAAAGCATCCAGAAACAGAAATGCTTCAAGATGCGCGAGCTTAACTTCCATCAATGGACAGCATTCACCATACTTATGCACTTTTGTTCAAGTGAACCTGATTAACTCTATTACTTGGTTATTAAATTTGACGAAACACTTGTATCAAGAAAATTAACGATAGTAACTATAAGATAGTGTGTATCTCTTTTGTGCGATTGCAGAACTGAAGATCCACTACAAAATCTGTGACCCAGATATTTCAAAGACATATATATATATATATATATATATATATATATATATATATATATATATATATATATATATATATACCAGTATAGTCAATAAGTTCGGGGACTACCCTCCCCCCTCATGCCCGGTGTGTGGGAGAACCGAAATAACGATGTGGTTTGCAAGACTGGTTATCTGCGTACGCGTGAGACGTCACATGACGCTTTGCACAACTGCTAAGGCGCGCAGCTCACCATTTGGCTGCAGACTGTCAGCCTATGATGTCGATGTAGCAAAATGTCCTTTTTGGAGCAATGTTCCAACATTAAATTCTGCTACAAATTAGGAAAAAATACTGCAGTAACGTTACGGTTACTGCAAAAAGCGTATCGAGACGAAGCTATGTGTAGATCGAAAGTTTTCAAATGGTACAGCTTGTTTAAAAATGGGAGAGACTCTGTTGCAGATGATCCGCGAAGTGGGTGGCCAGTGACCCCACAAACGGAGGCGAACATCTAACGGGTAGTAGCAGTGGTTGTTTGGTCGGTTGAAGTTTATTGGCGCAAGGTCCAGAAAGGACAAGCTGCACCAAACACAAGGTAACATCGTCAACAAATGGTATGTACAGGTTCTTCGTCGTCTCCGGGAGGCAATCCGTGGTAAACGTCCACACGTTTGGAAATCCAACATGTGGATGTTGTTGCATGACAATGTCCGGGCGCACCGATCCCTGATGGTTCAACAAGCCCTTGCTAAACACGTCGCCACAGTTCTGCCACAGCCCCCGTATTCCGCAGACCTCGCTCCTTGCGATTTCTACCTGTTCCCGAAACTGAAAGATCGCATCAAGGGCAAGCGGTTTGCAAATGCCGAAGAAGTCATGGCAACAGCGGCAACCGCTTTACGACAACTCTCACGCAGCGGTTTCCAGGACTGTTTCCAGAAGCTGTATCAACGCTGGCAGAAGTGTATAGTTGCGGAAGGACATTATTTTGAAGGTTATTGTATTCAGAAGACTTTGTAAGTGTATTCGTTGTTGTAGTAAATAAAGTCACCGAAGTGTGAGAGAGAGAGACGTACGAGGGTCGTTTGATCGTACATTTCCTTAAACACCTTACATTTTATTTCCTACATAATCTTCATAAAGAGACCGAAGTAACTTAGTAGTTGCGCGTCGGCTTCCGTCGTTGAGATGTTCCATTCGAATCTCAATAAGTGCCATTAAAAACCTCTGTCTAGACCGGATATGAGCACAGTAAATCCGTAGACCGTATAGTCCTTCTATGATGTCAGAGAGGGCAGTAGAGGGTACGATCCCCCCCCCCCCCTAATGCCGTGCCGGGGGATGTTCGGTCAAAATTGAGGTGGTACCTGGCTAAATCAGACTCCGATCCTTGTGGTGTCCTTATAAACCGGAGTTGCACCACTCAGCCCAATAACCTATATGGACCTGGTCTGGAAAATTTCGGCCACGGGACATTATAAACAACAACAACATTTGGTTCAACGACTTTCAAGGTTCTTTATTCCCTTCATAAAGTAAGACTTGTTCAACTCTGTATTATACAGGTCTAGGGGATTATATAGTCTTATAGTTGGATATAAGACTATTACAAGCGTTTTTTTTTCAATAATCACTTGATTATGTTGATGAACCTTTTCACTTTCTTTGCTGTTGGTGAACCAGCACCACCAACTCACTTTTTCGACTGTCTCTTGTTGGTAGTTATCCATCCATTTTTCATAAACTGTTACGAAAACTCATCTGGATTTCTTAAAAACAGCTCCAAGATTGTGATTCAAAGTGTTCCCTCCTTCGTGTTTTTGATCGATTGTTAGAAAACGTTGCACCCACCTTGCCGACAGCTCTCTTGTATCCAAATATTCCTGCAGAATATGACAAGAGCCTCAGAAATCTTACGCAGTTTTTCTCTTCTATCCTGCATCACCCTATCACGGTTGCTTTCTCAAATTTTCTGGCCTAGTGGCCTCAACAAGTCGACCAGATCATTCAGCGTCACTCGTGCTCATTCAGCCACGATGAAAATCGATAAACCACTTGTAAATAATTCTAAGTGAAAGTACACATTCACCATAATATCTATCAGGCCTGGATTTAGTTTCTGCTGCCTGAAAAGTAATGTTCTATGAACGTGCAGATCTCGTTTTCTCTCCATTGTGTGACAGTAAAAAAAGTTGACCGACTAAAATGATTGTCAATCATAGACTAGGCATCAAATCTGTACACAATTTGACAGTCGCGTCTTTGAAGCATGCCAAGTTTGAGAGAGATAACAGTCGTAGTGCAGTGGCTCCTTTTCTCGGAGTTTTCACTGAGAAATTACCCCTCTGTGTATGTGTGTGTAAGTAATACACACTCACACACATATAAGGGAATTTTATATAAACTTTTCACTAGCGATTTTTAAAGTTTTCTCTCGTTTAGAACAGCCGTCAATGATTCAGGAAAAGAGTGAATTTGATAACAAAAATTATTCGATTATAAAATAAAAACTATCTAAACTTTTTTATGTTGCTGATTTTCAATTTACTGCAAGTATAAATAAAAAGTTGCTTTTGGAATTTCAAGTACATGATACCTGCTTGGAATTTTATGGAGGATGTTGGTGAATTAAGTCATTAGCAGATAATTTCTTTCAATTTTATTCCACACTTCGAATAGATATTTCTGACAAAGAGACTGGATTATGATTTCAAGTGTCAAATTTAATATTTAACTTTTAAAATTACGCTTTTAAATATACGTTACTTGATCAAACTTTCCCCATATGCCCATGCATTTTACAAGGTATCTATTTTTACATTTCTAAAATATCAATATTGCGTACAGAAATGTATAGTATGAGATTACAGGCAACAGTATTTTAGGAAATGGTCTATTAATATGCTTATGAAATTTTGTTATCTATTCTGATATTCCCAAGATATCTTGAAATTCCATGAAAACAAAAGTTTTTAAATTTATGAAAATATTAACATTTATTTTGAGGGAACAGAATAAGACTTTACACCGTATATTTTAATGATGACACCAGTGTAAATAGAATTACCAAACCGCTGGACCTAAAGGGTTGAAATTTTGCATAGCGATTCTTATAATGTAGGGGTGCACTAAGAAAGATTTTTGAAAAATTCTTCTTAGATTTTTTTTAATTAAATTTTTAAGCTATTTTTGTAACATTCTTCAAAGTTTATATTTAAAATGATAATCTGAGGATTATAAAATTTACATCACGAGAAAGATCATAAAATTTCCTTTAACATGAAATATTTTTCAAATCTTTACCTCCATTTTCTGATTTTTGGTGAATTTTTAAAAATTCATTTTTATAATTAAATTTATTAAATGCTGATCACGTGGTTTCTTTTCTTTTTGTGATAATTTAAATTAATTTTGCGTCACGTGCATAACAATGAAATAAATTGATAATTTTTTTTTCTTTCTAATGCGGCAGACGATTGGACATTATCCAAAAAATATTAAAATACAGTATAAGAAATGTTCCTCCAACTGTACTATATTCTTTAGTATGTTCTATTAGATTTAATTTCAGTATTTTCTTCTACATTATTTTGTCTATAAAAATATACGTTACGATTTTTTTATAAATTTTTTTTTGGTATTAATTGCATACATTGACAGTTGTACTTAATTTGAATGTACTCCGAAGCGAAGCACGGGTATTCAGCTAGTATATATATATATATATATACACTTTCCTATCATTAATGTGGTAATCTGAATGATATTCAAATAAAATATTAATTTATCTTAGGGAACAATAGTTTATATTAGTTTGAGAAAATAAATTACTCCTTAATTTCTTTGAAATTTAATAGTCGGTTTCCATTTAAAATATTTTCTGAAATAGTTGCTTCTTTAAATTTCATATTCATACGATTACTCATTTTTCCTCGTTTTCCTTTTTTTAATGTTTTGTTACATGTGTATTATCTCAATCGTTGAATGCAAAAAATTAATGCTGATCACGAATATTTTACACTAGCGGTTTTTCGTTGCGCCCATTTTATGGTCCTTGAAAGAATTTTAATTTCGAAAAAAAAATAAGATAAAAAAAGGCGTGCTCCAACTTAAATAAATTTTATGAAAACCACCTTTTCGAATGAAAATTTTTTTTTTTTAACTAAAATCGCCTTTTTCCTATGCTTTCGAAAATAAGTATCTTAATCAAACAGCTTGAATTATTTCTTATGAAATATAATCTGCACATTCCTTGGCTTTTTCTGAAGTGCGAAAGTTAGTCCGATCAAGGATTTAATTAGTTTCTTTAATTAATTAATTAACTCAAGGTGTAATTTGGAGGATTAAAAATGCAGTAAGAGGCCAGTAAAAGGAAAAACGCAGTTTTTTAGAATGTAAATTATATCGCTATTAAAAAAACGCGGTGATTACCGGGTAAAAAACGATAAGCTCACTTTCAGAAAATAAATAAAAGCATTCCGCAATAGATAAAGTTTTCTTGATCAAACTCATTATTAACTTCAGGGGATTTCTTTTTCTGTTTGTAAATATTCTTTTTTTCCTAGATTCTGCACTCTTGGGATATTTTGAATATATTTTAGATTACTTTGTATAGATACCTTTTTCTTTAAGCTGAGTTCAGAAAAGTTTCGGCAATTAACCTACAGGAAAAGAATAATATGTGAATTTTTATATAAATGCGGTAACAATATTTTGTTAACTTAGCTGTTACCTGCAAATTTTTCAGAGTCGAAGTTCATTTTTAAATCGTAGAAATATTCATCATGACATATGCACTTAATCACAGGCCCAGATTTCCGCATGGGCAAGTGGGGCGCTTGCCCAGGGCCCCCAAAATTATGAGGCCCCCTAATATGGTAATAAGTTGTACATAGTTTTGAGAATTTGGTTTTCGGTTAATACAGTAAAGGAGGACAGTGGCGGATACATAAAAAAATCCTGGGGGGTGGGGGTGCATAGGGCACCCACTATAGTGAAAGCATTCTTGCATCCATAAGCGTTTCTGGGTGTGTTTTTTTTTTGTTTTATTTTTTTTTTGGGGGGGGGAGTTGTAATAACTCCAGACTGTGATCTATTTTGAATTTCAAAAGAAAATATCATGAATGTATTTATTAACACTAAAAATCAAATTAATTAATTAACACTTATTATTATTATTAATAATTTTTTTCTTCAAATTTTTGAGTTCTTGGTAGAAAACTTTTCGACTTGTTTGTCGAAAACTTTTTGAATTGCCGGTCCCAATTTACGGGAGGCCTCGGTGAGTGTCCCACATGTTCATGTGAAAATCTGCTCTTGAGGGGGGGGGGAAGTGCCCCCTCTGGATCTGTCCTTGAAGGGGGCCTCCAAAGTCTGCTTTGCGCAGGGCCCCAATGCGTCAAAGTCGGGCCCAGCTTGATTAAAGTTTTTTTTTTATTGTTTGAAAAAAATAAATAGTGTACTTTTCTAAGACAGGTGTATCCTTAATACTTAAGACTTAAGTTGCGATATAACTTGATATCAATTTGTTCAGCCAAAAACAAAAATGGGAGAACTATTTACTGTTGTTTAGCAATTATTAAAATCCTAAGGTAAGTTGGTGTAACTGGGCCCATGGGGTAACTGGGCCATTCCCTCCTAGATTTTTCCTTTACATATCAGGTGAGAATTCCACTCTGCGTTATTTTTTTTTCCGGTGTTCGCAACAATCTATCTTACAACATTGATAATTGCTTTGAAAAATTATTTTTAAATGGGGGTAGAAATTGCTTTCTGTTTTCTAGATATACAAGCATTGGACCCAGTTACCAAGTCACAGTTTCTGCTGTTTCTTATGAGAAATCGACCTGGGTGGGTCCATTTACCCTATTTTTAGGGGAACTGAGCCCACCTGTATTTAAAAATATATACAATATAATAAAAATCAATATCATACCTTAAACCGACTCCCTAAGACTTACTAAAATGCATTTTAATAAAAAGATTTTTGAAAATTATGCATGTTAGTATAATTCTAACGTGTTAAAAGTCTAGTAAATAAAAAGTTGAAAATCTATGGCCTAGTTACCCCAACTTACTTTATTTGCTTTTTAATCTAAAGATGAGATTGAAATGCTTTTTTTTCTATGTCGCACTATGAGAACTTCATTGGACTTAGTAATTTCTGAATTATCTATTCGCATTAGAAAAATATATTCTTTTAGGTCAAAAGTAATGTCGGTATGAATTTACTCTTGTTAAGAAAAATTAAGCTCTTATAAAAATGAAGCTCTGCGGATAGTACTTCTATCCGCAGACAAGACAACAAACAAACAACAAGCAAATAGAATCAGGTAGTGTACTCTTCTAAGGCAAGTGTATCTTTAATACTAATGACTTAAGTTCGGGTATAATTTGAAATCAATTCGTTCAGCCAAAACAAAGATGGGAGAACTATTGTCTGCTATTTTTAAGTTATTTAAGGTCTGTTTGCTTTTAATGTAAGGATGAGTTTTAAATGTATTTCTATGTCGGACTATCGAAATTTCATTTGTCTTAGTAATTTCTGTATTATCTATTCGCATTAGAAAAATATATTCTTCTAGTTCAAAAGTAATGTCGGTATGAATTTACTCTTGTTAATAAAAATGAAGCTTTTATAACACAGTATTATACTAAATAGCACAGTCATTAGTATTTAGTATATACACAGTATTATAGTAAACGGTATAGTTAGTCTGATAAAGGATTTAATTAGTTTATTTTATTAATCAATTAACTCAGTGTGTAATTTGGAGAATTAAAAAGTCAGTAAGACGCCAGTAAAAGGAAAATCGCAGGCTTTTAGGTAGTAAATTATATCACTATTATAAAACGCGAGATTACCGAGTAAAACGAGATAAGCTCACATCCAGAAAATAAACAAAAGCATACTGAAATAGATAAAGTTTTCTTGATCAAGCTCATTATTAACTTCGAAGATTTTTTTTTCAAGATTCTGAACTTTTGGAATGTTTTGAATATATTTTAGATTACATTGTGTAGAGACCTTTTTCTTTAAGCTGAGTTCAGATAAGTTTCGGCACTTAACCTACAGGAAAGGAATAATATGTGAATTTTTATATAAATGTGGTAAAATATTTTTTTACTTAGCTGTTATGAGCAAATTTTTCAACGTCGAAGTTCATTTTTAAATCATAGAAATATTCACCATGACATATAGCCATCATTGAAGTTTTATTTAGTTGTTTGAAAAAAGTAAATAGCGTAATTTTCTAAGACAGGTGTATCCTTAATACTTACGACTTAAATTGTGATATTACTTGATATCAATTCGTTCAGTCGTGGGAGTATTATTTACTATTGTTTTGTAATTATTAAATGTCTATTTGCTCTTTAATCTAAAGATGAGTTTGAAATGTTTTTTCTGTGTCGCACTATGAAAACTTCATCTGACTTAGTAAAGTCTGAATTATCTGTTCGCATTAGAAAAATATATTTTTCTAGCTCAAAAGTAATGTCGGTATGAATTTACTCTTGTTAATAAAAATGAAGCTTTAATAACACAGTATTATACTAAATAGCGTAGTCATTAGTATTTAGTATATACACAGTATTATAGTAAACGGTATAGTTAGTCTGATAAACGATTTAATTAGTTTATTTAATTAATCAGTTAAACTCACGGTGTAATTTGGAGAATTAAAAAGTCAGTAAGACGCCAGTAAAAGGAAAATCGCAGGCTTTTAGGTAGTAAATTATATCACTATTATAAAACGTGAGATTACCGAGTAAAACGAGATAAGCTCACATCCAGAAAACAAACAAAAGCATACTGAAATAGATAAAGTTTTCTTGATCAAGCTCATTATTAACTTCGGGGATTTTTTTTCTAGATTCTGCACTCTTGGGATGTTTTGAATGTATTTTAGATTACTTTGTGTAGAGACCTTTCTCTTTAAGCTGAGATTAGAGAAGTTTTGACAGTGAACCTAGAGGAAAAAAACATTTGAATGTTTATGGTATAAATGTGGTAAGATTATTTTTTTAACTTAGCCGTTATGAGCAAATTTTCCAGAGTCGAAGCTCATTTTTAAATCCAATAAATGGGCACCTGATGTGAAAGATTTCCCCATGACATCCTTTGTTATTTTTTTAATTGTTTGAAAATAGTAAATAAGAGTCGCCCAGTTGCTAAATGGTTAAGGCATCAGCCTGCCACGCCGGTGGCGCAGGTTCGATTCCCGCAAAAGACTTGGTTATATTCTGGGGAACACGTCAGTCTTTAGCCTGCAAAGGGAGCCCAGAAAGGGGTCTAGAAAGGGGAGCTGCAACCCATCGTCCATCGCCGGTGTCGTCGTTTGTTGTTAATAAAAATTCTTCTATGTTTCAGCCAGGCGATGGCCGAATGGCTAGGGCGGTGGCACTCAGTTCAGATCCTGTGGGTTCGAGTCCCACTGTTGACATGGATGTTTGTAGCCGTTCGGAATCGACTTTAAACTGTAGGTCCCGGTCTAATTAGCCCTCGTGTAGCAAAAAGTTGACCGTAGCGCTCCAAACCAAACCAAATCTTCTGTGTTTATGTGATTTATGTGTTTATTTCCTTGTGTAGCGTACTACCAGTATGGGGTTATTTTTTCCATGACCTCACAGATTTCACGAAACACAGCTGGGTGTTTATCGAGCGGTTTCCCTAACAAGTGGTGCGGGAACTGTTTGGAGAACCGAAAATGGTTTCACCCCCCCGTGATAAAGCTGTCTTTCTCTTAGCGATAACTTCATGCGAGTGACATTCGGCGAGCGATAAAGTTTCGGACTAAGAAGAGCTGTCAGCCGATAATCTACCGGCCCCTCCACCCCGTCTGAAAATCCAGACATTCAGGACAGACGCTAGAGAACGAGGCCTGTGCGGATGTGTGTTTTAGGCTCCGTACGTTGTGAATATGCACGGGATTTTAATTGAATATGTTGCACTGTTTAAATGTTAATTTTTTGTTAATAAATTGTTGAGTTTTTGTTTTAAAAAATTGACCTTCGCTTTTAATTAGAACTCTGTCCTTCTTTGTTATGGATCCCATAGTAGTAATTTTTAGCAACGCCTCAGAGAGAATCGCCTTGTCTACTTACAGTGAGGCCACACTTGTATTCATATGTACACCGGATGGGGTGTGACGTACAGAAGTCCAACCTCTCTTGAGGCAATGACAACCCCTCTTCTGCGGATAGTACTTTACTTCTATCCACAGACACGACAACAAACAAACATCAAGCAAATAAGATGAGGTAATGTACTCTTCTAAGGTAAGTGTATCTTTAATACTAATGACTTAAGTTCGGGTATAATTTGAAATCAATTCGTTCAGCCAAAACAAAGATGGGAGAATTATTGTCTGCTGTTTTGAAGTTATTTAAGGTCTGTTTGCTTTTAATGTAAGGATGAGTTTTAAATGTATTTCTATGTCGGACCATCGAAATTTCATTTGTCTTAGTAATTTCTGAACTATCTATTTGCATTAGAAAAATATCTTCTTTTAGGTCAAAAATAATGTTGGTATGAATTTACTCTTGTCAATAAAAATGAAGCTTTAATAACACATTATTGTACTAAATCTTATAGTCATTAGTATTTAGTATCTACACAATATTGTTAGTCTGATTAAGGATTTAATTAGTTTCTTTTATTAATCAATTAACTCAATGTGTAATTTGGAGGACTTAAAATGCTGAAAGAAGGCATTAAAAGGAAAAACGCAACCTTTTAGGCAGTAAATTATATCGCTCTTAAAAAACGTGATAATTACCGGGCAAAAAACGATAAGCTCACCTCCATAAAATAAATAAAAGCATTCTACAATAGATAAAGTTTTCCTGATCAAGCTCATTATTAACTGCGGATATTGTTTTTTTTTTTTTAGTAAATGTTCCGTGTTTTTTTCTAGGTTCTGCACTCCTGGGATGTTTTGAATATATTTTAGATTACTTTGTGTAGATACATTTTTCTTTAAGCTGAGTTCAGAGAATTTTCGACAGTTAACCTAGAGGAAAAGAATACGTGAATTTTTATGTAAATGCAGTAAAAATATTTTTTTTACTCAGAAGTTATGAGCAAATTTTTCAGAGACGAAGTTCATTTTTAAATCGTAGAAATTTTCACAATGACAAATATACTTTATTGATGCATTTTAAAATTGTTTGGAAAAATTTAATGTGTGGTAGGGTAAGTATGTCGAATATGAGACCTCTTTCGATTTTCATATATAACTAGGAAAGTAAGTGAGGTATTATAGTACCAACTTGATATCCTTTTAATGCATATATTTTACTACATATAACAATGACAGAAAATGAAAATAACCTTACAATTTTCTTGTATGAAATTATAAACACAAGTTTTTCATTCTTTTAGGGTCTGAAAAAGTAGTCCTAATTTGAGACCCCATTCTACAACTCTAAAAAGGAATTAGAATTACTGAAAAGTTCGTAAAAACAAAACTGTACACAATAATTAGATAACAGTTACCTATATACACTAATAGGTGAAAAAGAAAGTGACAAATTAGTTGGTTTACACTACAGGTTTTGTTTGCTTTTTGTTTTTAGATTCAAACTTTCACATTGTTTACAGATAAAAAGTTCGTCCGCTCCCCAATCTCCATGGGCCCACCTGAAAAACCTTTTACATTGACGCCACTGCTCTCCCCGTTTGTCTTCTGAAAATAAACAACCACAAAAAAAAAGCATTGATGAAAACGACGCTGAATACCATCATCACTGCTGTCATGGAGAGAAAGTTTTTCATCATCTTCAATTGAGCTGAGATCATCATAGCTATAATTAGGCTTATTCGTTCTCTGTTTTTTAACTAGTGTTGTAATTTCATCCATCCTTAATTTCCCCCTTCTTGTAGGGACCCCTTTGCCTTTTCCTTTCCTTTCCTTTATTGTTTCCTTATCCTTTTCCTTTATTGTGTCCTTATCCTTTTCTTATTTTTCTTGATCTCTTTTTCCTTGTTTATCCTTTGGTTTCTTATCTTTTAGGTCTATTCCTTTTCTTTTTCTTGTAGGGAACAAAGTTTTTTTTCGAATATGCTGCAGTTCTTTTATTAATGCTATCAATCAATTCATTTTTATAGGGCGATGATGTGATAATATCGGCTTTACGGGCCCTACTTGGTTTCGAGGTGTTTTTCTCAGGTAACGTAGGCAAGGGATTTATTTCTTCTGGGGTCACTAAGAACTAATTTAAACTTGTTGTTTGATCAATACCTTCCACATTGTCACTACTGCTACATGGTTGTGGATTTCACCCGGGCGTCATTGCATCTGCAGCTTCAGAGGAAACAAGGATGTGAAAGTGAAAACTAAAATGCCTAATATAAGACCCTATCTCATATTAGGCATGCTTTGGGGTCTCATATTGGACACGACCATGTTGTTGAACACGCCAACGAATTTTTTAGGTTAGGATTGACTTTAGCTTAAAAACAAACGGGCGTGTTTACACTCCACATTTATAGTTACCTATCCAGTACTAACAGTTTTAATAAGAGTCGTACCGTGAAGGTGAAAACAGCCAATGAAAATGGTGATGCAAAAAAGTCGACGAGCACACATTCAGGAAAAAAAATACTACACCTTTGTATGCGCTTGCAAACACTCGACTGACTCACCGATTACGAATGATACAATCGACTACTGATTTACGCTCCAGTCGCCAGGCGGCAGTACTTGATACGTCCTGTAAGCTGGGGTCTCATGTTAGGCAAGATCTCATATTCGGCATGCTTACCCTATATTTTTAATACTAACTACTTAAGTTGCGTATAATTTGATATTAATTCGTTCATCCAAAAACAAAGATAGGAGAACTAATTTCTGTTGTTTTCTAATTACTAAAAGTCTGTTTGTTTTTTAATATAAAGAGAATTTGAATTTTTTTTTATGTCGGATGGTCAAAATTTCATTTGTCTCAGTAATTTCTGAACTATTTAATCGTGTTAGAAAAATATCTTCTATTAGGTCAAAAGTAATGCCGGTATGAACTGGAACTTGTTAATAAAAAATAAAGCTTTAATAATATAGTATTATACTTAACAGTATAAAATGTCAGGATTATACTTTTGGGTTAATATTTCTGTATTATACTAAAATTTACATGCAAAACATGTAAATTTTTACATGTAAGTTTTAGTATAAAACCGAATGATAGGAGAAATTTCAAACGAAACTGTTGGAATACTAATATTTCGTACTAAGTATTGAAATACTAGTACAATATTTTCCTGTTTTCCTGTCAGTATTGAAATACAGATATGAAATGGAAACCACTCTATCCTGTTCTACTTTAAAATAATTACTACATCCTAAAAAGAAGGATGATAAAATATGATGCAGATCCCATACATAAAAATGAAACTATATTTAAATGTTTTGATTTACATCAAAACTTTTGAATTAACTTTTACGGTCCTTAAAAGCATTTTTTTTTCGGAACTAAACTAACTATTCAAGTTAGTTTATTAGTCACCAGCTCTAGTTACCTTTTATTTTCTTTGTGATTTATCATACCGTTGCTCATCTCGAGCATGCTATCGAATATTGTTAAAGTTGTGACAAAGAGTTGGATACGAGGCAACTTAATATTACCTGATCTCTGACACATGTGTTTAATTAAATATGTTTTTGGTGTAAACAAAGATGAGGTAATTATTTGGCAAGTGTTACAATCGAAGAAGAAATATTCTGTTACGATGTTATAATAGATTTTTACTTAATTGTGCTACATCTGAAAAGTGATTATAAATCTGAAAGTGTAGGTCTTCATCTATAGTTCTTTTAATTATGAATACATACTTCAAGATCGAGTGAATAGGTTAAGTGACACTACAAGATTAATAAGGGCTTTGTAATATGTAATATAAAACTTAGGGAACGTTTAAAATTATCTGTAAGAGGTATATCAAATAACATTATGAATAGTTGTATTATTAGCAATGTTTTACCAATAAAAATACTTATTTAAAATTATTTTTCCACTTAACGAAATATTTCTAGTAATGTCATATTTATGTATGTATGTATAAAGTACAAAGGCATAGACAGATATTTATTTTTGCTTAAATAATACTATTAATATTATTAACTAATATTAATCTAGTTAAGTATTTCATCAACATTAATTTCATTTAATTTATTTTATTAACAACAAAATGTTTCGATTAAATATTATATATATTTAATCGAAATATCTTGTCATTAATAAAATAAATAAATTGAAATTAGTGTAAAATATTTAGCTAGATTAAACTTAATTAATACCACATCTATTCATGATTTTATCACTTTAAGCGAAAATAAATCTCTGTCTAGAGAAGGAAAAGGACTACCGAATGAATAAATTGGAATATCTGAGAAAATAAACAAAAATAAAATTTTAAAGACTGAAACACAAGAAGAGGAGAAACAGGAGAATAATTATCTGTAACTGGAACTTTTTCTTTAGTCTGGGTTTTCTCTTCTTTTTTTTAAGAAAAGAGCATATTTAAGGCATAAAAATACCATCAAATCTCAATTACCTGTAGTAATGAAAGTCGAAAGGGCCACGGAAAACAAAAGGATAAAATGATCAAAAAATGATCTTACTCTAAAGTGTATCAATCGAAATGGGATTTCTTTATAGGCCTTATACAAACTTTATACTTTTTCCCAACTCTGAAATTAAGTATTATTTAGAATGGAGTAAATTGGTTTTTCAGGTAATAAATTGGTTTTATCAAAAGTATTTTGTCATGGTTTAAGAATGAGGATATCAACACATCGATCCTGGAAAGCTTTGTGATGAGGTGGGACCAGGCCCTGATTTTCCATTAGGCCAGGTAGACCCGGGCCTAGGGGCCCCCGAATCTTGGGACCCTCCAAAGAAAATTTTATTTTAAAAGGAAAAAAAGAAAATTCCCAATTCAATTTTATATATATATATATATATATATCCTTTCAAATTTGATTGATTGGTTCATCATATGTATGTTATAGTGTATAGAAGGGATTAATAAGTTTTTCTGGTCTTTCAAGCTGATGGGAAGTCAGTTAGGTTCCAGCTGGGTGCATGCTAACTCGCTTGCTGTGAATAAAAGTCTCGTTTATCTAAATTGTGCTTTCTGTGTAATCACTCGATCTGTCTACGTGACAATATGTTGTATTTGCTTTTTGTTATTTGATAATGTTCTAGGCTTCTACGCTTCAAACAGCCATTTCTTGGTAAAATGGTACTTTCACAATGATTCATGGTTATCTTTTTTATGTGTCAATTTTGGAAACTTTACGCCCAAATCAGTGTTAGGGGGCCCCCATCCCGAGTTGTGCCTATAGTCAAGAAATTTCTAAATCGGGCCCTGGGTCGGACTTTTGATTGAACTGTTCTTACATTCCGTCAGTGCCTTTATAACCAAAAAAAAGGCTTCCCAACGACATTTTCGAGCTCATTTTACATCATTTTGCCAAGTAATTTCCGCTCATATTCCCAGGCACCCCAAAAGGGACCCGCCATGGCAACATAGGAGGCCTTCCAGGTTTGGATTCCCACCGGTGGGTATAGACCGCAGACAGCAACTACTCCGCGGTCACACCGAAACAAGCCCCTGGTGCCCGCACCCCAGGGCCACAGAGACAGCAAAGGAGGGACGAGTACTGCTCAAATCCATTGGCTAAAAAGGCCATTTAAGGTGGCTTAAGCGAGAATTTTGAAAAGAACAGATTTCCGATCATATTCATCCACAGCCAGACACTAAACATATATAACCACCTAAAAGCCATTATTTCTATCAAAGTATTTTTAAAAAAGGTATTTTATTGAACTGCATCACGTAATTCAGATTTTAATCCGGTTTTATATTCCATACTGTCGCGGGGTAGCCTAGTGGTAGCGCGTTGGATTTGGAACTGGGTGTGCTCGATTCGAATCCCGATGAACGTCCTTAAATACCTCCGTGGGTAGGCCGGATATGGGCAATTTAAATACGTAGACTGGAAAGTCCTTTTATGGTGTCAGAGAGGGGGGGAGACTGTACGAGCCAAACCCCTAGATGCCGTCCTTGGGGGTACTCGGTCAAAATGGAGGTGGCACCAGAAAGTAGCGTTGCTTCATCCATACCAGAGTCAACTTTTTAAGACCTACCGCCCACTTTTGTAGCTTTGTTGATGGTAAAATTTCCTTACCTCCCACCAGAGCCGCAATAACATAGTTTGTAAAAAAATATGTTGTTAAATTCAATTTTATGTATCTATATATATAAAATAGTTCCGTAACTGACTGACTCACTGACATACAACGCACAGACCAAACCGCTGGACCTAAAGGGCTGAAATTTTGCATGGCGATTCTTCTTATGGTGTAGGGGTACACTAAGAAAGATTTTTGAAAAATTCTTCTTAGATTTTTTTAAATTAAATTTTTAAGCTGTTTTAGTAACATTTTTTAAGTTTGCCTTTAAAATAATAATTTGCGGGTTATAAAATTTACATCACGAGAAAGATCATAAAAATTCCTTTAAAATGAAATCCTTTTCGAATCTTTACCTCCTTTTTCTGATTTTTGGTGATTTTTTAAAGATTAATTTTTAGATTTTAATTTATTAAATGCTGATCACGTGATTTCTATCGTCATGTCATAACAATGAAATACACAAAAAAATATTTTTCTTTTCTTGCTAATGCGGCAGACGATTGGACATTATCTAAAAAAATATTAAAATACAGTAAAAATATGTTCTTTAAACAGTACTATATTAACTGTACTATATTCTTTAGTATATCCTATTAGATTTAATTTGAATATTTTCTTCTACATTATTTTTCTTAGTATTAGTATTCTTCACAACTTAGTATTAGTATTCTTCACAAGTTACCTAAACATGGTACTTTTTTACATTGTAAATTGGAAAAGGTATATGGTTTTGAATCCTCATGAGTATATTATGTCGTTGAAGATTAATTAAAGGTATGAGAGTAATATGTTTTTCAGGAGATTTTCTGGTACAGTAGAAGTTTCAAGGAACAGTTTATCTATTAACTAGAAACGGAGTTCCTTCTATAATCTGCTAAGCGTCCCATATGCCACGGTTGAATATTAACATCCGTCTGCTATAGAGGAAGTGCCCATTCCAGATAATTCTCAAAATAATAAAAGATAAATAAAAAGAAACAAAAAAAGTAATGTTTCATATATGATAAAAGAAATGTATCTTTTTAAGATGTAAGAGGTTATATAACAGAAGGATTCATACCAAAATGCTAGTAGTAAGATTAATTAAAAATATCGTGTTGTCACCTTCATGCAGGAAGGTGCCTCGCCCCTCATATCACGGGACGTTCATATCAAGACGTTCCTGTTGGAATCTTTCACTGAAGACCGAGTTCTATAAGTCGCGGTTGTAAGGTCAGTGGCCCTCCCGATCACCAGACTTGACCCCAGCAAATTTTTAGTTGGGGGGATATTTAAAGTGTCATGTGTACCGGGGCTCCCCAACCACTTTGATGGAACTGAAAAATGTCACTCGACAGATAGTCGCTGCTATCGATACTACAATCCGCCGTAATTTGGCTTAGTGACGCGCCTCACTTGCCTATTACCTCGTGCCTGTAGTAATGTTGAACATCTGTTACTTTAAAATAAATGTACAGTGTCATGTTATTGTGATCTGTTTGATTTTCTGTTTGAGTTTGCCTCATTTGCATAAAACGCCTCAGTATAACGTGTGAGTGCCCTCTTTCGGTTACTTTTTGAAACTTTTTTTTTCACATGGAAAAAAAAATCCAATGTCCCTCTGATCTTATTGGCGCAAACAGAAAAATTTTCTGCTCATTGCTTCTTTTATTATGAATTTTTGAACTTTGCACGAATTTATGACGCACCCGGTATATATATATATATATATATATATATATATATATATATATATTGGCATTAATTGCATACATTGACCATTGTATTTAATTTGAATGTAAACCGAAGCGAAGTGCGGGTTTTCAGCTAGTACTTTATGTATGTTTATATACAGATAGTTTAAATTTAATGAGTTTCTACATTTCCAAGGAAGACATACAGCTCGAAGACTGAACGATGGAAGGTTATAAGCGTTAGACCTCGTTATGTACACTAAACTCGTGCCTTTGGCTGGGGATCTCATTATTTGCTCACCAATCCACCAGTATACTTCGAGAAGTGTTCGGTGAATTCTTATCTATATTCAAAGTTTAGAAATAGAATTCAAAAGTAAATAGCAAAATAATGTCTTTAAAAAGTCAAACTCGCGAAGTTGTTAGCAATATACTGGATATGTGGAGGACGAACAAAATTTTTAGCAACAGACAAAAACTCTCATATACATACAAAAGAGGTAAGCAACGATAAGTAATCCTACGTTAATAATTCGCGGTATTTCCGTTAGAAGAGAATACCTGAACTTTGCTTTTTGGTACTAGCAATTTTTTTTTATTTAACAAATGTTAACAAAAAATAGAAAAAAGAAATAAGAGTAAATTTTTTAAAAATACAGTAACCACCGCCTATAGTGATCAGTGGTTATAAGAATCAACCGTTTATAAGAATCAATATCGCAAAAACAAAAGTATTATTTCCATGTTAAAATTTTCGCTTTAAAGAATCAATCCACCGGTTTTAAGAATCAGCTTACACTCTTCACTTTCCTTTCATTTTTCCATAAAAGCCATTTAAACACTCAAAAGGTATGACGTTCTTTCTTTATTTTTTTTTAAAGAAAGAGTGATAAGATGGGATTGAATACAATTGTAAAATGCATCCCTTTCTTTGTTAGACATAACATATTAGTTTTCCCTTAAACGCTTTAGCTAAACAGTGTCCTATTAGCTTGACCCAGGGGCATCTCTACCGTCCAGGTCCGATTTCACTTTTCTCCACTGGCAAACAAAGACGGGGACTTTTTTCCCACCTCCCGCATCCTGGACCCTGAAACACATAAATCTTCGGCGAAGCGTCCACTATCCCTTAGGCAAACGTGACATTAGTAGATTCAGCACGTTATCAAACCGCGAAACGTAAGCTAGAAGGCGAATCTTCATCTGAGACTATTGGTATTGAAAGAGGTATAAACAGCCTCCTGAAAACTTCATTACGTCAGACTACCATAGAAAACTTTTTCTTGTGCCCTTCCTGTAGTTGAAATGTTAAAACTTTAAGCAGGTATGTTGTAACTTGTAAGAAATATTGGATTTTTTTTTCTTCTCTTACTATAATCATGTGTATCTACTAATACTTCTAGAAATTAAGTTGTATTTTTAAAATTATAAACAATAATTTTAATAAAAGATAATTAACGTAAATTAAAGAGTATTTTATGGTAAATTATCTAATATATGTATATATAAGTGTGTGTGTGTGCCTGTCCAAAAACCTAAATTTCGGCTATAAGAATCAACAACTTATAAGAATCAAAAACAGCAATAACAAACATGATTCCTATAAGCGGAAATCACTGTATTTCAAAAATCAATAACTGTAGATTTTCGGCATATATATACTTTACAAAATAACCATAAAAATTCTTGTTTACCTTCTGCCCTTCATTTTGGCAATTCTGAATGTTACTAAAACTCTACTTTTAAATACAAATGTATACTTCAATTATGTAAAAATTTTAAAAATTTAAATTTTAAATTAGCATCATTTCAAAATTATAAGCGACATATCTAAACATTGAAAATGTATAAACCACATATATAAATACTAATAATATAAAAACTAAATAAATAAAATAATAAGTTTATATAAAACTAAAATTTTAAAAATGAATGAGGAGGGTGAGCGTGGACATCAGATAATATTTGAGCGGTATTTGGTGAAATATGTGAGAGTGCTAGTCTTGTATCATCTCCCGAATTAAGTCTTGACCGTTGTTTGGATTTTACATCTAATAATTTTGAAAACCCAGTCTCACACGGATAGGTGGAAACAATGGAAATATAGTCTTTTATTCTGATAGAAATTTTATTGTAAAACTGTCTGACACATTGTTTAACAAAACCATATCATATTTTTAACATATAAAAATATAAATTAAAATATTAAAAATGTGCAATTATAGACAGTTTAAAGTATGTTTTTTAATTAAATAATTCAATATGATATAAATTTAGAATATTCGCACCCCCCCCCCCGATTTTTTCGTGACCTCTCTGTGGGTCGCGACCCACAGTTTGCGCACCACCAAGTTATACAAACGATTTTTGGGAAATCTAGAAATGAATTGCATGTATGAAATGAAAGCAAATTCAGCACCTCTGAAAACTGAATATTTTTTCCATGTTTTTATTAACTTCCTTTCTTGTTTTTGTGTGTTTGTCCAGTACAAATCTTGCAATCGATTTTTAACTAACTTTCCGACTAGCCAGACATTTGAAACTTTTAGAATAGTTCAGAACACGATGACAATGCCTTTTTTGAATACTTTTAGCCATCTTTAAGCAGATTTTTACCATGTTTTTATTATTTTCAGTTAATTTTGTTTGGTAGACTAGTGCAGCCATCTGTCGGCCGGGACGGGAACGAAAAGTTAAACGAAAGTTAACTTCCAATTCACTTCATTTTCAAGTTGATGGGATAATTCATCAAAAAAATTTTTAAAAAGTATTTATTAATACATAGAATTGTCAAGTTTATATGATTCAACAGAAAATTTAAAAACATGGTGTATAAAAAGTTCTTTTTATCTTGCAATTATTATACTATGCACTTACATGGGGATCAAAATATTTTATTGCAAAGCAATTTACTGGAAAATGTCGAAATAAAGTCGTAATGGAAGATAATAGACATAAAAAAGTTTTAATTATTAATAAAATAGAGGCAATAAATAAAAATTTTCATATACATACATACATTACCCATATTTATTATAAATAAATCACAATACACAGTTTATATAAAAAGCTGACTGTACACGAATTTCACACACAAATATTTATTTTAAACATAGCACTGAGCTTAGCGAACGCTCTGGCCGCCATTGCTCTACACACACACACATCTTTTTCAGTTCGGCCAGGGAACGCTAACAGCCACACCACACATAGGTTGCGGCGTACATGAATTTAGCCCGCATGAGTTGGGGCCTTAACAATCCATATACATATATATACATATGTTACCGCCAAAGTTTGAAATCCGGCATTCTGTAGAATACCTAGGCATTTTGTAGAATGCCGAAAGCTGACCGGCAATGTATGAAAGGATTAATATTTCGAACATTTCATAGACATTTCATAGAATGCCAAATGACAAACCGGCAACGTATAAAATACATCTCCGATTCCTTTCGAATATCACGTGGCAAGGCACGTGACTTTTAATACTCCGGCCCTGGGCGAAACACATTTACTGGCAATCAAATTTCTCTACGCACTGAGTAATGGATTTCGTAAGACAACCCCGTTCCCCACCCCCGCCGAAAAAAATGCATCCACTACTGATTTTACTAATTATTACTTTTAATGCATTACGTTTCGATACTAAAAAACCTACACTTTAGCTACGTAAAAGAAAATTATACATGAAATTACAATTGCTCCTCTAAAATATAAAATTAATCAATTTGTATGAATAATGAAACAATGGAAAAATTATTTACACGACTTAGAAAATGTAAATTGTTAAAAACAAATACTTACATGTATGAATTTGTTGGTTATAAAGCAATTTTTCTTGCTTTCTGAGCAGCAAAATTGTCTGTTATAAGTGAAAATTTCGAAGATAATGACGGATCTTTTTCATTAGAAATAAGTGCAAAGGACGACAGGCTTACAATCCGTATTCAAAGCATACTGATTGCACGTGCTTTGTAATATTTCCAATTCTTCGAGAAGTGTGAAATAAAATACATTATAATGATGGAGAGAACAAGTAAAAGCCATTTTTTGTTTACCTCAATCCTTCAGCCTTCAGACCCCTTTCTTCCCAACAGGTTTGGAGCATATTTACTTACTTGTCTTACACTCCCTGGAGAAATGTCTTGTCTATTGTTTGCTTTGAATAGACCAAACATTTGACCAAATGGTATTAGTATTCGTTTACAAAGATATGTTCCTGTTTTTCTCAGTTTGCAACTATTCCGTGAAAACGGACACATTCCGACAAAACAATTTATAATTCTTCAAATCACTGTATGTAGTGACTGACAAATAGTAGAAACTGATATTGAAAAAAAGGATTGATAATCAAGGTTGTACTATGACTGAATTGGTGATAAATCATGTTTTTCTAACCCAGAAATTTTTCGAACCAAGAGGGTAGTTTGTCAATTAAGATTCTTTCTGCGATTCTTTTCAAAAAATCGAAACCTATTTTTTTATAAGTTGAATTACAGAAACCGCGAAAAATGAGGCATTTCTTAAAAAACCCGTAACATTTAGAAAAGTGTTGTGATGAGAAATAAAAATGGCGGCCCTAAATTTTTAGTGGCCCTGGGTGGTTTCCCAGTTTGCCCACCCCTAATCACGGCACTGTTTGTGTGAGCCCAGCCAGAAAAAAACAAAAAGGTATTAAAAAGGACATTGTTGAGAAACCTATGATTTTTTCTCAATTTAATTACCGTTGTCAGGTCGATATTATTTATTTTCAGTCTCAACCAGATATAGAATACAAATTTATTATGGTGTACCAACATCATCTCCCAAAATTGTGAATCTGAAGGCTCTGACGACAAAAAGAGCTGAAGAAGTAGCCTACAACCTAGTAGACATATTCTCGTTGCTTGGGGAGCCATCTATATTACAGTTTGATAATGGTAGGGAATTTGCCAATGGTGACCAGTTTGAAGGAGTTTTGGCCAGTACTGAAGATCGTCCATGGGAAGACTCGCCATTCACAAAGCCAGGGTAGTATCGAAAGAGCTAATCAAGATATTGAAAATATGCTCAGTACTTGGATGCTGAACAACAAATCTGACCAGTGGAATGAAGAACTGCGGTTCGTTCAATTTATGAAATATAGAGCTCATCATTGTGGAATCAAAAGAACACCATACGAAGCCCTTTTTGGCTGCAAACCTAAACTAGGTCTTACAGAGTCTTTTCTACCCCCAAGATAGTTTAAAAGACATAAATACAGAGGAGTAGCTAGAAAAAATAATAGAAAGCGTCCAAACGATGCAAAAAGATTAAACAAATCAACTTGTGCTAGAAAAAGAGCGTTTCAAAAAACATAGATTAGCTTATAGTCGATGGTGGATTAAACGAACATGATGATGCCATGCTTACTGAACAGATTTCCGTTCCTGCTACCTGCTGTGTGTGTTTAAGGGAAACCAGTGATGCACACGTGTGCACAAAGTGTCGTCAAAAAATTCATAACTTCTGTGGTCATGCTAGTATATATAATGAATTGAATATTTTGTGCACTATTTGTTTTAAAACTGAAAATGCTATCGAAGGTAAAACTAATTCTAAAATCAATCTGGAAATACAAGCCAAAAAAAATGACAATGAATTCGGAAAAAAAAGTTTCCCTCCGCTTCTTTTGGGAACTACCGTGTGAGTTCCCATTCCTGACGTCAACAAGAGCCGAGGTGATTAGCGCAATATTTTGGCAGTTATAATGAGTGTGTCAGAGGGCGGTATCTACCGACTTGGAAATTCTGGGGGAATTTTAAGACAACTATATGCGAGATCACAATTCACTTTATGCCCTAAGAGCGTGCTTAAAATTGGAGATATTCCTGACCACGAAATTCCTTTCAGGTCAGTTGCAATTGCTCAGACTAGTGGAAGCGGCCGAGGATTCATCAAGTGTATGTGTAAAACAAAGTGTCAAAATATGAAATGTCTTTTCGGGAATGTCTTGCGGAAGTGAAGTGCAATTCAAAAGGTCATTCAAGCCTACAATGTTGCAACAAGTAGGTAAATTTATTTTTATTTTTATGAAAAAACTACATTTTTTATATTTCCTTTTTTAATGTGCGTATTTTTAGTAAAGTTCATTTAATGACCCTGTTTTATTTTTTATAAGAAATAAAATTAAGTATAATTCAAAATAAAATTATTTTCCTTTCTTGGTGCAACATGTAGGTTCATATTTTATTTTGTTTTCTTTAATAAGAAAGGCATAAAATTTGTTTTGTACAAGTTTAATTTTTTTTACGTATTTTGAATAAAAGTTTTTAATGACACTCTTTCATTATTTTTTCAAAATAACATTTGCATTTTTGAGAAATGAACGTCTTTTAAATAATCACCTTAACATGACCTTTTTTTCATACTTTGCCTAAATAGCATTTGTCATTCTATAGAATGCCTAGGTATTATATACATTGCTTACGGAAAGTATGTAATAATTCTGTAGGGTTCGCGTGTTGCTCAGATGCAAATTTCTGGTAGCTGCGCAGTGCAGGCCAGTCGAAGTGAGTTCAGAGCAGGTGTCTGGTCTATTTAAGTGACACACGCTGAGTTGGCAAGAGCCCAAGAAGGGAGTTGAGATTTGTACGGTAGTGCGTTACGCTATTAGTAGAGATACGAAAGAGTCGAGAAAAGTTAGATTGAAGGTGATAGCGGTATTTAACTGATAGAGCACGTATTAGTATTTAGCCTAGGTGGCTGCAGCATTTTCATAGTTAGTTCAGAGCCCGATGGTTACGGGTCTTGTTAGTGAACGTATACACTGCCTGAAAGGGTTCATTACGACTTTAAAGTTCAATTTCTTAGTACCGCAAGTTGCAGTACTGTTGTGTTATTATTTGAAGCCCCAAGTCGGTCTATGTTAGTCTACCTGTACGTAGAAAATAAAGGAATTATTTATATTTATGCCTATTACTTTATAGTGTGCCTGGACCGTTAGAGGATTCACAGGGTTCATAAGAAACAGAACCATATAATTCTCATATTTTGTCTAAAAACTGCAGGCATTCTATAAAATGCTTAAGTATTCTATAGAATGGCGGCGTTTCTTACATTGTAGATAACACATCATATAAATTAGCATAAACAGAAAAATAAGACTATAAAACAAGAGACCCCGAATACGGGATTGATTAATTTAGGTGCAAATTTGTACATCCGTTCAATACTGACGCAGTAATATCACTAATAACCTCTATATTTTAAAAAGGCAAAAATGCCACTTCCTTTTACGATAATAAACATACATGCGCTTTTAAAATGAAAGGAAAAAGTCTAATACCAAAAATCATTATATCTTCAAAATAAAGTTTTTAAAAAAACGACCATACATGAAAGAGGAAAAAATTGTAACAGATCTTATCCTGAAAGTTATATGCATAACATAAATTCAACATTTTATCTTTCAGCTGAATAGTGGCCACTCCTAGACGTTAATATTACATGAGCAAAAATGCATTACTATTTCAGAAAGATTTCAGATATTTAGATATTTAGATAAATGCAACCCCTGAATAAATAATGAAAATGGGTGGCTGTGTCTTTTCGCGTGATTTCTTTTTCAGCGTGTTGTATTTCGAGGCACCTTTTTTTTCTTCTTTCTTTCTATTTTTTTTTAAATATTCAGCTTGATTATCTCCATTAATGATATTTTCCAGGCATCTCTCTGTTCCTCCCTCCTCAGCGCTAGAATTGGAATGACTTCCCAGAATTTTCAACTGCATTTGTTTCTCCGCACTCAGGATTTTCAACGCAGCGAAAAAGCACTCAAAAATTACAATTTTTCTCGGCGCACGATATGGAGGACATTGAAGTGAAAAGCATTTTTTTAAGGGGGACTCACTACACTTAAACCTTTAAATCATTCGATTTTTTTGAAAAAAAAATATATGTTAAAGCCTGATCATTTCTGAACTAAATGAAGGAAACCGCGTGAAAATATTCCGCTTAGTTCCGGTGATATTGATATTCTAAATATTTAATTACTGATAAAGTTTATGGTAAGAAAAAATTTAAACTCGTTTTTCTCAAAATGTAATTTTGCATCATTCCGCAACTGATATCTCAAAAAACTATGAAACATAATTCCATGAAATTTTTATCACTGCATAATCATGTTATTTTATTGCCTCTGAACTGGAGTTATTGCAATCACTGCACATTTTGTTGTTTTTTGAGGGGTAAATTAATGCAAAAATTTTAGGAAATTTTAAGCATATATTGAGCAGTTTTAATAAAATTGAAAAACTATTTTAATGTTGAATGTTTTATGTTCAATTGTATTTTGAATTATTTATTTTAAATATAAAACAGGAATTATATATTTAAGTGTAAAATTAATTTCATAGTGCTGCGTGCAAGCCAGTATACAATAAAAATACTTAAAAAACAAGGTATATCTAAAGCATTTTAAAAAAATTATTTAAAATTATTTTGAGAGTTGAAGATTTGTTTATTAAAATAAATATATCAATTTATCAGATACAAAAAATTTGGAAAAATTGGGAATAAATTGAAATAGTTACAAAGAGTCAAAAAGTATGAAAATATGCCTTATTTCCTCGACTTAAGGGTCGTGAGTCCCCTTAAACAAACATATATTAATCCAGTTATATATTTCTAATGTCTTAAACATCCTTAAGTATTTCATAATATATACTAAATGTGTCTAAATCGGAACCTTAATTTCTCCCTTCTATCCAATTCACAACTTTGAATTAGATAGCTGGTCCCAAAGAGAATAATCTTTAGGGTTCGTTGTTATTATATTTTCGCTTTTAAGTTCTTGACGCTTATCACTTTGGAATAGGATAGTAACCGGCCAGTAAGAGAGTAATTTCGGTATCTCTTGAACATTCCTACAGTTGTGAATATTTAAGAAGGAATATAATGTATTCAGTTACTTATTATCTATTTGCTATTGTCTTGACAATATGTAATTCTATGTAACCCAATTTTTTTAGTTGTGTTTTCTTAGGGAAAATAATGTCAGAATTTCGTTAACATTGGACAAGTTTCGTTCCTAAGTTAATCCCTTGTGAATATCAGGAACCCACTGTATACATACATACATATATACATACTTACATACAAAGTCAAACAGACAGACAAAATCCATCAGTCAGTGAGTGTACAGTTGATATTCTGTACTGTTGACTAAATTGGTGGAGTCATTGATCAGTCTAAATGGACGCTGAAAGTCTTAATGAAGAAACGGGATCACTCAAGATCGAAGAAACAATATTGCTGAGACATCAGTCTATAATGTAGAATAATGAAGAATTGTTCTACATTATACTACGTGTCGCTAGGGAAAAAACTGTCTTGGACTGGAATACTAAATTTCTTGCTTCGTCTAAGGCATTGTGGACAAAAAGACTTTTTCCAACTGTTTTTCAGCTTTTAAGGGAACAAGGGATCTTCAATATCGTTCTTCTTTAATTTTCAATATTTTACTCTATATACCACATGAGTATAATTAATATTCTTTTCTACTATATTGAAAATACTTAGAATTCACAAATAAGTATTTTGTGGAGGAATTAGATCTGTTTATCAAAAAATTCTTCAAAAAGGCAAGAATTTTTCAAAATGCTCCATGCATATTCATTTTCTTCTGATATCTTCCAAATTTCTCAGACTTGTTTACTGAAGTGTTTGTCACAAAACTGTGCATAATTCTTTGAAATCACAAATATTTTTTCAAATTTATAGACTAAAAATTAAGGTAAAAATGTTTAAAAAAACAAAAAAATAACAGGCAGAATAGAAAAAAAATTTAAGACTTAAAAAAAACATTAAATGCACATTTCTATTTATATATATATTGTAAACTTATAATAAAAAATTTAAAGACTTTAATTAATATAGAATGCGCACAGAGCGTTTTGAATAAGCTTAGCATTTTTGAAAAATTTTGAGAAACAGTCATTATTTTGAAAAAAATTCCTAATTTTTATTTCTAAGGGTATTCGATGAAGTAAAAAAGAAAATTAATTATTCTCATTTTGTATATAGAGTTAAAAATTGAAAATTAAAAAATTCTAGTTTCAAGGTCCCTCGTCCCCTTAAAGTGTAAGCACTTTTCAACTGACTTTAACTTAACTCAAGTTTTAACTAGCCATGGAAATTTCAAGAGCTATTTGTTTCGTTTTAATTTGGTGACTAGTGGACTTTGTGCTTGCGGTGATGCTGATGAAGATGTTGAACATTTTTTTTCACTGCAAATTACATGCGAGTGTCCGAGCTATATTAAAGGCGGACTGGAGACGTCCGTCCATTTGTTGGTCTCCTGTTCTTTCTGATCTCATTAGGAGTGTTGAAAGTCTTGCTGTCTTGCAAAATTTTTTTTGTAATTTAAATGTTTAATTTTTCTTGTTTTTTGTGTTTTTCACTTACTTCTGTAAGCCTCATGTTATAACCTTGTGGTGCATGAGGAGTTTTCAAATGAAACAATTTAAAAAAAAATAGCATTGACAGAGGAAGAAGAAATGTGAATTTGCCGTTGTTGGCCAAGGCTAGGGGTAGCTGAGATATGATACTGCATTTCTGCCAAGCTGGTACCAAATATTTCCTTTAATTTAAATCAATACCTGTTTTCAATACATGGATTGTTTCATTTACCCAAATTGGGTACTTTGGGATTATCCCGTCGACCATTTTAGCCAAATCCGATTCATTTTCGCCAAACCCGATATTATCACCAAAAGGTAGCTTTTGCGCCAATAACCGCAAATTTTATCACATTTACTGTGTAATCCTTGACTACGCGAGTTAGCGTTCTTTAGCATGTTGAAATATACTGTTTTCTTTACTCCGCTGCAAAATGATTCGAATTTAGAATTTGCCTAGCACCGAAGAGAGTGCAGTGCCATATTTTCAAGAGTATGGAATCATTTCTTCTAAGAAAATGTGCGTGAATGGCTACTGCACAAGGATAATGACTTGTTTGTTTGCGATTTAAAAACTATCAAGGACTTTTGGCCACTGAAATGATTTATAATAATATATATGGTTAGATTCAAGAATAATTCAATGTGTAATTATAAAAAAAATAGAGGTTTTTACTTTGTTTTGATCCTTTTTATTAATAATGTGTTTTCATAATATTATTGTATTAATAATAAATTTAATGTGTTTAGAATGTTTATTTTGGAAATTGCTTTTCATTATGATGGCGCCAAAGGATTTGAGTATTTTCGCGAGCATTGACAGGTCGACGGAATAATTCTAAAGTACCAATAAGTTTAATACGGCCCCCAACAAATATTTACAATTTTTTTTATACTCTTCGAACTCAAAAATTAAAGAAGTATATCCGAAATTCATACACATTCATTTCAACCTGTGTATGTTTGAAGACGTGAAAGTACAAGAGAAAATAAATGCATTTATTTGAAGTCGTATAAAAATAATATTTGGACTCCTTGGCGTATTTTTCAAACCCCAAGTGTCCCTAACAACATGCTTTGAACCCATTCAAAAACCTTATCAGAAAAACGTTGGCTTCAACTGGCGCCATATATACTGCGGGTTCCGCGTTCTCCCCTTTATAGTTCTCAAACATCACGTTTTCCGGCCATGGATAGTCCCAGGAGAACAGTAGGTAGTGCGGGTAGAATGCATTAAGGGGGTTTTTACAGTTCCTATAAACGCTCAGAGGTTTAGAGGAGGGGGTTTATGCTCCAGAACCCACCTGTCTCATGTAGGTCAAGTTGATTTAAGCTTGCGTTACTATAGTAACAGGAGGGGATCTAACTATGATCCACGACATGTGCGTAATGGCCGCTTATATTAACAGGAGAGGAAGTAAGCTAGATCTAGGAATGTATAGAAAAAGCTTGTACATTTTTAGAACGATTTAAACCCAAAATAATTCTAAAAAAAGACACGAAAAAAATCAAAATAACGTATTTAAACGACAATTATGCTAAGGAACCTAAATTATTATCAACAGTAGTATGTGTTATCGGGTACTGTTAAATAGGCACACAAATAAGCTTATGATCGAAGATTAGGAATTTGCTCTTTCAAAACAGAAATATTCGTTGACTATGAAAGCTGTAAAAATCCTGTAATGAGTGAGAATATTGAAAGTGTCCTGTAATGAGAGTATGAGAACATATTTATTAAAGACACATATGCTAAGAAACCTAAACTATTATCAACAGTAATATATGTTATCGGGTACTGTTAAACAGGCGCACAAATAAGCTTGTGATCAAAGATTAGGAATTTGCTCTTTCAAAGCAAAAATATTCGTTGACTATGAAAGCTGTAAAAATCCTGTAATGAGAATATTGAAAGTATCCTGTAATGAGAATATATTTATTAAAGACACTTATGCTAAGGAACCTAAACTATTATCAACAGTAGTATATGTTATCGGAAATTGTTAAACAGGCACATAAATAAGCTTATGATCAAAGATTAGAAATTTTCTCTTTCAAAAGAGAAATATTCGGTGACTATGAAAGTTGTTAAAGTCGTGTAATGAGAGTCACCTAAAGCAAATTAAGCTATATTGCAAGTAATAACAACGGAAATAATCATGTAGTATTTCGAACCAGGAGAAGAGAATTAAACTTCTATTTAATAAGCTAAATATTCTTATGATTATTTCAAAAGTACGGTTTCTGATCATAAAATTATATCCCCTCAAATTTATAGGAAAAACCCAGTATTTTCAAATATCTCTGCATCGATTGTCTACTAAACAATAAGTAGAGATTTATATCTTTGTTTATTGTCTTCTGTACAATCAATGAAAAACAATAGTAAAAAAACAATGTTTATCGCTTTTAGTCCTGATAGGAAACTGAGCACTGAATATCACGTGGAATTAGTTCTTTGAGAAAATCATTAAGCTGTAGTAAGGTAGAAATATATTGTGACAATTGAGGGAGAATAGATCTGTCTGAGACAAAAGAAAATATGAACTTAATACCTCGAAAGTGGGGTAAAGTCTTCTAAATTTGGTTCAAAGCATCCAGGGAAAATTTGAGCTAAGTCTTCGCGATTACTTCTGGTTAAGCTTATAATGAAAGTTTAAAGCTATGGAAAGTCGAAAAATTATACTAAAATATTTTCTTAATTTTGATAAATGAATAAATCAATTCACACAAAGAAGTAATCACATCTCTTTTACTAAAGATCCTTCACGGAATAGAACTCCAGCAAACTGAGACAGAGTCTCATACATTTAAAACTACTGACTAGATTTTTTATTTAAAAAAGGGGGCAAACGCGACAGAAAATGCCACACGGTTTGATCATATTTCTTCTTAATCTCCCAATGCACTGCCGCGCTTATCGGTTGCTAAAAATCTTGTTCACTAAAAACAGTGCTAAAGCAGTAGATAGACAATGGAAACCAAAGTAAGAGGATTAGAGAAAAATAACTATAGAAATGTCCTTTTCTCCCGAAATACTAGCGAAAGAGGATAGTCTAGAGAAAGGGATAAAATTCTAAAGGGTTCAATTTTCACCTAAAACAGTAATTATTTTACTTTAAAGTATTTCCGCAGTGGAGTTCGATATCCACACACTTACGTGTATAATGTTATATCTTGAATTCGTTGAAACTGAAAGTATTTATACGAAAGATTTTATAAGAATTCTCTATTGATGGACGCCTAAGCTTTTTCTCATGACGAAATCTCTTTCCATTACTTCTTGAATTGATAAAATGAGAATTTTTTTATTCTTCAGTCCGGAGCAATTTTGCGAAAATAATCTGATAACTTTGTCTTTAGTCTCGCAATTGAGTCTCACAATTTTGTGTACAACTTTAGTACCTCGAACTTTCTCGATATAAATAGGCCATTATTCAATTTATGCAAAAAAAAGGCTGAATGGTCTTTCTAGACATTCTAGGACTTCTAGACATTCTATTGACTTTGTCTTTTCAGCAACACATAGTTCTCGTGCTCTCTGCTTAAATGCGGAACGACTACTAAAGCTATGATACGTTCATGACCTGGGTAAACAAATTTCTAATTGAACATCGCTCATGAGAATGTACTGAGAACCTAAGCTAATAATTATTGCATTTCTGAATTAAGGACACATAGGTGCGCCAGTGGCGTAGCAAAGGGGCGGGCAAGGGGGTCTATCATGCCCCGGGCGCCACTCGCAGAGGGGCGCGAATGTAAGATCTATATATTATATTACTATATGTTTTCGAGGTGGATGCCAATATAAGGTCTATATATTATATTACTATATGTTTTTCGGGGAGGGCGCCAATATAAGGTATATATATTATATTGTCGCGTAGATGGTAGTCGTATGGATTGAACACACACGTAGAGGGAATACAATGCTGTTTATTAGCACACAACACTTAGCTGATAGAACTCAGAACTGACTTCACAGGTTGAGCTACTTGCTCTTTTATCCATCAACAGAATATTCTGGAACGCCGTTCCAGGAAATTAAAGAATGTTCTAGAAACTTCTAGAACTAACAGAAATAGAATTAGAATTAAATTAAATTAAATTAAATTAAATTAAAATAATGTAGAGCTTCGAACCGGGGACCTCTTGCTCAGCAGTCCGGTGCGTTGACCATTCAGCAACAGAGTCTTTGACGGGAAAGGCTTTAAGCGGCATTGCTCCCTCCTTAGAAGAATAGCGTCCCGCTGTCCTAGGTTGCCTAACTGCTAACCACTTTTGATCTGGAACGTGTCTGTGGTCCGGTGTAATCATTCTTTACATTGGTAGGCGGATCCTCTTCACAATGGCCGTCTTCAGATGTTGAAGAATCACCATTCGGATGTTGTGCTTGTAATTCAGGGTCGTAGTAAGGCTTCATTCTAAGAACATGGACGGTGTCTATCGTTTTCCGGCGTCTTGATGTTGGCTCATAGTCTTGGACTTCGTAGGTTACGTCGGATAATCGTCGTAACACCTGGTATGGTCCGAAGTATTTTTTAAGCAGTTTCTCGGACAAGCCTACTTTCCGAACAGGCGTGAAAATCCATACTAAATCTCCAGGTGAATAGGACTACACCCTGTGCTTGGAATTATAACGCCGACGGTCCTTTTCTTGCGCCTCTAGGGTTCGTAGTCTGGCTAACTGCCTTGCCTCTTCGGTTTTCACGACAAGATGCTTAGTGTAGTCGTTCTCCACGTCAGGGCAGAAGGGGAAAAGAGTGTCGAGCGTTGTTTCGGCTTCTCAGCCATGAAGTAAATAGAAAGGTGTGAATCCGGTTACATCCTGTTTAGCGGTGTTGTAAGCGAAGGTCACAAACGGCAGTATCTCGTCCCAGTCTCTCTGTTCTACGTCTACGTACATGGATAACATGTCGCCTAGTGTTTTGTTGAATCGCTCAGTAAGGCCATTGGTCTGGGGATGGTAGGCTGTCGTCATTCGATGACTAATGTTACACAACCGGATGATATCTGAAACGAGTCTTGATTGGAACACTTGCCCTCGATCGGTGATGATAACTCGGGGCGCTCCATGTTTTAGAAGTATATCTTCGACGAGGAACCTCGCTAATTCCACAGCTTCAGCAGTTTTCAGGGCTTTTGTAATAGCATAGCGACTCAAATAGTCGGTGCAGACTACGATCCATTTATTTCCAGTGCTCGAATTTGGAAAACGCCCCAGGAGATCTATCCCAATGCGATGAAATGGCGCAACAGCAGGCGGTATAGACATTAGATGACCCGGTGGCTTCTGTGGAACGGCTTTCCTACGCTGGCATTCCCGGCAGTGCATGACATATCGTCGCACATTTCGGTAGAGCCCTGGCCAGTGAAACCGCTTCCTTATTCTGTCGTACGTTTTGACGAATCCTAGATGTCCGGCCGTGGGTGCGTCATGGAAACATTGAAGAATGTCTTGACGTAGATGCTTTGGAATGACAGGAAGCCATTTCTTGCCTGTTGGATCGAAACTCTTTTTACATAGTACGTCTTCAATCAGCTCAAATTCTCCTTTCACTGTTTCGCCATTTCCTAGAGTGCGTATTAACTCCGCAAGTCTTGGATCTTTTCTTTGTTCGTCAGCAACGTTAGCAAAATCTATAGCGGCGATGACTTCCGATGGTATATTGTCTTCTTCCAATGGATTTCGGGACAAACTATCAGCGTCCTTGTGTTTCTTTCCGCTCTTGTAAACAATCGAGATGTCATACTCTTGTAGTCGCAAGGCCCACCTCGCAAGTCTTCCTGAGGGATCCTTTAGATTAGTTAGCCAACACAGCGAATGGTGGTCTGTTACGATTGAAAAGTGTTTGCCGAAGAGGTATGGTCTAAACTTGTGAACAGCCCATACGGCGGCAAGGCATTCTCTTTCAGTCGTGGAATAATTTTTCTCTGCTTTGGTTAGTGTCCGCGAAGCATAGGCAATAACTGTTTCTTTTCCATGCTGTATTTGAACCAAGACTGCTCCAATACCATAGCCGCTGGCGTCCGTTCGCAATTCTGTTTCGTCGTTTTCGTCGTAAAGTCCCAGTATAGGGTCAGATATCAGTGCTTCCTTTAGCCGGTCGAAAGCATCCGACTGCTCACGTCCCCAACGAAATTTAGAGTCACCTTTCAGCAACATTTGTAAGGGTTGAGCTTGATGACAAAAATCCTTGATGAAGCGGCGGTAATAAGAACAGAGTCCTAGGAAACATCTGACGTCGTGCACACTTTTGGGTGTGGGAAAACACTTCACGGCCTTTACTTTATCTGGATCGGGGCGGACACTTCCTTCCGATACTAGATGTCCCAAAATCTTAATTTGTTCAGCCCCGAAGAGACATTTTTTTGGATTTAGGACAAGCCCAGCTTCTTGGATGCATTTAAGTACGACATTCAGACGTTTAAGATGGTCGTCGAAGGTCTCAGAAAACACGACAATGTCGTCTAGATAACAGAGACACATGGTCCATTTTAGGTGTAGTAGCAAGTTATCCATCATTCTTTCAAAGGTTGCCGGCGCATTGCACAGACCAAAGGGCATGACCTTGAACTCGTAAAGTCCTTCTGGTGTGATAAAAGCTGTCTTTTCGCGATCTGCCTCGTCCACTTCAATCTGCCAGTAGCCAGAATAGAGATCGATCGACGAAAAGAACTTGGCTCCTTTTAAGCTGTCTAATGTGTCGTCAATACGTGGCAGAGGGTAGGCATCTTTTTTCGTAATTTTGTTGAGCCGACGATAATCGACACAAAATCGCCAACTTCCATCATTTTTCTTCACGAGGACAACTGGGGACGACCATGGGCTCTCCGATGGTTGAATAACATCTCTGTCTAGCATCTTTTCTACTTCCTCTTGAATAATTCGACGCTCCGCAGGAGATACTCTGTAAGCCCTTTGGCTAATCGGTAGATGATTGCCAGTAATTATACGATGTTTCACATTTACTTTTGTTCCGGCTTTTCTTGATTGATCAAAAATTTCAGGAAACTCAGAAAGTAATTCTAAGAGTCGCTGTTTTCGCTCTACCGTGAGATCTTGGGCTAGCATTTGGGAATAGTCGACCGGAGAAGGGCTCGATTTCAACTTGGCGGCTGAGCAGATATGCGCACTGGAGATGCAGTTCGGATACCTCTCGTCTAGAGTCTCTGCATAGCCCACACACATGCCTTTGGGAATGAACCTAGCTTCTGGTTGAGCATTCGTGACCCAGAGTTCGGCTGTACCGTCGTAAAACGTCAGGATCGTTGAGGGCACCGCAACTTCTTTGTCCAGCAGCAGTAGTCGATTTCCCTCCACTATGACGTCTGTGATCGCATTAATTTTGGGATTCGTGACAATTACTTTAGAAATAGAGTGCGGAGGTACAACGCAGTCTTGAAGGGTGTTTACTCGCCATGTCTCAGCAGATTCAGGATCTGACATCATTTCGTCAAACACTAGTTCCGATCGGCCACAGTCGACGACTGCTCTCGAGGCTTCGAGAAAATCCCAACCAAGTATAACATTGTGACTGCAGTTCGGCATAACTGTAAACTCAAAGGGACGTATTAGACCATTGATGTTTAAGCGAAGAACACATTTCCCTATTGGACGGACGTGACTTCCATCGGCGACCTTGAGGATTATGCTTCCGTTGATTGGGAACATAATCTTTCGCAGCTGACGTCTATATTGGTCCGAGATGACAGAAAATGATGCGCCGGAGTCCACGAGTGCACGTACTGGTTGACTGTCAATGTTTAGTTCTAGATAATTCTTCGTCATCCTTGCGGCAGCGAGAGGATTTTGTTTTTCAGCTTTCTCACCTCCAAGGAAGGTCGCACTGCTTAGTTTTCCTCATTTCTTCGGCCAGGTGAGACACTGGAACGTCTATACGGCGATGGGGATCTGAAGCGACGAGTAGGCGATCGACCTCGGTTAGGGCTAGGCGACAGACTTCTTTCAAACGTTCGGCTGGATTCGTCGGCGGTGTTCTGGGAGATCATGCGTCGCTGGGCTGTGTTTCCTCTATCAGCTCTGTAAGCATTAAAAATTGCTCTTCTATCCCGGCAATAGCGAACGACATGTCCGGGGCGGCCACAGTGAAAGCAAATGGGACGATTGTCGGTCGTACGCCACACGTCGGTTTTTCGGGGTAATTGTTCCTGTGCCGACTCCGGCCTGTTATACGTCGAGTGGATGCTGCGGTTGTATGTGGGAGTCGACCTTCGGAAGCTTCCACTAGATATGGGAGCCAAAGATTTCTCAACCTCATCTCGCACAATTGCTTCTATGGTTTGTACGCCTGTTTGGGGCTCTTCAATTTGGGGTCTAGTTAATCGCTGTATCTCTTCACGGACAATTTTACGGATCAGTGAGGTTAGATCCTGTTCCTCGTCGACGGAGGCAATTGGGACAACATTCGGCAAGCGACTGAATTTCTGACGTCCTATTCGCTTTTGCTGCATTTCCTCAATGTACTGACACCATTTACTGAAATCGACTGTCGTTTTTATCTCCTTAGTTAATAAGGCCTGGTACACCTCTTCTGCGATGCCCTTCATTAAGTGGGACACTTTATCGTCTTCTGACATGGCCGGGTCAATTTGGTTGCAGAGTCCTAAAACGTCTTGGATATAAGATTGTGTAGCTTCCCCAGCTCTCTGCGCTCGGCATTTTAAGCAATCCTTAGCTCGCCGTATATATAGCTGAGAGTCACCAAAAGTTTTTTTCAGTTCTCTTTCGAAGTCGTCCCATGAATTCAGCAGATCTTCGTTATTTTCAAACCATATTTTGGCGGTCCCATCAAGGAAAAAGTAGACGTTCGCAAGACATAGAGTATCATCCCATTGATTAAATTTTGATACTCTAAGGTATTCTTTTAACCACTTGGTTGGATCTTGTCCAGGATCGCCTCTAAAAATTGTCGGCTTTCTCGGTTCCCTAATTAGTGCTGGAGACAGCAGGACGGTTTGTGGCTTGACTTCTCCTTCAGGCATTGCCGGGAATCGCTTTCGTGGAGCGGCTACGTAAAGACCGTATTCCGGAGGAAGATTTAAAAGTCTACGGCTTCTTCGTATTTCTTCTGCTTCCAGACTGAACTGAGTACCCGGCGCCTCCACCAAAGATGTCGCGTAGATGGTAGTCGTATGGATTGAACACACACGTAGAGGGAATACAATGCTGTTTATTAGCACACAACACTTAGCTGATAGAACTCAGAACTGACTTCACAGGTTGAGCTACTTGCTCTTTTATCCATCAACAGAATATTCTGGAACGCCGTTCCAGGAAATTAAAGAATGTTCTAGCAACTTCTAGAACTAACAGAAATAGAATTAGAATTAAATTAAATTAAATTAAATTAAATTAAAATAATGTAGAGCTTCGAACCGGGGACCTCTTGCTCAGCAGTCCGGTGCGTTGACCATTCAGCAACAGAGTCTTTGACGGGAAAGGCTTTAAGCGGCAATATTACTATATTATTTTGTGGGGGGGCGCCAATATAAGGTCTATATATTATATTACTATATGTTTTTAGGGGAGGGCACCAACATAAGGTCTATATATTATTTTACTATATGCTTTTCGGGGGGAGTTCCAATATAAGGTCTATAAATTATGTTATTATATGTTTATCGGGGCGCCAATATAGGGTCTATATATTATATTACTATATGTTTTTCAGGGGGCGCCACAAAGGTATCGTGCCCCGGGAGCCAGTTATGCTCGCTACGCCACTGAGGTGCGCCCTTAACACCTATGCTTGGCGCATAGGTGTTTTTTTTTTTTTTGTTTTGTTTTTTTTGGGGGGGCTTTTCCTATTATTCTCTCAGAAAAATCAAAATAGTAATATAAAATTCTAAATGTCTATAGAAGAAACATTTAAAAAATACTTTAAAAATTACAATTAATATTCTTTTAAGGAGAGAATTAAACCCTTTTTTTCGGCGTCATTCGGTAAAAGTTGATTTAAATAATCAGATTAGCTTGAAATTTCACTTAAAATTGAATTTCTAATCAATTTAGAATAATTATTGGCATTAAATTAAGCACACTTCAGCTGCCAAATCCATTTCAAAATTAATTTAAAAATCTTCCCAGAAATCTGCTTCGAATTTATTTTAACATTTTTAATCCGTGAGAAAAAAAAAAATAGGGGGAATAATTTCTCCATAACTCAAGATTTACTTTAAATTCCAAAGAGGGTTAAATATTTTTCAAAATCTTTGTTTTGTGCCAGAAGAATATTAAGATAATACGTGAAGTAAGTTAGATTTTGAAACTTAAGGCGAACTATGTATTGATTAAAGATTAAGCCCATTATTTCTTAAAACAATTTAAATTATCTTCATTTTTATGCATCAATTGTGATTTTTTTAAAAGAAATCTCTTCTTAATCGTACAATCAAAACATTTTATCGTATCATTTTAACTGCGTATAATGGAACGAATCGCAAGTTACTCAGTTTCCAATGATTATAATTCACATCACACGTAGGTGGAATTACGAACACATAAAAAAGTAAAATCTTAGCTATTTTAAACTATCCATTTAAAAGCATAAAAATGAATAAATAAGAAATTTTAATTTTTGTCCAAAATAATTTTCCCATCAAATTGGGATTTAAATTATAACTCCTCTTTAAAGTATAATAAAATCATTTTCATAATTTTTTTAAGATTCCGTAACGTTAGTGGGTGTCAGTGGGTGTCGTACATTAATAATAATTATTTTTATTATTAATTTCTGTCTTCGATTAAAGTGTTTCGTTTAATTATTATTGAAATAATTTATTTTATTGTTTCGATAATAATTAAAAGCCTTAATATTTTTTATCAAGCATTATTTCGAATATTTTATTAAAGTATTATCATTTACTATTGCGAAAAATACAGTTTTTTCATTATAACGGTAATATATAGATATATAGATATATATATATAGATATAGATATATAGATAGATAGATAGATATATGTATGTAAATAGATATATATATATATATATATATATATATAGATAGATAGATATAGACATATATAGATAGATATAGATATATATATATAGAGAGAGAGAGAGGGATAGATATAGATATACAGTAACCACCGCTTATAGTGATCACTGGTTATAAGAATCAACCGTTTATAAGAATCAATATCGCGAAAACAAAAACAAATGTATCATTTCCATGTTACAATTTTCGCTTTAAAGAATCAATCCACCGATTTTAAGAATCAGTTTACACTCTTCGCTTTCCTTTCATTTTTCCAAAAAAAACTACTTAAACCCTCAAAAGGCACGGAGTTCTTTCTTCTTTTTTTTAAAGAAAGGTTGATAACAGGGGATGGAATATAGTCGTAAAATTCACCCCTTTCTTTGTTAGACATAACATAATAGTTTCCCCTTAAATGCTTTACCACAACACTGTCCTATTAGCTTGACCCGGGGGCATCTTTACCCATCCGAGTCCGATTTCACTTTTCTCCACTGGCAAAAAAATATAGGGACTCTTTTTTTCCCCCCTCCCACATCCTGGTTGCGGCTTCCTGTACCCTAAAACACATAAATATTCGGCGAAGTGTCCACTATCATTCAGGCAAGCGTGACATAAGTAGATTCAGCACGTTATCAAACCGAGAAACGTAAGCTAGAAGGTGAATCTTCGTCTGAGACTATAAGTATTGAAAGAGGTATAAACAGCCTCCTGAAAACTTCATTACGTCAAACTACCATAGAAAACTTTTTCTCGCTCCCTTCCTGTAGTTGAAATGTTAAAACTGTTAAGCAGATATGTTGTAACTTGTAACAAATGTTGTATTTTTTTTCTTCTCTTACTATAATCATGTGTATCTACTTATAGGTCTAAAAATTAAGTTGTATTTTTAAAACTATAAAAAAAAATTTTAATAAAAGATAATGTAAATTAAAGAGTATTTTATGGTAAATTATCTTATATATGTATATATAGATGTGTGTGTTCCTGTCAAAAAAACTAAATTTCGGCTCTAAGAATCAACCGCTTATAAGAATCAAAAACAGTAATAACAAACGTGATTCTTATAAGCGGAAATCACTGTATATATATATATATATATATATATATATATATATATATATATATATATATATATATATATATAGATATATATATATATAAATAGATATAGATATATATATATATATATATATATATATATATATATATATATATATATATATATATATATAAATAGATATAGATATATATATATATATATATATATATATATATATATATATATATATATAGATATATATATATATATATAAATAGATATATATATATATATATATATATATATATATATATATATATATATATATATATATATATAAATAGATATATATATATATATATATATATATATATATATATATAAATAGATATATATATATATATATATATATATATATATATATATATATATATATAGATATATATATATATATATATATATATATATATATATATATATATATATATATATATATATGATAGATAGTGAAAGAGCATTTAATAATTATTTATCAAAAAGGCATTAAAATATTTATTTATGAAACAATTATTTAGCGTAATATGTTTCCCGATTACGATCCTATGTACCTTGTAGAAAGTAAAATGTGTGTTAAACTGCTCATACGAATTTACGTATTGCGCATAATGTAGTCTTGATTGCATGGAGGATGATCATGGATCTTCCACATCAGTGAATATTTATACTCTCTACATAGCTGATTCAAATGCATCTCTATTTCAGAATCACGAGCAACTATTCTATTTCCCGCCACATTCTCGATTGACATCTATAGAACTGGAAATCTGAATTTGAAACTTCTCTGAGGCAAATGTTAAATACTTGCATAATTTTAAATCAAATAAGATCTAGATCCGGTATAAAAAAAAAATTGGGTAAATCGTGTCCAAGATAATGGAAATATAATTTTAAGTGAAACCTTGGACAAGCAAATGACTAGATGGCTCTTCCCATTATTTTATGGGCGGGCATCATTCTTAATTTATAAATATTTTTGACCGGTGCACTAAATCTTGAAAACTAAAAGGTAACCCGTCATTTTGACGTCATAATACTAATAATGACGTCATAATGGGAAAAAGTATATGAAAGTTAAAAAATATCCCGAATTATCTAACAATATTGCATTTAATCCACACCTTGTAAAAAGCAAACCCTTTCATTATTTTTTATTTATTTAGTTTTTCATACGATTGGAGTAGTAGACTGCCATCCAGTTTTTTACAGCTCACTACGCGATATGAATACTTGAGCTACTTGATTCATTCACATTCAAGTTTGTTTACTTTCAGAATTCATCGCAAAAGTAAACAGATTTTTAAAAACTGTTAAATATACAGCTAAAAGCATCCATTTTTTTTTAGTTCTGAATGTTTTATAGAAAAATAGGCTGAACAAACGTGATTTGATGGAGAAGATATTAGTTTTTAGGTAACAAAAAATTCCGATCCACATCTAGAATTTAAATTAAGCCTAACCGGCCGTTTGTTTACTGAGGGCTTCAATTGAAAGATGAGTACAGCCCGGAAGTGTTATACAGAGGCAACGGCTATTATATATATAATGTGTCTATAGTACTAGAAAAAATCCCATTTTGCTATGTCAGAATGTAAATTTCTTTCCGTAAACAACACTCGTTTAATCAGCAGAACACATTTAATTTAAGTTGATGACTACGCTACATATTAACGCGGCCTCTCCGGCTCAAGTTGCCATCCACTTTTGTCAACAACCCATCCGCGCTGCCATTCCGAGAACCCCCCAAAAAAAACTTACCATTAAATACTGCTCATGGGGTTAATGATATGGGGAAAATATTCTGACTCCATCATCTTTCCATCCCTAACTTCCCTTTATGAGACTTTCCATGTTTTCTACTCTATGCGAAACCTCTACTGAAAATTATGCTGTTGTCACATAGAACTACGAACTAATTCGGAAGTTCATTGGTAAGAGTCATTTGTTCAAGATTCCAGGGCTAGAAAAATTACCGAATAAGTGCAATAAAGCCATCGCTATATTACTTTGAAATTCTCGTGATTAGGTTAACTCCGAGTAAGGGCCTGTTTACATAGGAATCCGTTGCGTTGCGTAGCGTTGCGTTAAGGAAAAGATGACGTTGAGACGAAAATAAACCAATCATATGCCTCCAAACGATTAGCAATGAAATTTTTAACGCCTATGATTGGTTTATTTTCGTCTCAACGTCATCTTTTCCTTAACGCAACGTAATGGACTCATCCTATGTGAACAGGCCCAAATCCTCATTCGTAGTTGAAAAGCATAAAAAAAAAATAGTATTACGATTTTCAGTTACTGTTGCAGTTAATTGAAAATTGAATAGTGTATAATGATAATTATCTTGTTTAAGAAAATAACCAGAAAAAAGAACAGTTTTATATGCTTCATATCAAAATTAAGACTTCACTTGGTGACAAGGGGGAACAAAATGTCTGATGTCTAAGTTCGGATAGCTAGATCCTTAAGTTTTTATATACCAGTCAACCCGAATTTCCCAATGTACTTAAAATTTTAAAATTTGAACCTTAAATAATCTTTTTTTAAAACGACCTGTTTTGTGGTAACGTAGCATATCAAAGATTATTTATTATAATAATCTTTAATATACTAAAGAATATTTATTATAATAATCTTTAATATACCGAAAATAAACTTTAAAATAAACTTTAAATTAAACTTTAGATTTTAAATCTCAGCTGAGAAGGAACTTTTAAATCAAATACCTCTCCACTTGCTCAAATTACACGTCCAGTAAAGCTTATTATGCATAAATGGTGACCATTTTAAAGGCTTACGATGTTGAATTATCTCTCCCTTGTACGGACGCAACAGTTTAACATGCAATGAAAAGAAAGGTAATCGAATTCGTAGCCAAAAGTAGCCAAGTAAATTTGCTTTTACATAGCAGCTTTGTAAACACAGATGAAATTAGCGTTACTGTAATTGCCATAGTTGTATTTGACGTAGAAATAGGAACAAAGATATCTGGCAAGTGTTTGAGAAAGACTGAGAAAGAATATGGAGGCTCATGAGTCAGCTTGGATATTCCCCATTTCTCCATAGCCTATTTACATTAATTTACAGAAATATTTATAAGTAGCAGTAATCTCTTCTACACTTAAATTCACAAATCCCATCAAATAGGAGAAACGAACATAACGAAGTTTAGAAGGTCAGTTGGGAGGGGACAATATTATTAGTGGGGAAATTGTGGTAATTTAGAAGTAAATGCTTAAAGAAATAAGGGTGGTTGTCCCCTTTACCCCCCCCCCCCCCTCAGAAAAATATTTACAGAAATCTTTTGCAAATATTAACAGAAATATTTATAAGTTGCTGTAAGCTGTGTTACATTTAAGAGTCCTATCAATTTCGAAGGATCATGTGTAGAGAAAATAGCTCACTTCTACCCAGACTTGGGTGTATATAATTTGAAGTGGCACTCTAAATGAATTTGATACAAACACAGTTTATACATGAAACAATGTTTATTGAATTCGTTGCACATATAGAATTTGCTTTTACAGCAATAAGCATACGTACTACTTGTACGGAATATATATTAGCATTCAATAGAAATGCACTTTGGAAATACTCACAAACCAGCAGAGCGTCAAACCAGCAGTTCTGCCACGTAAACTTTGGGCCCCCTAAGCACTAGCGCAGGATAGCACCTGGAGTTGCTTACATCGTAGCTCCCTCTCGCTTATCTATCAACCTTAACAAAACCTTCTTCTTCAACCTCTTTACTTAATCAAGCTGCTTGGTATTTATACCAAGCGCGTATGCGGAAATTAGCATATCTCAAGCAGCTTCTTTAATTTATTCACTCAAAAGTTCGATTCTTGTGAATCGAATCTTATGTATACCTTACACATGTCTAGTGACGTCAAAACTTAATATGCATGTTTATCAGAGTTTTGTTTTAAAGACAATAATAAACGTTCCTGTCAAAATTCGCAATTGGGATAAGGTTTCCAAAATTTGAACCGACCTCGGCGTGAGCCTATACGGCGAAAGTTAACTACTGAATCCTAGTCGGCACGACGACAACCCGCTCGATTCTGAATCCACAGGACCAGCCACTGTTCATAGCCCATCGCACCATCTCTAAACCGTCAATGCCACTTGACACCGTCCGCTTAGCGGTCTTACGATCAAAGTCATCCAAGAGCTAGAGTCAGTGGCGTAGCAAAGGGGGGGCAAGGGGTTCTATCATGCCCCGGGCGCCACTCGCAGAGGGGCGCCAATGTAAGATCCATATATTATATTACTATATGTTTTCGAGGTGGTTGCCAATATAAGGTCTATATATTATATTACTATATGTTTTTCAGGGGAGGGCCCCAATATAAGGTCTATATATTATATAACTATTTTTCGGGGAGGGAGCAAATATAAGGTATATATATTATATTACTATATTATTTTGTGGGGGGGCGCCAATATAAGGTCTATATATTATATTACTATATGTTTTTAGGGGAGGGCACCAACATAAGGTCTATATATTATGTTACTATATGCTTTTCGGGGGGAGTGCCAATATAAGGTCTATATATTATGCTATTATATGTTTATCGAGGGCGCCAATATAGGGTCTATATATTATATTACTATATGTTTTTCAGGGGGGGCGCCACAAAGGTATCGTGCCAGGGACGCCAGTTATGCTCGCTACGCCACTGGCTAGAGTCGTTACATATCCCATTTACTCAATATCTATCTCGTTCGGCAGCCACCATTTCTGCGAAATACATCGCTCATCACCTTTATTCCATCAGATCTACAACGGAGTTGACAGAAGACCTGCACTACTTGTGCAGTGACCGCATCACAAACATCGAATCACATTCAATCAATCGCAATTGGGATAAATTAAAATTAGTTTTATTCATTTTAATAAAATATTGTTATAGAGCTTTCCATCCTTAGTGAATATTTCAAAATAAGAGCAAAGTAGTATTAAAATTACGTAAAATATATAAAATAACTTTGATAAATTCTCTTTTCTGTAAATATCTAATTAACTTTATTGGGAGAAAAAAAAATCTATCTAAAACCAAGAAAGTGAAGCAAAGCAAATTCTTTAATTCGACAAAATATTCGGGGAGATCTAAAATTTACTAAAAATTTGGTTAAAAATATCGTAGGAAATTTCTATTTTTCTACTTGAAATTTCAAGCAAAGATTGTCACGAAAGCATAGACAGCCACTGTTTGAATAATTTTTCAAAAGCTCTGATAGAAGATTAATTTATTCAGTTAAATTCATAAAAATTCTAAAAGTTTTGTAGCAAAAATTGTAGAGTACACCATGTAATTTTGGCATTAAATTTTGTTGCAATTTTGGATAAATAAAAGAACATTAAATAGTCTATAACTAAAAAAAAGGTTTTAACATCTTTCATGTGTTCCCGTTCTGCCAAATTTTAGATTCTAAACATATCACGAGCCGATAAATGTTATTGTTGCTTGTGCCGCTTGACCGACAGCAACATCAGATCAAGTCCCGAAGGCTATGGGCGATGAAGGTTCGGCTCCTGTTTTGACTGGCACCACAAGGGTCGGAGTCCGACTTGGCCAAAGGACCAGTCACGTAATTTTGGACTGAGTCAAGTGACGAGACCTGAACACTTGACCCCGCACCTCCAGAGGTCATTTTGAGAACTTGGAGGACATTGCAGCCACGACAGATTTTACGTGCACCAGCCGCCATTAGTGTACACGGCAGTGGATTTTGTCAGCGACGAGTATCGAACCAGTAACTTTCAGGTCACTAGCCCGCTGCCCTTGCCAACTGGGACACTGCACCCCACGATAAATGATTCAGAACGCATCAGACCTATTTGTATTCAAATCACATTTTTACAATCGTGTCGTCCCATTTTTTCAATCATTCAGATCATTTTATTACATTTTTATTGCATGAAAATTTCTAAGGTACTTTAAATAATTCATTTTTGCGGGTTAAAATGGTGATAACCAAGACGTAAAAAGCTTAGTAAAATAAAATTCCCATTTCGCATAAGCCTATTTACAAATATTCATTTAAAGGATTTATAATTTCAGTAAGCTGCGTAATATTTATAAATATTTACTTTGCCTTCAAAGAAGAGAAACGCATATAGTGATTTTCAACAGGGTCATTGGGGAATAGATGACAACTTAGATTTAAACGCGTTGAAAAATAATATTGATTTTCCCTATTTCTCCATAGCCTATTTACATTAATTTACAGAATTATTTATAAGTAGCAGTAATCTCTTAAATACTTCAATTCACAAATCCCATCAAATTGGAGAAACGAACATAACGAAGTTTAGTAGGTCAGTTGGGAGGGGACAATATCATTAGTAGGGAAATTGTGGTAATTTAGAAGTAAATGCTTAAAGAAATAATGGTGGTTGTCCCCTTTACCCCCCCCCCCCCCCCCCGCAGCTAAATATTTATCGAAATCTTTTGCAAATAACAGAAAAACAGAGGCTGTTCGCACATTTTTTAGACGATTTTGGTAAGCGGTAATAAAAAATCGTTTGCTGCAAAAGAAATAATTGCAATTGTACTATGTTTTTAAAAGTCAAAATTATCGTCTGCGGCTTGAAAGTTTTGTTTTTATTCAAAATGGTGTTTTTAACAAAGCAGTGGTTCGAAGGCTACATTTATGCTCTTTCCGAAGAGAAATATGCATACTCCGTTATCCAAAAACGATGTGAGAGTCATGGTTTTGTGATATCTAAAGCTTCGATAGGTAATATCGTCAACAAGAAAGGAAAAAAACGTCAAATTGGAACCTCAAGTGGGACAAAAATTCCAAACAAGTATCCAAGGAAAAAACGGACATCTTCGACTATTGCAAAGGTACGTTGTTTAATGTTAAAAGAAAATCCCCCTAGTCAAAGGACAGTTGCAAAATCATTAAAATGCTCGGTGTCCACTGTAAACAAAATAATAAACGTTGATTTAAATCTTAAAGCGAAAAAACGCAATGTGCATCGTTTTCTTCCAAATCATATCGCTGAACGCAGGACACGCTGCAGAATTCTATATGAGAAACACTTATCCAAAGAAAAATGGAAAACAATTGTCACAATAGATGAATCATGGGTGTATTTAAATGATTGCAACAAAAAAAGAGCCATTTATTATCATAAAAGGGGAGAAAAAAATTAAGTTCATGGTTCAAAGAATCGAAAGAAAGTTTTTCTAAGGGATTCATGATTGTTGCTGGTTTTTCTTATAATGGCATGTTAAAAATAAATATAGTGGAAAAAAATGTCAATATTAACTCCAAATACTATCAGGAACATATTTTATCGCCAATTTTTCTGAATGAAATACCATCGCTTTACCCACAGTGCTATCAATCTGTGAGACTCCATCGGGACAAAGCTAGCAGTCACACATCAAAATCCACTGTAAATTTCCTAAAAGAAATGGAACAAAAAACTGGTATCAAGGCCATACCTTTCACTGATATCCCTACTAAATCTCCCGATGTATCAGCTATGGATTTTTGTGCTTTCGGACTTTTAAAATCTGCATTATCCAAACGTCGTCCCAAAACCCTTACAGGACTCTGGAAAGCTGTTCAGGATGAATGGGATAAAATACCTCTTCTGACACTTCAAAAGGCATTATTATCCTGGAAATTGCGGTGTCGAAAGATAGTTCAGAATAAGGGATGTCAAATAGAACATTTAAAACACAAGAATTTTATGTAATTTAGTTTTGTGAATACAATATACATTGTCTAAAAAATGTGTGAACAGCCTCTGTATTTATAAGTTGCTGTAAGCTGTGTTACATTTATATTTAAAAACGCTAAAAATAACGTTAAAAAACTAAAAAAGTTTAACTGCGCAGTAAAATTTACTTACATTTTTCCAAAAAAAAAAAGCATGTTCTTTATCAAAAGCCTAAATAATGTCGGTAATATAGGTATTCAGGTTATTACATTCATATATTCTCATTAACTATTCTAAATCATTTTAACTTGACAATTTTGTTAATTCAACTCACATCCTTTCAATTTATTTTCAGTATTTCTAAACTTCTTCGAGATTATGAATCAGAAATTTTTAAGATATATAGTTTGAGAAATATAGATTAGTACCTGCCTACGTGTAATCATGTATTATTTTATTGTATATGAACTCACATCCTGATTAATTCAACTCACATCCTTTCAATTAATTTTCAGTATTTCTAAACTTCTTCGAGATTATGAATCAGAATTTTTTAAGATATATAGTTTGAGAAATATAGATTAGTACCTGCCCACCTGTAATCATGTATTATTTTATTGCATATGAACTTTTTCGGTTATATTGCTTACTTAACGACTTAAATAATTATAATGCAGTTAGTAATTCATTGATAATGCTAAAAACGTGACAATTTCAAACATTATGTTAACATTATGAATCTCAACTTATTCTGAATCGTAGTAAAAGATTATTAAGCCAGGGTTACCCACTAAGAATAGTACTTTATTAAACACCGTAGAAAATGATCGGATAGGTTATAACTATTAAACACCATACATAGTTTTAAATTTTAAACTATTAAATACAGGGAGATACTGATAAAAAAAGAATTTTCGAAACTTCTAAGAATCGGGTATCTTACAGGAAAATGCGATTCAGTTATAGTTTTCCAATCTTTTTAAGTGATGAGTTTTTCCAACAAACTCCAGAAAAAGTTCCGTAAAGTACACTATCAACAACCTTTTGGGCTTTTATCTAAAGGCTGTTTGTTTGAAGACTCAGGTGAGATAACAGAAGATAAAAATAGAAGGGTAGGTTATAGGAACTCGAAGAAATAGTTTTGTTTTCTTCCCTTTTTATTTTTACTTTTTTTTCAATCTTACCCGATGAAACAAAAATGTAGCTCGAGATATACGATTCTAAAAATCTACTGCGGAAGAATTTCCCCAAATATATACATTCGCACGTCTTTTGAATAAACAGGTCTAGACATCGGAATATAGTTACCAGAACTCATGTGGAAATGGTTCTATCTTGAGACCAGGTTGTATAATTAAACTTTACGATAGATAGAGGAAAATATTCGTAGATAAGAAATCGTATGTTTCTAGTGATACATTCTCTCCATTTTATGGTTTATGTTAAATAATTAACTAGCCACTGGACATTTTACAAATTATTAACACTTATTCATTCGAGTTTAAATTTCTTGTTTTATTTTTAAGGCTGCACTTGGACGTCTCACGTGGGTAACAGTTTTTACCTGTTAAAGAAAACCTTTTAACACTTTTCAAAATTATCACATTCATTAGAGGAATGCATTTATATTGTGATGTTATTGACATTTTCCTTGAACATCCTGCTACAAAGGTTCCATTTAAACCACCTATATTTATGTGTACGATAAATTCGTCTGAATTTTGCACTCTCTTCAAACATTTTATTCTATGCACAAAACATGCTGCTATTTATATTCTAATAACATTTTTGAGCAATATTACATGGGTAAAACTAAATGCTCAATACTATGGGTAAAACAATACTATCTTTGTATAGCATCAATTATTATCATCTATTCCCTAAATAATTATATTGTACTAGCTGAAAACCCGTACTTCGCTACGGAGTACATTCGGATTAAATACAACGGTCAATGTATGCAATTCATGCCAAATATATATATATATTATATGATAAATACGACGATCAATGTATACAATTGATGTAAAATATATATGAGAAAATCGTAAAGGATAATTTTATAGACAAAATAATGTAGAAGAAAATATTCAAATTAAATCTAATATAAAGAATACTAAAGAATATAATACAGCTAATATAGTACAGTTTGTAGAACATTTCTTTTACTGTATTTTAATATTTTTTTGGATAATGTCCAATCGTCTGGCGCATTAGCAAGGAAAAAAAATATTTTTTGTTTATTTAGTTGTTATGCACGTGACGATAAATTTATTTAAAGTACCATAAAAAGAAATCACGTAATCAGCATTTAATAAATTAAATTCTAAAAATTAATCTTTAAAAATTCATCAAAAATCAGGAAATGGAGGTAAAGATTCAAAAAATATTTCATTTTAAAGGAATTTTTATGATCCTTCTTGTGATATAAATTTTATAACCCTCAAAGTATTATTTTAAATGCAAACGTAAAATAATTAAAAAAACAGCTTAAAAATTTAATTTAAAAAATCTAAGAAGAATTTTTGAAAAATCTTTCTTAGTGCACCCCTACACTATAAGAATCGCCATGCAAAATTTTAGCTCTTTAGGTCCAGCGGTTTGGTCTGTGCGTTGTATGACAGTCAGTGAATGAGTCAGTTACGGAACTGTTTTATATAGATGACCAAAATTTACTCCATTATGCATTTTATGCATAAAAAACGGAAACATTGCACAAGTAGAACATTGTTCCTTTTTGGAAGTTAAAGTGTAAGTTTATAATAATTTTAACTAAAGGAGAATCAAAGAAATAAAACTTACTAATCAGTACATAAAATATATCTTCTTCCACTAACAACCAGTTCTCTATCATGAGGATGTCAAAAATCAATAAGATTGAAATTTTGTGTCAAAGAAAATTTTTGTGAAAGATGTATAAATTCGTGCAATACCGATATCAACAACAATATGATGTAAATTTGAGGATATGTCATCGGAAATTTCACGATGTTCTGGAAGCCAAGGGCGGGCCACAGATTGTTAATAACTAGTTCTACAGAAACCGGCGATGTTTTCCCTGTTTTGATAACCCCTACATCATAAACAATCAACGGTACATCGGTGAGGTCTTGAAACCAAACGTACTATCTCTCAACGAACTATCTCTCAACAGAACAATTGAGGCGGTGAAAGGCAAAGTAAGTCAGTAAGTCAAGTGGTGTAAGTCCAAAGCGTTTTACTGCAAAATCTGCAAAAATTTCCACTATAAATTGAACAAATTATAATTCATAATAATAGTTGCAATATTGCAAATAATAATTATTTGCAGTTCTACTATAAATTGAACACGGAGATTACATTTTTGCCCTCAAATAAAAAAGTTGAAAATTTAACTTACACCACTTTTGAAAAAAAAAAGACAAAACCTTTGTGCTCGAGGAATAAACAGGAAATCCAACGTAAATAAAGCACAAATAGCAGTAAGGTGCAATTTTGCATACAGCCGTTTCGAAGCTGCAAAGGAGCTTCTTCATCAGTGCAAAGAAGTTCTTTGCACTGCCACTAAGTTCTTTGTACTGATGAAGAAGCTCCTTTGCAGCCTCGAAATGGCCGTATGCAAAATTGCACCTTACTGCTTTTTGTGCTTTATTTACGTTGGGTTTCCTGTTTATTACACCACTTTGCCTTTCACCGCCTCAATTCTCATCCCCACAACGCCTGAAATGTACAATGTTTCTGCTGTGATCAAGTGCATTTTTCCTTGCCTTGCTTATTCCCTCGACTCGTTCCCCTAGAAAACTCGAAGTATTATTATTAATTTGCTACAAACATTCAACCCTGATCATGTATTCCTGCAATCATTTTAAATGTTGGGTCGGACTGTTCGTGAGTTCTGTCGAATTCCCTAATTTGTTCATATAGATTACACTTTTGACTGGTTTCTAACATATCCCGAATATCGAAGCCTTCAATACTTCGATTTTGCAACACTAACTTCTTTGAGGATGTCCGCACATGGGTACTCTCTTTAAAATATCTGCATATAGCAATCATTGAGTGCAACTAGATTACGTTTATGAGCTTCTTGTACACGTCGACCGTGATAGCCCCTGATGATGTGCTACACAATACTTTCACCCCAGCAAAGAGGCTGCAGGTACTTTGCTAGAGGCTCTTCCTCTCTTTTCTAAGAATCATACAGAAGTCGTAACAACGAGTAGACCAGCTTCTTCGCTGGACGCGCTTTCCCCCTGTAGAAGTGAAATGGTATAATTCCCCACGGTGTGTGGCCAATAACGAATGTATTATAAAGGATGCAGAGGCAGGGGTAAGTACAGGCTTGTAAACCAATAAAAATTAGAAGAATAGCTGTCGGTGTGGCCAGTGATAGCGATCTGAAGTCTAAATTTTACAAGATGGATGGTCGTTATTTTGTGGCCCACAGTAAAAACGTCAGATGAGAAGGGTCAAAGTTGTTTTGCAAAATAAAATTATGGTGGGGGAGGTACTTCATAGACTATGGACAGAGACGACAGAGGCGGTTTAATAAAGAACCAATTGGGGTAGGAACCACTGAAAAAACAGCCTACTGCCCAATGAAAGTGAGGGGCGGGCCAGAATGGCCCCCTGTAAACGGACAACAGCTCCGCTAAGGACGGAAGGAATTGGAGAAGAAGGAGACGGATCTTAGACTTGGTTCCTCAGAGTTAGATGTTAGAGACTCTCGTCTGCCCCAGAGTCTTCGAGAAGTGCGGATATCCAGCCAAGGTGTTCCTATACTGGAGATGATTCTGGGTCCCGGTCGCCGATGCTACCATCATCGCTGCATACATCAGCTATAGTAAGTGCCTCCCCAATAGACTCTAAAAATCATCTTTGACAATATAGTTTGCCTCTGCTTCTGGGTTCTCAATGTTAAAATTGTTAATATGAAACGGATTGTTATATTAATAGCTATGACAGTTTAATTGAAATTTGTGCATTATCAAATAAATGTATGTTTAAGGTCAATGCTTTGACTTCCTTGCTTGTTCCAACCCATGCATGCATCCATTGTTTTAAGGTAATTAAAACCCTACACCCCCTCTTGTCTATGATACACCTGTCATCCGGACATTTTATTTATCTTTTATAAGAGCTATTAAAAAAGAAAATCGGCCAATTAATAACCGAAATAAAGCACATTTTCTAAATCTCGTCGTGGCCATCTTGACGTCATTTACTTCTATACGCCACACAACATGGTGTGACACCATGGAATTTATTCATCTACAAGTTTTTTCAGTGAAAAAAATTCCCACCCATCTTCCCTTCACTATATCCGCCACGGAACACATTTTTCCGTCATATGTTCCCCTACTATATGTAATTGCTCGAAAAATGGCCTCTAATATCATCACCCCACCTGCCGTAAAATTGTGCATGCGTGTTGAATTTGCGTGGAAGATAGTTCACAGACGGCCATTCAGAATCTTTATTGCTCTATTCCACGCGGTGTGCAAGCATTTACGGCTGTCCAAGGTGGGAACTAAAGCCTGTTACTTTTAACTTACAGATCTGTATTTTCATTAAATTCCATTGATGTAAGTCAGGTCTTTGTTGGATCTGCAATTTCGGTGAACAGTGTTCACTGCCTTAGAGATATTTATAAAGTTCTATATACTGTGCTACATTTTTCTACTATATTTATATACTGACTTGAAGATAGGATCCAGTGAAATTATTCACAAAATATCCTCAGAAATGGGTGGGTAATTGAAGCTGAAAAGAATATGAATAACAGTCTATTTCAAACATAAAACGAGAATGTAAACACCTGTATAATTTATGCAAATGGTCTATATACATTTATCATATAGATCTTTTATACAGATTTTTAATATTTAGGATTTTCTCATTATAAATTATACCATATCGATCCTCGTTATTTTACTGCACATATTTCAATTATTCCAAACTCGTGCTGCTTAATTAAAAATATTTTTTTCTAAAATCTTATTTTAAAGTTTGAATTTACTACACTGGTAACAGGGATATCAAATGTACAAACACCTTATTGATATGTTAATTGCGTGAACCTTAAGTTTAAGAAAAAAAATACAAGTTATTCTACAGACATAATTAAATTAAACTCTATGTATGCAAAAAGATAATGTGAGCTCAAATTTGATATACTGTGAATTAATTTTTTTTTTTTACTTCACCATAATGATTATTTTTGCTATTCAAAAGCGAAAGTTTTTGCTTGTTTTTATAGCTTTACAAATCGTCTAGAGAGAGAAAATCCGTTATTTTTGCTGGAGATGATTTGAGAATCTTGCTAATGTATGCGCATTGGATTAACCAGTTTTAAAACATATCCTTCACGTGGATGTTTCAGAATTAAAAAAATTTTGGAGCGTACCAGAATATTGGTCTATGGGGAAAAAAGGCAGAGTTACATTAACAAAATTTTTTTATTCTAAAACTGCGAAAAAAAGGAAAATTATAAGGACACTGCATCGTTAAATTTAGTTTAGATCCTCTGTGGAGAAGATCCAAAGGAAACGCATGTAAAAAGTTTGCTGGTCTAGGTTATATAAGATCACAGTCTATTAAAAAAGCATTTATTACGGAAAATTATATATACACTGCTGGCCACTGTAAATGCAACACCCTGAAGGAAACATGCAAATAACATGAAATTTACAACAAGCATTAGTGGAGGTGAGATATGCAAATGTTTAGAATTTCAGCGCAGACGCACATCACGCGCGCCTGTGGCGCCACTTCAAAGCGCTATTTAAGGCTTGGAGATTTCGACGATTTCAAGTTCGGCAATTGTCTTTTTCTTGTGGTTTTTTCAAAAAAACGATCAATTATGCCTCGTCGAAAACAGCGATCATCGTTTGATCAAGTATCCGAGTTCGACAGAGGAAGGATAGTGGCCTACCTAGATTGTGGATTATCTTTCAGGGAAATCGGTAGTCGTGTTGGACGAAACCAAACAACTGTAATGCGGATATGTGATCGTTGGAA
>OU015491.1:30812776-31157776 GCA_907164885.2 Dolomedes plantarius
TAGTTCCAATTAAATCAAGTTTATTCTTCTATCTTCCAGCAACCAAAGTTCCAAAGCAGCGCGTCCATCTTTTGTCATTTTCTTTTTGGAGACGTGGCGAACATACGTACGTCGTCATTGAATTAACCCGCGCTCTCCTAAACCCTGTGTTAAAACTTAGGCATAAAACTTTCGCGCATGCCCTGTGAAATATTCTAGAATCCTCTCCATATCTGAAATTACGTAACAGCTTCACTCCTCGCCCGTGCTTTCTTTAAAAATAGCTCCGCTCGACCACAGACGCGGATCAAGGTTATAGCTCTCAAAAAAGAGTATTTCCCTAAAATCAAGGAGCGCTTGTTCTATGCTCTGTGAAAATAGTGGCGTTCGGCGCGAATAAATAAATTAATACCGAAGCCCCCTTTAAATTTAATTTAATTATTCCTTTCCCACTAATTCATTCTCTCTCTCTCTCTCTCTCTCTCTCTCTCTCTCTCTCACACACACACACACACACACACACACACACACAAAATAATCTAAGGCAAAAAAAATGTGGTCTTTTATATGTAAAACCAAAAATCAAATGTTTTCTGCTTTTTTTATATTAATTTACATTAATTACACATTTTGAGTCCCCGTCTATTTTTTGAAAGTGCGTAAAATTCAGCAGTTTTAAGTTTCTAGCGAAATCTCCCTATAGCCCCACGAAAGGCATGAAACATATTCGACTGTATAATTAAAACATATATCTTTTGAATAAAATGTTTTATTGCTTTTATTTTGATCTATATCCTGATAACAAAATAAGAATGTATTCATATAAATGGGGAACGCAATACTAATTTTCTCAGTTTGGCATCTCAGAATCCCGCGTGCTGAATACAAATAACTCACTTATTAAACTCAGAAATATCTGCTTTCCAGCCCAGTACAAATACTTGCCATATCTCAGTTATTTTGAGGCTTCAGGTATTTATATTAAAAAATATTTCCCAGCGTTGTGCACTTAAAAAAAGTAAACTGGAATGCATTATTATAAACCGATGAAAGCAAATATGCTTTTCGACTCCGCTTAAATCCATTTATAGATGGAAAAACATCTCTAAATTTTTTTTACATGAAGGTCTGGGTATTTGTTTTGTAAAAACTCAGAAATATAAACATTGATAGCTTGGGTATTTTTAAAGCAGTTCTTGTCAAAACCAATTTTGAAAGAAGCCAGTTTCAAAAATTTTATTTTAGTCCTTTTCGAAATAATTCCTGTCCATGGAAATAGCTATAGAAACTTCAAGCAGAGACAAATTTTCCTAAATAGCTCAAAATAAAAGGATATGTGTGTAATTTATTTCATGTTCCTTTGGCTCCGGAGGAAAATTACTTCTGCCTCTTTTGAGAATAGTGTCTTCTTTTCATAGGTAGATGAAGTGAGACGAGAACTTTAAGGGTAAAAAGGGTAAATTTCTGATTAGAAAAATCTGAATTCTTCATGTTCAACTGCGAAACCTTCTCTATTTCAAATTATACTTGACTGTTGACGATTATAAAAGAAAATTAATAGAAATAAATTTAGCAATGAAATGCTTTTTCGTATAGAAAAAGTACGCAGAATTTTTTTTCAACAGAAAAAATATATTCCAATTAAATTGTGGGCCCTAATAACAGGAGAAACAGGAAATTAAATCCTTGCTTGTTAAAAAAAAGTGCAAATATACAACATTAGCCAACCTACCACATCGGAGCTGTTCCAGCAAAATAAATGTCTTATGAAAAATTTATGAATTCTCCGTGGTAGCTATTTTTCCTCATGTACTTAAAGAAAATTTTTCTCTTCTGACGGAATTTTTTAAAAAAGTTATATAAATACATATTACAATAATGTAATCATACATTACCAAGAGAAGAATTGTATTACATATTTTCAACATCTCCACTGTAGTTTCCTCCGGTCATTCTTATGGAATTTCTTTTGGTAAATAATTGCACTGGGTTTGATAATATATATATATATATATAAAGAACAATATAATAAATATGAAGAATGGAAAAATTTATAAAGAAAAATACAAAGGCCAGGTTCTTTATCAATCTAGTGATTTATTAATCGGGAAATAATTTTTTTTTGAGGGGAATAACTTATAAAAGTAGATAACTAATCCATTATCCGTTATATATATATATATATATATATATATATATATATATATATATATATATATATAACGGATCCAAAGCTTAATGCGTCCAAAGCTTAATACTAATGGCTTGGATCTAAGCTAAATGCGTAACAATAGGCCACAAATGTCGTCAATTCACGTATCAGCATTCCTTTCACTGGAAGATACACAGCAAAAACAGAATGATAATTGTGAAACGAAATACTCTCGATTCTCCAGAGACTACAGTGAAAAAACACTGTGAAAAAAGATACAGTAAACATATAAAAATTGGAGAATTGGAGATAGGTTCCATCCAAATATACTTAATAAAAAATTGTTAATTTTCATATGAAATTTGGATAGGATCGACTGAAGTTGAATAAATATGCAAGAGCAAATCCACAAATTTTATTTTAATCATGCTTATACGGGTTGTTTTATAAATTGAAAAAGTGCGGCAGTTGCAAGAGGTTAAAAATAAATTGAATTTATTTTTTATTTATATATACATACTGGAGGATTATGTTACATTATTATATAACATAATCGTCCAGTTCTTCAGCGTTACTCTTAGACAATAAACGTGCCCGTTTCTGTTGTTTTTCGGTGGCGAAAAATCTATCTCGATACTGGAAATATTTAATGGCGATATATCTATAAGTGTATCTTGATTGAAATTAAAATCTTGTGTTTCTTTTGTTTCACTGGTTTTGAATACGAATTCGGTTATCAGACGCTGTAATTTTGTTTTTGTTAGTTCGTTATATGATTCTTTATAACGTTCCATAATCATTTATAAATCACGTTGGAATGGTACAGCTCGTTCGAAACTTTTATCATGCGTGAGGAAATTATTTCTAAGTTTATTGGCTAGTTGGTGACCTTCTAGAATTGCACTTGCAGATAGTGGAACCACTCCATGATAGATACTATAAATTAATGTTGAATCATCTACATTCTTTGAAATACTCTCAGAAAACAATGCACTATATGTTTTTTGTTCTTTTTAGATTTTTAAACCATGTTAACGTTATCCATTTGTTGATATCCTTTACCATCATACACCACCTCTCACATTTCAAAGGATAGAGCCGTGGCGGCCTTGTCAGCGCGCTGTCTTTCGGTGCTGAGGGTGCTCGGATCTAATCCCGGCGAAGCGCAACTAGAATGCCTCCGTTCGTGTCGTTCCTTCATAGGGGGTAATGCTGGTCCGCCTACATGGTGCTCCCATAATAAAGTGGCCAGCAAAAGTGCGGGGAATTATAGGCAAATGTCTTCACGACAAGTGCCTCCTCATTGGTAAAAAAAAATTCAAAGGATAATAAGAAACGAACAAAACAGTTTACAGAAAAAAAGCTTTATATTTTCGAAAAAGACTTATAATTTGTTTTACGCTAGGTTCTGAAAATAACATCACTCAACTGGCGCCCGTTATTAGCGATGCACTGCCGAGGCCGTTCTGTAAAGTTTTTAGGGATGCGACATCGACAACAAAACATCGATGTTTTGAAACATCGATATTCAATATTAAAACATCGATGCTAATAAAACATCGCCCAAAAACCATCGATGTTTTTAAACATCGATGTTTATGAACTTTCATTTTTTAAAACTGGTTTAGTAACCTCCAAGATTAATCTTACTTCGGTTAGTCATGGGGGGGGGGGGGATTTTACTCTCAGGTTGGGCTGACACAAATGACAAAAACTTGGTTGCTTGAGTCAGCGTATATCGCAGAATTTCTATTACACATTTTATTACTTTTACCCGAAAATTGAGGAAGAAATTATTGCAATTTATTAACAAATCTTTTATTTTCAAATTAAATAAAGCAAAAGAAAATTACATATATTTACACCAATTTGAAGTACTGATGCAAAACCAACGTATGGGGGAAAACTGAACAAGCTTATTTTTTCTTTACTGTAAAGAACAATTATTGAGGCTATTGGGGCATATAATTATTATTCATTGGTTGTTCATTGCCATTTGTCTCTAATCGATCCCCCCTTTTGTATTCGTCCTTTTCAGAATTCAGACTTACATTTATTGAGTGGGAAAATTATGCTACGTGGTTAATTTTTTTTTTATTATGGTATATTTACATTTTTAATAAAAACATCGATACAACGTAAAACATCGAGCACAAAACATCGATGTTAAAAAAAATCGGCTTCAATAAATCGATGTTTAAAACATCGATATTTTTATCAAAACATCGATGTTTTGAAAACATCGACATCGATGTCGCATCCCTAAAAGTTTTCCGTCACTTTATTGGTGATCTCTGGGGTAATAGCGGCAATATCTTCATGAATGGCGGACTCACAAGCTCGTTGCATATTTTCAGGTGTTCTAATGTTCCGAGAACGATTACTTGGCTTCCCTGGCAAACCCGCTTGCTCTCCCGTTTGAAACACATCCCATGGTTGTTTTTCTATCATGAACGGCATCAGTTGCATAGACATAGAGGCGCGCCCAAAAGGCCCTCTATGTTGCAGTTACAGAATAGTTGCTTTTAAAGAACGCCTCTATAACGAAACCACGATGTTCACCGGACCAACTCATGGTGTCTACTGACAACTAGAAAATCCACCCGAACATTTGCCACCTCCCTCGCCGCCCTACCCGCACGATTGTCTTACCAGTCACTTTCAGAAATGTAGGAGTCTATTGTGCCGCACCCTGTATACAAACTACGGCGTCATTTATAACTTAAATAACGATTTTGGGAGGCGGTCACCTTTATCAGTTTTGCCAAATTACCCTCGAAGCTCGTATACAAAATATTGCGTTAAAAAATTCCAGCATCCACCCACGCCACTTATGACTGAGAACATGGAGAAATGACTGCCTTGAAATCAGACAGGAGAATTTTCCTGCTCTAAAATCATACAGAAACAAAGGCTTGTTTTAGTGCTAAAAAGTTGTCAAGAGCTTTATGAGGAAATTGTCGATTTGTTACTGCTTAATGTCTTAAGTTTTAAAGAAATGTTCAGTTAAATTAAGTTATGCATTAATTAAAAATATTATTACACCCACACGGTACTTACGTATTAACGCCACCGCAGCTACAGATTTGGCGGTTTTTAAGTGCCGCCAATCTACACCTAAAATTTTTGCGACAAATCATAAAATAAAGCACTTTATTTAAAATCAAAACACTTTATATATATATATATATATATATATATATATATATATATGTATATTATTTATTATATATATATTTATATATATATATATATATATATATATATATATATATATATGTATATATATTTATTTATATATATATATATATATATATATATATATATATATATGTATATTATTTATTATATATATATTCAAACAGTAAACGACCTCGATCCAGAGGACGCAATTAGTATCATTAACGAGAAGCTACACAACCTGTGTAGCAAAAACAAGAAAAAGATGGGTTGTCATAAAATAAATGCCTACTGGTGGTCCCCGGGACTCTCCATAATGAGAAAGAAAGTCAGAGCACTCAGAAGAAAGGCTCAAAAAACCAGTGATCCCCAAAACAGGGCGACGAACATGGAAATTTTTAAGAGAGAAAGAGCGGCATATAAGAAGGCGAGACTAGCAGCCAAAAGGAAATCGTTCAGAGAATACATCGAACGGATAACAACAAAAGACATATTCGGGAATGTCACATTTACCATTCCTAAAAATGCCAGAAGTGATTGCGCTAAGCAACTAAGAAACGAACAAGATATTTTAACGGATGACGAGAAGGAAGTGGAGTTAATATTGGCTAAACACCACTTCCAGAACACTGAAGGAATTCATTACCCTGGAGCCCAACCACAGGAGGCTCCAATACCTATAACGGACATGGAAGTTGAGCATATTCTGGAGAACATGGCTAAAGGTAAAGCCCCAGGTTTCGAGGGGTTCACTCTCACTATAGTGGAAGAATTGCATCTTATGGATGCCCAGTTGCTGGGAAAATTATATAACAAATGCTTAACTAACATGAAATTTCCGAACATCTGGAAAAAAGCGAAGGTGGTCTATTTCCCCAAAGTGGGAAAAGACCCGACAAAGCCCAATGCATATAGACCGATTTGTCTTCTCCCTATAATGGGAAAAGTGCTGGATAAGCTGATCACCAACAGACTCGTTGAACATCTAGAGTCTAATGGGGTACTCTCAAAAGCCCAATTTGGCTTCAGGAGAAACAGGAGCACCAATGATGCCCTGCAAAAGGTACTAGGGATTATTAAGAACAATAAGGAAGATAAATATCAAACATGTATGATCACATTAGACATACAAAACGCCTTCAACTCGATCAACCCAAAAAGGGTAATGGAGGCGATAGAAGAACTAGAAATCGATAATAATCTCAAGTACCTCATCATCGATTATCTCCAAAATAGGTGTATCCAACTCCCTCAGGGAGAATGGAAGTATAATGTGGGAGTACCTCAAGGTTCCTCATTGGGACCCATTCTGTGGTTGTTGGTGATAAACAGCCTATTGAAAGCCGAAGAAGATAATGTGGATTTCCACATACAAGCCTTCGCGGATGACTTAGTCATCCTGATCAAGAGCAAAGTTGTATATAAGTTTTCCCAGCTAGCCGAGACAGCACTAGCTAAGTGCGAGAACTGGGCAAATTACAACGAACTCAAATTCAATATTGAGAAGTGCAGTTACACCATAGTGGGACCTAAGATAAAGAACCTAAGGAAACCGACCATAAAGTTATGCGGACAGAATATCAAATATAATAATGAGATTAAATATCTGGGTGTCATAATTGACAATAAGCTCAACTTCCACACCCACATAGATAGCGTAAAGGAAAAATCCTTAGCAGTTATGAACAAACTACTAAGGTACTCCAGGAAAACCTGGGGTATTAAACCACGAGTCGCTAAAGAAATCTACCAACTGGTAGTCGAAAAGATCCTACTATACGGAGTCCCAACATGGTATAACGCTACTCGTAGCATGAATGAAAAACTATTGCAGACTCAAAGACCATTTCTGTTGCTTCTTACTAAGTGTTATAGAACAGTTGCAACAGACACACTAGCCGTCCTAGCAGGGTGTCTGCCACTAGACATAAAAGCCAGAATGGAGAAAACTCTCCATTCAATAACGAAAGAAAATGGCTCACACGTAATAAATGGGATAACCCTCGACAGCAATAGCTGCGAGGTACGAAATTACAACATACACTTAGTTGAGAATATCAGCAGCATCGACTGGTCAACCAGGCTCGAGCCGGAGTATAGTACCCAGTACTATACAGATGGATCGAAAATGGAAGACAGAGTCGGCTCTGGTATGATTAAGTTTAAAGGGGAAACTAAAATATATGAAGCTATGGAAAGGAACTCAAACCATAGTTCCTCGTATCAAGCGGAGTTAAGAGCAATAGAGATGGTCATAGAGGACGCGATAAGAACTCGAACAGCAGAGTTCGATATATATACCGACTCCATGAGTGCCCTCCAAGCACTCAAATCGAAGAGTTACAAATGCCAGTTGGTAGATAATCTTAAAAAGACTATAACAAACCAAGAACTAGACATTTCCTGGCATTGGGTGAAAGCCCATGCTGGAAACAGCAAAAATGAGGCAGTGGATGAAGTCGCGAAGAAAGCGACTCAATTACCCACTATCAATAATACTTACAAGAGAACAAGAAGGCAACTAAAGGGCATTTTATTGAAAGAAGCCATAAAGGAATGGCAAGAAAGGTGGAACAACTCCACCAAAGGCAGATATACTTATGAGATCTTCCAGACAGTAAGTCTGGACAGAGTCCAAGGGGACTTCCTGAAGAACCAGGCGATTACTGGACACGGCTGCTTTGGACAGTACCAAGCCAAGTTCTTTGGGAAGACGGATAGTTGCAATTGTGGGGAGGAACAGACAGTCGAGCACTGTCTGTTTGATTGCAGTAATTTTGAAGTTCATAGAAGTAACCTGCCAAGGAATGCCCATACCTGGACCAAACATAAATTCTTTAACGATCACTACTGCAGCCGAGTAGTGAATAAAATCGTTAAAGAACTGATGGACTATCACGTCCATCAGGACTAAGTCTTGTCAAACTTATCTTATATTCTATGTATGATACCTAAGCTCTCATGCTTAATTATGTTTATTTATCTCGATGTAACCCACTGTATTTATGTGATCTGTATATACCATTTGAATAAAGTATTGTGTTAATAGCGTTTTGGCTCATTTATTGTTGTAATGTATTACTGTTAGGGTTGTTAGGATTGGCTCTATGGGGCGACTCGATATAGTTGCGGTCGACTACCAGGTCACTGACAGAGACCTGGGTTTGGTAGCCAAATTGAAGTATGGGAGAGTAACGTAGTTACCAATTTAGTTGCAACCAAGTGTCGGAGCGAGGGATGTGCTCCAAGCGACGACCAAGTTATCAAAAACAGGTTGGATGCCTACACGGCGGGTCGATTACAAGTTTAGACTTATTATATATATATATATATATATATATATATATATATATATATATATTGGCGCATTAGCGCAACTTCAGCTGCGGTGGCGTTAACACGTAAGTACCCACACACGTCTATGTGTGTGTGTGTTTATTTTGAGAATCATCGACATAGACGTAAAACTAATTGTAATTTTGAAAAAAAAAATTGCAATATAGATCACAATACGTTCTGAAAAAAATCTGATTTTACGTATTTTTTGTTGACGACCCTGAATAAAATGAATTTCAAGGAGATGAAATTATTATGTCTTGATTAAAGCACTGTTATTGCATATTTTATGAAAAACATTTTTATATAATTAAGCCTAATATACGTAAATGCCGAAAAACGAAATTTTCTTATAACTGAGCTAAATTTTCGTGACGACATTAAAAGATTACAACAAAAGATTAATTATGTTTTTCTAAATATTTTTTGCAAGATTGTTTTCAATAAAAAAAAATTGAAAATATCCTAGCGGCTTCATAATAAATTAGAAGTTTAAAAAAGTAGAAAATAATAAATTATAAACAAACTGTTGATTTGGAAAATTTAAACAAAAGTACTCCCAATTAATAAAAAAAGAAATTTAACCGCTTGAAAGATTATATTTTGAAAGAATTTTTACGAGATTATGAAGAAAAAAATTATATTTAGCAGACATCACCAGCATAATCCTATTCCCTTATCGTTCTTCTAAATCCACCAGAGAACTAGAAATTAAACATTTTTTTAAACTTTAGTTTTTCTAGGCTACTATTCTCTAAATGGAGATAAACTTATTTAACTTTTTTCCGTTTGGGAGAGTAAGGGGGACATTTGTAAGGTATTCATAAGATTCGATTCACAAGAATCGAACTTTTGAGTGAATAAATTAAAGAAGCTGCTTGAGATATGCTAATTTCGGCACACGCGCTTGGTATAAATACCATGCAGCTTGATTAAAGAAAGAGGTTGTAAAAAGGTTGATAGATAAGCGAGAGGGAGCTACGAGGTAAGCAGCTCCAGGTGTTAACCGGCGCTTGTGCTTAGGGGGCCCAAAGTTTACGTGGCAGAACTGCTGGTTTGACTCTGCTGGTTTGTGAGTATGGCAATGTGTATTTTTATTGAATGCTAATATATATTCCGTACAAGTAGTACGTATGCTTATTGCTGTAAAAGCAAATTCTATATGTGCAACGAATTCAATAAACATTGTTTCGTGTATAAACTGTGTTTGTATCAAATTCATTTCGAGTGCCACTTCAAATTATATACACCCAAGTCTGGGTAGAAGTGAGCTATTCTCTACGCATTTCATTATACAAAAAAAAAATCTGTCATTTTATTGGGTGTAATAACAAGATAAACCATTAAGTGTGTACAAATTCAGTTTCTCTTCTGGATCCATACCTCCCTAATAAAATGCCCGTGCCATCATCAAACAAGTTGCCAGAGAGCATCTGAACTTAACGCAGACTTATCATTGACCCCGACTCAAAATCCATGCAGAAAGACATCATCCTCGGACGCGTTTCTCCAATATACCTCAAGTATATTCGATTCAGTTTACAATGAAAGGTAACTAGACCACGGAAAATCCTAATCCAACTGCTTGCACAATTCTAGAACAGTGAACCCTGTTGTTCGCGAGCGAAGAGTTCGTCCGATATCTTCTGGACAAAGTGTCACCATCCCTGGGTGAAATGTCCGGCACATAATATATTTAAATAAATTATTTTTAAGTTTTCCCTTTCTTTTTAATTATCAATGGAACCGCTCGTGAAGTACCACCACGTTATCTGCCTTAGGACCTGTTCACATAGGAGTCTTGCGTTGCGTTAAGGAAAAGATGACGTTGAGACGAAAATAAACCAATCATATTCCTCCAAACGATTAGCAATGAAATTTTTAACGACTATGATTGGTTCACTTTCGTCTCAACGTCATCTTTTCCTTAACGCAACGCAACGGACTCCTGTGTGAACAGGGCCTTACTCTTACAGCAAAACAAAGTGGAACATTATTCGTTTGAACTTAAGCCCTTTTTGAGCCATTCATCGTAAAATTATACACTCAAACCTGTTTTTGTATGGTCTTTTTTGACGATTTTTTGTGCGGTATGCGAAAATTTCAATCAAATTAGAACATAATAGACGAAGTTATCAATAAAAAAAATAGTAGGTTTGATCGGCCATTTAGTTTTTTCGATTTTTGATATTTCCTCACATTACATATGTACTGATACTGATTTGCAAATAAAATTCAGTATTGCGTCAGCCAATTACATTACATATGTATTGAATTATATGATCGCACTATTCAATTGACGTCCTTCAAAGTGCTTTCATATTCCTGGACCATTAAGATAAGATCCATTTTAAAGCGTAAATTGAAGGTAAATTTATTATTTTTTCTATTTAGATATAAATTTTTAGGATTTTTATTTTATTTTTAGACAGTATCTGTTACGTCATATAACCCTTTAGTGTCATGAGATGCATCCGTGTGCCCTCTAGCGGCAATATGTAAAAATAAGTAGAGGTACGAAAGCACCGCTTGACAGCGGTCGTCAGCTACTCTGCCTCCCGTTAGCGGAGAAATAAAAATAAAGTTAATTTTGCAGCAAACAATGCTGTTGGTCCGTCAGCTTATTTAAGCACGAAACTACATTCTAAAAAGTATCCCTGAAAATGAATAAGGGCAAAAACAAAGCGAAGAGAATGACAATTTCCTTAGGAACTAAGACCACGATTTTAAAACGAATAGCAGAAGGTGAAGGATCCACAGCTCTTGGTAAAGAATTTGGATTAGGTGAATCCACTATAAGAGGCATACAAAAACGTGCAGGTGAAATAAATAAATCTATTAATTGTGTCACAAACGAAAGCGCTAAACGAGCATCGTATTCAAGAAACATTTTAATAGAGAAAACGGAAAAGGCGCTCATATTGTGGATTCAAGAATTAACTCAAAAACGAATCCCCATTGACGGAGAATTAATTAAAGAGAAAGCTATACGGTTTTATAATCAGCTGCAGGATTTAGAACCGTCCAGTTCATCGTCTAACATTGGAAGCCCGAAATTTTCTGCAAGCAATGGCTGGTTAGTCGGGTTTTTAAAACGACACGCTCTTCACAATCTGAAGATAATGGGCTGTGACGTAGGTAGTAATAACGACAAGCATTTCGCTTCAATTACTTTACTACGCCACTTTAAACACTTACAAACTACAACTACAAAAAGCAAATATATACAGCGAGTTAGAATTTACATGTTAGAGATGTCAGGACAGCTCGGGTTCACAGCCTACAGAAGGCCTCTCGGACCAGAGAGCTCCGTCTCTCTCACACTCAAAAACAGCTCTCTCTCTGTCTATCTCAAAAACAGATCTCTCCCCGGAGTATTGGGGGGGTCTTCTTTTATACGTCGGCGAATTCAAAAGCTTTCTCCGGCGTTTTAAGTGGTCGTAAGGGTCCAAAGTTTATGGGTTTCCACATGTCGCTATAGTGTCAAAATTCTGGAGAGCCCTCGAACCACTCAGGTATTTATTACTTGTATAACGTCAGAAATCGCATATTACACAAAATCTATGGCCTCTTATCCGAGAGTTTATGAGACCGCTCAGTTTAACATTTCGCCGATAGATGACAAGTTCATGCTGAGGGGTAGGAACGAGCAACACAGACTTATATAATTACAAGTTCGTGGAGTAATGGAGACAACGTCACAGGGCGAAGCTGCAACCGCTGATGAAACACCCTCTAAAAATTATTCTAAAGTGTTAGCATAAATTATTGAAGATGGTGGATATTGCCTGGATCAAGTATTTAATTCCTAGTTATTTCGTGAGGTTTTGAGTTATTTTCTACGTGAGACTTCTTTTATGCGGTCCCTATTCACCGCATTAAAAAAATGCTTTTTAAATGTGTTGCTAAAAATATTTTTTATAGCTACTCGGGAAGTTATATGCGATTTTGTTTTTGCGTTTTTTTTATGCGGTCCCTATTCACCGCACAAAAAAAGGTTTGAGTGTACTAATCAATGGCCAATGATGTTTCCGATTTATTATAGCCCAGTGGGGTGTATACTCAAGCTGCATAGTCTTCTTACTACTTTGCACAAAATGGGTTCAAGGAGATTTATTAGGTAATTTACCGTACACCGACAGTAATTATGACATTATAATGTTATTAATCCATATGGTGTTTATTCTTAAGGGGTTTATTCTTATGTTTACAGTTTTCAAATATCTCTTTCAGTTTTTTCCCAGAAGGTCTTATAAAATCATCATTCACTTAAAATCAAAACTTGAAAAAGAAAAGATACGCATTTCATATATTATGATTAGAATATTATCGGATAAAACGCTTTGATTCCAGCCATGTCATCTGTTTTTTCTTCAATACATGACCTTTAAAACCTTTACACTCATCCCTTCATAGTCTTAATCTCTAAAACTATTAAAAAACCTGACATTATCTGTAACATAAATCATAAAAAACACAATATCGTAACTAGCCCATTAAAGAATGTAAAATACGTTTACATCCAACCACTTCACGGTCATGTAAAAATTCCTACTCCCTTTATTTCACCCATTAATACCTCCATGAATTTAGATGATTTATGTATAAATCCCCGACGAAGACATTTTTTATAAAAGAGATGCATGTTTAAAGACTAATAAATTCATAAAAAGCACCTTCACATTATGCAAAATGAATTCGCCCACCTTCTCGTGAAAAAAAACAACTCTTTTATTTTAAATCAGGAAAGTTTTGAAGAAAAACAAGATATATGAAAATGAAAGCTTTGGTACCACTTTACATATCATTATATCTAATATCATCTGTAAATGTGATGACTATACCCACACATATCAAAGCACTTTTAAATGCTTAATATCATTCCCGAACCATATCAAATACAGTAGCTGAGCTCTAAATATTAGCCATCTACGTCTAAGATTACAAACTATACACATGTATCAGCCATTGTTTGCAGAATGCATGACGAGACATCCTGCTTACAATAGCTAACGCATATTGGAAATAGACCTATAGCTTTTGAGACTAATATAATGTTATTAATCTAAATGTAGAAGCTATCCGTTTCTCATTTTCCCTCTATATTAGGGCAATATTTTAGGTTATACTTATCTACCTTGTTTTTGACGTAAGCAGAAGTCATCTAATCAAGGAATGTTAATAAAAGCATAAGTGCCCTTTCAAAAGAATTCGAAATAGACCCGATATCATTATGTTTGATCATTAGCGTAATCATTTCATGTTATTCTAATCTCTTTCCTGTAAAAATATTCTAATATATAATTGTAATACTTTTTTCTATTTATCATTATCCTTCCATTTTGTTTTATTTTTGATTCTTCCCTGGACATCCATGCCAAGCTAAAAAATTTCACAAAGATACATTTTCACCTTTTCAGTGAAAATGAAGCTATTGACAAATTATAGACGTCAAATTTCCATCTTTCACGGTGAGAAAAAGTGGGGTGCTATAAGAATTGCTTTCATCGATAAAAATCACTAACTACATATTATCAAATCTACTTGTGTGCACCTGCATTCAATAAGCAGGAAATTTCCATTTTATTTTGCAATATAAATTTATACAGGATAGAAAGTTTTTTTTCAAAAATGTTGATATAAAATCCGTTTAAACTGAATCAGGCAACTTGCAAAAAATTGTTCCAAACGGATTACTATAAACGGAAAACGTTTACATGTTTTCTCTGGAGAGTATAATACTTGTCAAGCGGAGATAAAAGACAGAATAAATAATAAGTAACCAACCTGTAATAGTTGCATAGCATCTGTGATACCCAGTACGCACACATTTATGACTTTTTAGAATTTTACTTCGAAAAGAGAGACTACCTTCAATTAAGATTTGTCTTGAAAAATAAACAAGTTTGAACTTTGCAAGGCTGGGTTATTTGAGGTCCGTAATACCTGTCTAACTGCTCATTACAGGATTTCGTGGTAAGAGCAAAGACAAGTTCATAAATAAAACAAAAAGTGAATAACGCACTCGACTTGATTTCAGCAAAAATTACACAGCAACAAAATCAATTTACTCCTTAAAATCTAAGAAAACTATACACAGCTCAAAACGAGGAGAACAAAATATAGAGGCTCCAACCGCACCTCGACTAGCTATTTAACCATCTTCTTTAACCTACAGAAGCACTCATAAAACATTACTGACAGCACTCGTCACTGCTGTTACGGCTAAACACAAACTTTCTTAGCGGAAGATTCCTGCAAAAACCTGCCAGATTTCAGATTTTCTGTTATTGACAGACCCAATACAAAAATTCTGAGTTTGTTTGTCTATGATTCGATTCAGAGAAAATAACTCAAATACCGACAAAACACTGTAACCCCGATGTAATAACTAACGCAAATGACAGAACACTGAGAGAATAAAACAAGTTTTGTTAAAATTATGCCAGAGGTTTCCGAGTATACTAGCGTCCCGTTGCTCTTAATCTAACAAATTTCATTTCATACTCGGGATATCAAAAAGCATTCTAATTTAAGAAACAGAGTGCTTACTGAACTTTGACATTTCATTTTTTCCATATTATTTACCAGCAACTTTGAACCCAGTCACCTCCTCCATAGGTGAGATTTCTTCTGGTTGCTCAACATCTTTACCAGATGTTGAGCAACCAGAAGACGGAAACCTGACGGAACTCTATTGAGTACCAGAAACGGTTGCTCAACATCTGTTGAGCAACAAGATGTTGAGCAACCGTTTGTTTACTTTCAATGAAGCAAATTGACGACAAATCGTTTGCTTTACAAAACAGTGGGGCTAAATTATTAGCTTTTTCGTGAGCGTGGTCAATGTTTTTATTCAAATTCACTCCGTTGACAGGAGATTTAAAAATATTATAGAATAGCATGGTAGAAGCCAGTCGGGAATATTTCAAGTTTTCATGAATGTGATCTGAAAAGATGCCATTTAAGTTGTTGCTAATGCCCCTTGGCCTGAACTTCATGATCAGATCCATATAGCCTTTGCAGGTTGAGGTGTGCGGTTCCGGTTTAGAATGGAACCACAAGGGTCGGGGCACCACAAAGATCAGTCTTAGCTAGGGACTGACTCAAACTTGACCAAGATTCTCCAGGGATGACATTTGGGGAATCTTACCCTACCCCACCCTCTCTGCCCTCATTGAGGTTGGAGGTACTCCTCCACTTTCAGATCTATGAATTTAACGTGCCCATGTTCGGCCTAGACACGAAGTTATTTAATGGTGCTCGTCGGGATTCGAACCGAGCATCCTCGGCGCCAAAAGTCCACGCGCTACCACTAGGCTACTTCAGGCCCAGATGCCATTCATTAACGATAAAATTCACAGTAAGCCAGGTTTGGTAAGAAACCGCCCGAAAAGGGATACATAAATACGAATGGTGATTAATAGGCTAATAACGGTAGCTAATAATTTTAAATAACACTGCTGTCCGTTTAACTGACTATAGATCCGTTATGTGGCTCTAAGCCGACGAAGAAAGCAGAAAAATGTTTCCGACTTTTTTAACCATCTCTTCGAAAGTTGACGCCAAAAAGTAGCTTTCATGATCGCCATGGTGTTACCGATAAATAATACAAACTAGAAACCAAATACTTTACTAATACAAATTTATTATCGCTTACCTAAGCTTCTGGAAGTGTGCCTACAGTATTGCTCCGACATGAAGAGCATTGGGACATATTCCCCTTTCCCACACTCCAGATAGGCAATCATCGGTGGTTCTGGTGTTTTTCAAAACACTATACTATTTTTCTTGCCGTGCGAAGTGCTGGGAACGCCCTCTCGCAGTCTACACGATATAGCTTATTTATTTAGGGGTTGGTTCCGTTACTAAAGTGTCAACGAAAGCACTCTTTGTTGAGCTCACCCAAGTGGCTTCTCAAAACAATCAGTAATAATTGATTACGATTTCAGAAAAGATAAAAATAAAAATTATTTCAATATAAACTTTCGTTTCCGCACAGTATCAAAATTAGCGAGAAATTTTCATAACCTATGAATAGTGCCTTGTCAACCCCACGAGTTACAAATTATCTAGATCTAATTCCTTTCTATTTGGTATAATTTTGAAAGAAAAATATATTAACTGCAAGAGCTGAGACAGAAGAAAAAATTAAATAGCCGTTAAATAATACAAAAAGACAATACCTCACAAATCAAAAGCATTGTTTATTCATTACTATTGGATAGCTCGCTTTTAAAAACAAAATAACAAAATATTCCAATTTCATCGGAACGAAAACGCAAGAAAATTAATCTCCGATTGCTTCTATTCTCATCCTAAATAGGCAACTGTTTTTCCTATTTAACTTTTAATTCATTACACTATTCCTACTCAAACTGTAATCTCCCTCATAGTTTACACTGGTAACCATGGAAACAACTATCCAGAGACAATCAGTAGATACCTGAGTTAAAAGATTATTTTTCTAGTTCATCCCGAGAGCACGGGGAGGCCATTCTCGAAGGAAAGAATCACCCCGGCTATTGCCTGCATACAGTACTTATTCCGAAAGGTTTTATTAAGGATATCTCGATCTCTGTAGATATATCCCCCCACACATACACACATGCATCTAAACAACCACCTCTTCTTTCCTATATCAAAGGATATTGAATTCCTGACGGTGGATAGGAATTCTATTAATGTTTTCTGCAACGTATATATCTTGTTTTTCTTTGATCTGGGACCTAAAGCATTTGTTGGAGAGAGAGAGAAAAAATGGTATATAAATCAGTGGTCTCCGCTGAGTTATTTAAGATGGTTAAAAAATAACTTTGATGTACTTTTTTTCTGGTTTAATGAAAGAGCAGAGAAGAAGATCGTAAGATGATTCAATTGTTTTGTAAAACTCTTGAAGTTCGTTGTTTGCTTTAATCACGTGGATTTATTTCACTATATCTAGATTCAATAGATGAAGGGATAGTAATTTCTATTTATATATAAATATATATATATATATGTGTGTGTGTGTGTGTGTGTGCGAGTGTGTGTAATGCTAGGAATGTAAACTATAATTAACTAGACATAATTGGGGTTTAAATTAAGCAATTTAGCGTTAAACGGTAATTTACTATTAAAGATTTTAGTGTTTTTCAATTCAGGAAGTAGCTTTGTTTTTTAATGCAGCGGAGAATTCACAAGACTATGAGGTCATCAATGATTAATTGCCTAGACCGCGCTCGGACTCATACAATCATCGAATGTTCGAACGCGCGTGATGTCTGACTCACACATATCTGAAGATGCTTCGACCGCGTAATTGCAGAGCGCGAAAACGAACAAAGCATAGATTAGGGTTGTCCGCCGTTGGACGTAATCGCGTGTCGTGAGCTGAGAAATGATGGGAACTTGGCGAGGATTGAATTGACTTTTAACTAGTGTAATTAAGAAAGTCTTTAATTTTTATTTCCCACAGGCTTTAATGATAACTGCCTTTTAGATCAATTATTTAGATAAAGGTTACGCGGCGTAAGCACCGTGTCATATATATATATATATATATATATATATATATATATATATACAGTGGAATCTCGATCTATCGTTTTTCAAGGGACCGATTGAAATGATCGATAAATGCGGGAAAACGATAGATGCGGAAACATAACAAAGCAATATGATCGTTGGGACTAGATAAAATGAACGACACATACGGAAAAACGATGGATCCGAAAACGATCGATCGAGATTCCACTGTATATATATATATATATATATATATATATATATATATATATATATGTATATATATTACAGTTTTATTCGCATTAAAAAGGTTAAAAAAATATAAATTAGATGTCAGTGACGCATTTATCCAAAGGGTATGAAATAAGTTTTCTTTTACCGCAAATCACATGAAAATATGAACAATAGTATCACCTTAATAAAATATACCAACTTTCTCGTGTCTTAACTGTAACTGGAATGTATAGGATTTTATAATTTCTACGTATATACATCTCTCAATTCCGGTTTTATTCGCTTTAAAAAAGGAAAAACATATATCGATTAGATGTCAGTGACGCATTTATCCAAAGGATATAAAATAATTTTTCTTTTACTGCAAAAATGCCACGAATATATAAACAATGATATCACCTTAGTAAAATATACCAACTTGCTCATGTTTTAACTGCAAACAAGACGTAAGGGATTTTTTATGGTTTGCTTCAAATCCTCCAATGGGATATGACTTTTAAAAATTATTCATGTAATAATACAGGGGCCCTGGGTTGCCCAAATTAATCGGCAGATCTGTACTCTCCGTCCAGTGCCCAGGCCTATACTATTCATAAACCGAACAAGGGGAAATCAACCTTCGGCTGAGTTTGCAGGACTTGCTATGCAGCGAAAGTCTCCAGTTTGACGTTGTCGTATGAACTGAACCGGTCGACGTAACCTTTGAGATTACGTAATAATACTAAATAATTACAAGATAAAAAGACTTTTTATATACCATGTTTTTAAAATTTTCTGTTGAATCATATAAACTTGACAATTCTATGTATTACTAAATACTTTTTTTAAAAAATTTTTTGATGAATTATCTCATCAACTTGAAAGAAAATGAAGTTATTTGGAAGTTAACTTGCATTTGACTTGTTTGGCTTGTTGCATTTGACTAATTCCCTTTCCGGCCAATAGATGGCTGCACCAGTCTACAAAACAAAATTAACTGAAAATTAATTTAATTCTGCTTAAAGATGACTAAAAGTATTTTTAAAAAATGCATTGTCATCGTATTCTGAGCTATTCTAAAAGTTTCAAATGTCTAACTAGTCGGGAAGTTAGTTAAAAATTTATTGCAAGATTTGTAATAGACAAACACACACACAAGAAAGCAAGTTAATAAAAACATGGTAAAAAGTAGTATATTACCCTATATTTTTATGATCTAATGAATACATAAGGGAATCTTTCAGCTTTTAGATATCATCCAGACTAGTAGTGCAGAAACCGTGGGTTGCGACCCACTGGGGGGGGTCGTGAAAAAATTTGTAGTGGGTCGCAGTTTGTTTGAAGTAATTATACAGGGTGGCTTTATACAGGGGGACTTTTTATATACCATGTTTTTAAAATTTTCTGTTGAATCATATAAACTTGATAATTCTATGTATTACTAAATACTTTAAAAAAAAATTTTTTTGATGAATTATCTCATCAACTTGAAATAAAATGAAGTTATTTGGAAGTTAACTTGCATTTGACTTGTTTGCCTTGTTGCATTTGATTAATTCCCTTTCCGGCCAATAGATGGCTGCACCAGTCTACAAAACAAAATTAACTGAAAATAACTGAAAATTAATTTAATTCTGCTTAAAGATGGCTAAAAGTATTTTTAAAAAATGCATTGTCATCGTATTCTGAGCTATTCTAAAAGTTTCAAATGTCTAGCTAGTCGGGAAGTTAGTTAAAAATTGATTGCAAGATTTGTAATAGACAAACACACACACAAGAAAGCAAGTTAATAAAAACATGGTAAAAAGTAGTATATTACCCTATATTTTTATGATCTAATGAATACATAAGGGAATCTTTCAGCTTTTAGATATCATCCAGACTAGTAGTGCAGAAACCGTGGGTTGCGACCCAGTGGGGGGTCGTGAAAAAATTTGTAGTGGGTCGCAGTTTGTTTGAAGTAATTATACAGGGTGGTCATAAAAAACTTATGGCCGATATATAGACCTCTAGCGGATGTTCCGTTCAACCGATCAAGATGAGATTTCAGATATAGATATTCAGAGGTATGAGCTTGGGATTCTGTGAATGGCAACAACATGGTGCTCACGGTTACGGTTATTGGTACAGAAACTCCAAATTTTCAAATGGCAACACCCACTTTTTCCCGTCGCAAAATGCTCAGAACATGCGAAAACCCTAAAGAGCGTTGGAACGGTACGTGTATCACAAAAAAAAGGACGCGTTATGCACGCATAAAAACAGCTCTGCGAACGGCCAACAAAAACACGATCGGGGCGCACGGAGGAAATTTGCATATGACAGAGGCAAGACACCAATCACTGATGGCAACACAGATCGGACAAAAGAAAACTTTTATTTGGATTACACATTTTCCTCATGGGTGCCATCACTTGCCGTTCGCAGAGCTGTTTTTTGTGCGTGCATAACGCGTCCGTTTTTTGTGATACACGAACCGTTCCAACGCTCTTTAGGGTTTTCCTATGCGCTGAGCTTTTCGCGACGGGAAAAAGTGGCCGTTGCCATTCGAAAATTTAAAGTTTCTGTACCTATAACCGTAACCGTGAGCACCACTTGGTTGCCATTCACAGAATCCCGAGCTCATACCTCTGAATAACTATATCTGAAATCTCATCTCGATTGGTTGAACGGAACAGCAGCTAGAGGTCCATAAATCGGCAAACTTTTCTTATCACCACCCTGTATGTCAAATTGAATCATTTAATTTTTAAAAATTGCTTTAAATTTTCTATAATTATATATTTTTAAAATCCTTATTCGTGTTTTTTATACGTTAAAAAATTATATGTCTGTTAAATAAGGTATCAAACAGTTTTACCACAAACAAATCCAGATGGTACGCAAGACATTTTTTTTATTGCTATTATATAAAATAAATATATATCCCAAGTGTATAGTTTCTTTTTTTCTACTTTTCTTTGTTGACATTTTCATATTTTTTTTTTGAAATATTGTGCTTCTACGCAAAAAAATTTTCATTGGGTGTCGAGTGGTTTTTTCATTTAAAGGAAGTGGGTCATCGTCGATGAAAGTTTGTGCACCACTGCTCCAGATCCCGTATCAAGCTTCAGTTATCAAACCCAGCCCCTATAATATCAGTTCAGTCGAGAATTATTTTTATGTCTGGTTCGGCCCAGACACGCTGGCGGGTTGTTTTATTTCAGTCTGTTGGAGTGACAGCAGTCGATTTTCCTGATATCGGTAAGAGCACGGTCTCAGACTGTGAGACCAGACGGAATTTTCTGACAAAGGCTTTGTTTGACTCTTAACAGAATTTCGGAGACGACAAAATAAAAATCTTAGAGGTATTACACAAATAAAAAGCTAAGAATTGCGTGTAAAAGTTTTAAGGATACCTTATTTTTATAAAATTTATTTAGGTTCGTTTTGGATTCACTCTTATATTTTTCAAGCTAACAAAACAGCAGGCAGTCATTATCAGTATTAAAAAAAATTTAATTTCAAATGATATTAATGTTGGCTCTTCCTAAGTATAAGGCCGTCCGCACACGGAGCGACTCAAAGGAAACTCAACTGGTTAGCGACTGAAATTGCTTATCGGTTGCAAACGCGTTAGTGATGCGGCTCCGCACACGGGCCGACTCAAAAGTGATTCAAATCAATAGTTTGAGACCTGTCATGGAAGGAAGAACATCATTATTCCGGGCATTATTTTTAGTTAAATTATTATCAGAAATTAATTTATTTTAAAGAATCGTCACAATAGATTGTCTTTGATCAATCGTTTAAAAATGGACTGTATATATGGGCGCACATATTCCATACAACAAAAAAACGTTAGAATTTCATTTTATCGCTACGCAGAAGTCACGTGACTCGTGTACGTCATTTGGCAGCTTGCAGAAAAGAGCGGCTGTAACATAGATTGTGTAATAACAAACACAACGCAAGAGAAACCGGCGACTGAAGTTGCTAGCGACTCGACACGTTGAGTTGCCTGCGACTGATTACAAACGCGTTGCTGACGGGTTTGTAACCATTTGCGCCGTGTGCGTGGCTCCATTCAATTACATAGGTTACGACTCATCACGGACTGGTTTAGGACTGGAGTCGGTTATCAGTTTCTTTTGAGTTGCTCCGTGTGCGGACGGCCTAAGATATTCTTACTTGTTCGTTTGATTTTTTAAATAGATGTTATGTTCCGAGAGATTCCTCCAGTCATTCCTTTTGAACCGTGAATTCGCTCTTTGGTTCAGAATATTCAACTAGATACTAAAGGACGTATATCTCTTTGAAATATTCATGAACAATCATCAGCAGAACGTATGACAAGCGTTAATTGGGCATAAAAAAGTGTTGAATGATTTGCAAGCGCTTAGAGCAGGAATTCCCAACGGGGTACAAGTGGACCCCTTGGTGGTCGACGGAAGTTTAAAAAGGATCTATAGTATTTCAGGGGTCTATTGGGGGTTTATGATAAATTTTTCTGTTTTAAAATTTAATTTATTTTTTTTAGGAATGAAATTATTAGGTAATAGACTAGTTATCAAAAATTAAGGATAACACGTTAAAAACTAGGCCAATCTGTTTAAAATTTTAATATGTTGTTAAGTAAAAGGTGCTGAACAATATTACATTATGCAAAATAGTGGCACTGCAGTCGGAATACGTCATTTTTGAGGAGCATAAAAGTGCATGTCTCAGAGCAAGGCGACAATTGTCGCTGCGATGCTGAGATTAGACATCTGGCATAACCAAATTGTAACAATGACCTCCAGGCATCATTTGACAGAAGAACTGCGATGACGAGCTATTGGAAGACTAGAGGTAGGACAAAGTCAGACAGAAGTGGCTAGATGGCAAAATGTGAATCCGTCTGTGGTTCATAGACTTTGGCAACAATTTCTAACCACGGATTCCGCATCCAGGAGGTTCAGCCAAGGACGGCCATACGCTACGACGAGTGCCGATGACCGATATTTGCCATTATGCGCACGAAGGAATAGAACCACAACTCCGTCTGCAGATCTTCCCTCGCTGCAAGCACTGGAAGGTTGGTATCAACGTCAACTGTGCGTAGAAGGCTTCACGAAGGTGTCTTTTTGCGAGGCAACCAGCCATTTGCGTCAAGCTCACATCACGCTATAGGTGGGAACGTTTGCAGTGGGCAGTCAACATGTTCACTGGACGCGTGATCAATGGAGGGCTGTTCTCTTTATGGATGAGTTCAGGTTTAGCCTCCAAAGCGATAGTAGGCGTATTTTGATTTGGAGAGAACCTGGAACTCGTTTTCATCCATCACACATAAGAGAAAGACATGCATACGCATCAGGTAGTGTCTGTGTTTAGGGTAGTATCTCTTTGGGTGGACGCACAGACCTCCATGTCTTTCCCCGTGGAAATGTGAATGCTCACACCTATAGAGATGACATCCTTGATGCTTATGTGCGCCCTTATGCCGGGGCAATAGGTGATGCTTTCGTGCTACAGGACGATAACGCGAGACCGCACATTGTTCGCATCGTGGATGCTTATCTTGAGCAGGAAACAATTCAGCTCATGGAGTGGCCAGCTCGATCACCGGATCTGAATCCTATCGAGCATGTTTGGGACGCTTTAGGATGACGTATATCTGCTCTCAATCCTCGTCCGAGGACCCTAGCCACGCTTTCAACTGCTTTGCAAGAGCAATGGCTCTCACTTCCTACCGAACTCACAGACCGAATAACTGGCAGCATCACACATCGCTGTATGTACTATATCGCTTCTCGGGGGGGATCATACACCATATTAAATGTACTTTTCCTGTACCAAACTGACACATTCGATTTGTTCATTGTATACATATGCTAGTTTCTATAACATCATAATTGTCTGGCGATTTCTTTTTATGCTATTTTTATACCTACCTATGTGTTGTATAATGTGTATAAGTTTCATTAAATTCTACGCGTAACTTTTTGAGTAATCGCTATTTTTAAAACAAATACAACAACAACAAAATATAAACAAATACAACAAAGTAGCTAATTCTGAGTTGTATATACTCTCCTAAGAATTCCAAGATGTTTCTCGAGGGAATCCTAAAAACGTACACACGTAAAGAGCGGAAAAAATTTTGCTTCACATGCTCATGCTACAACACACGAGTTTAGACATTGAATCGGGAGCAACTTCTTATTTTTAGAACGATATTAGAAATTGTACAAGATAATAGTTTCTCTGATAATGATGCTGATGAAATCGGCAATGAAAAAAATGATAATCCCCAGTAAGTAATGATAAAAAATTATCATAATTTCCTAATAAGGATGCCTGTGATTTTAGTTACGTAAAAAGTTAATTAGCCTATTAATGATACTAATGATATTATCAATACAGGGCTTTATGAGTATTTTTTATGTAACAAATGAATAGAAGTAGAATGCAAAAAGCAAAACAGTAAATAGCCAAATGCTATGAAAAATTGGAGTAGGGGGGGGGGGCATCTTTCTGCACTTAAAACCATTAGGTATGTTTTCCATTAGTGATTTTTCGTAATTCAGCTTTTAATATTCGTTTTATACTGTAACGACTCCCGTACAATAGAGAATATTTTGTGCGTGGAAATTTCGGAAAGACCATCCAACGCGCGGTTTGTGCACCTAATTGATTAGGACGGCTGGAGACAGACAGTCTTGGTGACATAAAGACCGGAAGTGCTACCGACAGCTCGCAGAACAGTTCGTCATATACCAAAAGGAAGTGGCCGTACGGAGGCGCCTAGTCGTCTGGGAACGTAACTGAATAAAGAAAGGCGGCATTTTCCAGACTTTTCGAGAACGTTTAGCGAAGGTATTTAAAGTCGCCGGACGCGAGTTAAACGAGAGTCAGTGATTCAGAGATTAAGTTTAGGGTTTTCGATTTTGAGCAGTTTTTTTTAAAACCCGGGTTTCAGGTTTGACGGGTTTTTATTTTTATTTAAAACCCGGGTTTTCCCGGATTTACTTGGTTGGTTCCAAGAGGTCAATAGCAAAGAACTAAAATAATAAATAGTTTATTAGAAGCATTTAATTTATTTCAGAATTTCAAATGTAAATATAACAGTAAATAAATTTAATGTTAATAAACATATACATATATGTATGACATAAATAAAAATGGTACAAATATCTAATTTTTTATAAAACTGCCTTACAACCATCATTGCACTCAACGTATCATCATTGAGTCGGCTTCTGAGTTTATTAATAAAGAGACCCATTACAGAAAATGCTCGTTCTGCTTCAACCGAAGTTGGTCGAATTGTTGTTAAAGACCTGAAAAGTTTATAGACTAAACACACCCAAACACAAACCACAGAAAGCAGGCATGGTCGTGTAGCTAAAGTATTGCTCTAACGTACGTGCTGCTGGGAATCCCCAACTCATAAACTTTAGTGAAATATAGCTAAGACGCCGGCAATATATCTCCATCTCACTTCGTCTCGTATTTTTTATTCATATGTTTGAGAGCCGTATCGAGTCCGACCTGTTAAATTCGGTCTTGGTTCCAAATTAAGGAATATAATTGGTGTTCTACTGTATTAGATAAATAGCTAATTCCCCGGATTTCCATTAAAAATTCCCTTGGGTTTCGGGTTCGTAAAATCTTTGAAAAACCCGGGTTAAAAACCCTAATTAAGTTATTAAGAGGGACGTTGGAGCCGTAGACAAGGAGATACTGTCGGCCCTAGATAGACTTGAATGAGCGCAGCGACAACTCAAGTATGGCCTTCCTCGTCGGTACCGGGAACCCACGAATTTAATCTTTTTATATACGAGGGTTGGGGCAAAAGTCATGGCAACTATTTTTTTTCTTGAAGATACCAGTCCAGTTGGAAAATGTGACATATACAGACGAAAGGACAAGGTCTTAACTACATGTGTGGACAATGAATAGCACTGAAATATCGTAACACACTAATTTATTACGGTAGTATACAGGGAAATATGGCCTTCACCGTGCAAAAGAATGATAACACAGTACACATAAAGTTGACATGACAAACCTGGGCCTAAAGACCCTCAATGTAGTCCCCTGCTAGTGTCACCACACGCTGATGTGGGAGGCGCGGAATACCATCAGCCTCAGCATTTGCAGCACCATGTGTGAATCGGGTCATCTGTTGGCGCACAGCATTAGCAATGTCCTCTCGTGTTGCAAACCGCCTACCACGTATTGGTTCTACTAATTCACTGTGACATTCCATCGCATTTCTCCCTCGGAGAACGGCTATTTTGATGTAAGCGAAGCTGCTCAACACGGGTTACTTCCATCTCGCACGACACTCACCAACTGACTGATTTCAGAGCCCTCGCTGCGCTACTACCAGCTATCACAGAGCCATCTGTTGTTCTGCATACACACTATGCCTGCAGAACTTCCACACGACACATATACGTTTGTGATCCGTTCACATATCTACAAGAAAAAAAAATAGTTGCCATGACTTATGCCCCAACCCTCGTATATTGTAAATATCCTGTATTTATTCGAGAAATGCAATCAAAGCATTAAATACAAAAAGGCTGGCAGTCTTTTATTTAAGGCAAAGTCCTTACAATACATAGTCATACTGTCAAGAAAAACAACTTAAAGCTATTTATTTCTATCGTAATCATAGATGCGAGAAATACAACGTAAACACGTCGAATAAATTCTCTACATATAAATATTATACTATTCTCTATATAAATATTATATTACATACGAATATATATCATATTACCTGTGAATAAATATTCCATTATATGCGAAGCAGTTTTATATTAGTTATCCCAATACCTTTTTATCGTGTGTGGAAGAAAAGAAATAGGGAATAAAAAGTTAAATAATTAAATTAATAACTAAAAAGCTTTTAATAAAGATTTAATAAGATGATCTTTCTATTTAAAAAATCTTACGGTAAGTTTCAAAGGTAGGACTTTTCATGATAAAACCTTTAATATTCCTATAGGGTATAGTAACTGACATAGATTGAAAAGACTTAACCGCCATGACATAAATAATCATACATACAAAAAATATTAAAAAACCCGCGGTCTAGTTCCTCTACGTGAATGAATAAATATTAGATTTGTCTCGCTAATACTTCATGGTTAAGTATTTCAGAGTAATACGTGAAAAGGAAGAAAAATATTCATAATAAATAAAAAGTAAAATTGCTAAATTTAATAATTAATCAAAATCTGTTAATTTGATTAAATTTTTATGCTTTTCTTCTTTATTGAGAAGACCTAAATGAAAACTTCAAATGTAAAAAAATTGTAAATATTTAATATTCCTTTTTGGAATAGATGTAAGTCTGTCTGTTTTGTTTTTTTCCAACATTTTGGCTTTTGACATTTGCCCATTCTACACCGCGAAATTGTTTGTTTCTTGATATGGCAGCATCGCATAAGCAAATGATCATCCCCTGGGGCTACCTCGATATAAACAGCGCACCCTCGCGAGCAATATCCTGTGGGCTCGTACCCTGTTCCCATCCCTTCAAACCACATAGAGGGACTCTTCGGCCTAATGATTTTAATGCGCCCATGCCCGGCCTTACCACGAGAGCATTCAGTGGCGCTTATCGGTATTCATACCGAACACTCTCGCTGACAAAATCGGACTCGTTAACCACTAACTGCCCTGGATACAGTTTCATTCCTTTTTATTTATAATGATGATCACATAATAAGAATATATTTAATAAATGGGTCAGTGAGTACCTCTAAATATAGGAATAAATATTATATTTTTTGTCACATTCTTGTATGCTAATGCATTTTAATGTCTGAAGAGAAGCAGGATATTTTAAAGAAATAATTGGAATAACCACTTTTATATAATCAAAGGCTGTTTTGCTACATTAACAAAATGTTAAGCATGTTGTTTTTCCATCTAGATAGAAAATGTTAATATATATATATACTCAAGAGCCAAAACATTATGACCACCCCTACATTTTGCAATGAATTCGCCTGGATGAAGTGGAAGGCACGTGATCAGGTGCAAGTGGTATTTAACTGCTGCTGGACAGTCTGAAGAATCATTCTTTCACTTACTTCTGTGTGTGATGGGAAAGGCTGCGGATCTAAGCGACTTTGATAGAGGGCAGATTGTAATGGCTCGAAGGCTCGGAACAAGTATTTCCGAAACTGCACGACTCGTGGGTTGTTCGCGACCTACAGTTGTTAGTACTTATGCAAAGTGGATGAATGACGGTGAAACCAGCAGTAGACGACATGGTGTTGGACGTCCACACGCTATCAAAGAAAAGGGTCGTCGGAGACTGTCTCGCATGGTGAAGCAAAACCGGAGCCAGACAGTGGCTCAGCTGACAGCCCAATACAATGCAGGGCCAAGTAGAATAGTATCGCAGCACACAGTTCAGCGGACATTGTTGGATATGGGACTACGCAGCAAATGTCCCACTCGTGTGCCTTTGCTGACTAAGCGTCATCGCCAACTGCGCCTGCGCTGGGCCCGGGAACATCGCGACTGGTCCATGGATCAGTGGGAGAGAGTTGCTTGGTCAGATGAATCACGGTTTGTCATTCATCACGCCGATGGCCGTGTCAGGATAAGCCGTCTTCCAGCCAAACTGTTGCTCCCTCAATGTACAGTAGGTCATACACAGGCCGGTGGTGGCGGTATTATGCTTTGGGGGACGTTCTCTTGGGCGTCTCTGGGACCCGTGGTTGTGGTAGAGCAGACCATGAATGCTACAAGGTATCTGAACATCATTGCGGACTAGTTGCACCCTTACATGGCCTCTGTTTTTCCAGCTGCAAATGGAATGTTCCAACAGGACAACGCCCCGTGTCATAAGGCTAAAATTGTGTTGGAGTGGATCCAGGAACATGATGCTGAATTCCAGTTAATGTCCTGGCCGCCTAACTCACCGGATCTCAATCCGATAGAACACATTTGGGACGGCAGCTCAGAGTTCAAAGACCACCAATATCACGGCCACCAATATCAAGACCACCAATATCACGGTCCCCAATATACTAGTCCGCAATGATGTTCAGATACCTTGTAGCATTCATGGTCTGCTCTACCACAACCACGGGTCCCAGAGACGCCCAAGAGAACGTCCCCCAAAGCATAATACCGCCACAACCGGCCTGTGTATGACCTACTGTACATTGAGGGAGCAACAGTTCGCCTGGAAGACGGCGTATCCTGACACGGCCATCGGCGTGATTCACGGCCAAACCGTGATTCATCTGACCAGGCAACTCTCTCCCACTGATCCATGGACCAGTCGCGATGTTCCCGGGCCCAGCGCAGGCGCAGTTGGCGATGACCACCAATATCACGCAATATCTCGGATTTGCGTGACCGTTGCTTAAACATCTGGTACAATCTGTCTCCGGCCATCTACCAAGGACTTGGGGCATCCATGCCAAGGCGGGTTGAAGCTGTGTTGCGCGCCAAAGGTGAGCCAACTCGTTATTGACAGGTGGTCATAATGTTTCGGCTCTTGAGTGTATATATATATATACACATATATATATACACACATATACATATATATATACACATATATATACATATATACACATATATATACATATATACACATATATATACATATATACACATATATATACATATATATACATTTATATACATATATATATATACATTTATATACATATATATATATGTTAAGAATTAATTAGAAAATAATAGTAATTAAGCAGTTTACAGAGGGGCCTCAGAATAATCAAATTTAACTTGAAAATCATTGGCAAAACGAGTTAGAAAAAAGGTGTTTTTCCCCGTCTAAAATGGATGACCTCGATTCGCGAAACTAAATTGAAGTTCCATCGAGGGAATCTATTTTAGACGTACAGGCTTTGGCGCGAAAATTAATGCTTAAGTAAACAAAAGATGATTCTAGAAAGTCCATGCGGCGCTTTGGGCATGCGTAGTAAAGGGGGACGCGCTGATGAGAACATAGAATTACGCAGATTAAATTGGGAGCTCGTTGCTTGTGGTCGTTTAGCGGCGCCGCGGCGGTTTCTTGAAAATGGCGAGCTCTAAGATGTGCACTTGGATCAGTGGTCGTAATAGATGAAACAATAAAGCTGATTTACTTAGACTTATAACGTGTGCTTCTTGTTTTTAGACTGCATTACTTAGGATTTCAAGGAGTTTACATGATTTCGGTGCCACGAACTGAATTTAGTAAACGTGCGTAAATCAAGCCCGTTTCATATATACATATATATATATATATATACACATATATATATATATATACACACACACATTATATATATATATATATATATATATATATATATATATATATATATAATCATAAGTAGAACTTCTCATTATAAATCTACTGATATTCCTTTTTGGCCCAATTATATTGAAAGGTAACACTTTAAATTTATTTATTTAAATTTCCTTAAGATAACAATGGCTATAAAAAAACATCGTTAAATAAAGATTTGGATTGACTTTTTCGCAAATGTCATAAATAGGTAGCTATTATTAATACACAAAGTTCTATCATGCAAAAGGATCCTATAATAATTGAAATAAGAATGGAAAAGAAACTCTGCAAGACAAATATTACGAGAAAACGTCCTCTAGTAACGTAGCTGCGAATGAATGCTGCTCTTCAAAGCTCTCCAGAAATTTAAAATTCAAATGAGTAGCAAACTGCGTTTTAAAATGTTACTTTGAGCTTACTAACAGTAGACAGCACTCAGGAGTTCGGAGCATCAAGTAAATTCTTTACGCCAAGATGCCCATTTTTACTCTCGAATATTTGCTTTTCTCATTTCCTCTGCTGACTTGAAACAAATCTGAACGCCTGGCAAATTACCGACAAACGCTGAAAAAGTATTTTTCTTTCATGAGATTTCGTTTCTGACGCGTTGCGTATAAGTCTAAATATAATGATACATCGTGTTGTAAACGTAAGATTTCCTCCGGTAGCATCTAATATTTATTTGTCATGTAATGTTATCTGGATAGCATCAAACACTTTGATACTGCCATAAATTTCAATAACAGCTTTAACAAAGCTACATATCTTTTTTCTTTTGCCTGAAATAGAAAGCGAATTTGTTCTTTATTTTCCCGATTAAATTTATAAATATGTGTTTTTATTTTATAACAAAGGGAAAATTTTTAAGTTAGCGCATGAATATAAAAATCTTTTTAATGACAACCAATCAAAATGTAGTTTTCAACTTATTTTACTAGCTTGCTACTAAAATAACTCTTCTCTATGATATGGTATGCTTTACAGTGGGCAATGTCTTTACTCATCTTTAAAAAAATACAAAGGCTAAACGCAGAGTCATTGCATGTTGAGTACGAGAAATTTAATCTGTGATCACCTTAATTTCAAGAAAAAAAAAATTTTATAAAAATTGCCGAAGTTTAAGAAAAAAATTATTTTCTGTTTTACGGATATCAACTACAAATTATAAGTGAATCCAACTTTCCTGTACTGATCTTGTTGTTATTAACTGTTGTTTCTAATCCTCTAGAATCCGAATTAAATTCAGATGAAATCCGAATTAAATTTGGATGAAATCCGAATTAAATTCAGATGAAATCCCTGAGATTGTTGACTCGGGCAAAATCAATGACGAGAAAGAGTTTGTAATGAGATCTTCTCTGGTAAGGCACAGACATCCCAAATTGTGCTCCCGATATGGCACTTGACTCCAGTTCTCATAGAACTATTAACTATTTAATTAAGCGTATGCCGTGATATAGAATTCCCTTTCACCTCTCTTACAAAGCACGTTGCTAAACTATTTGCGAAATAAGAACATTCTTACTAAAATGAGACTATCATGTTGATTCCCCAGTCAAACATATTCGATTTCCTATAATTAAAATAAAACCGTTTGTCAAACTATACGAGCAACCACTTACATTTTCCTCGTGCATTCATTATGAGCGTTCTAACATTATGCAGTGACATACACATTCAATACTGGCTAATTGAAATAACCGCCAGCTTTGTCACCGGCTTTGTATCAAAATTACACATACTCTATATAATGGATTATATACCAATATTATTTCATTAAAAGGTAAGAATGGGAAAAAGATGGGTAGCCTTAAAATATTTCCTAACAATTTTATTAATTTTTTGCAAATGGAATTCAGTAAGTCCAGAATATATAAAATGATTATTAAAAGACATTTTAGAACTGATTTGAAACGATAGACACTGTCCGTTAGTAGACAAGTACAGACAACGGACCAAAAAACAAAAAAAAAAACTATATAAACTGATCTAACTGGTTAAGTGCCGGTGCACACTTGCGGCAAAAGTACTCGGGACGCTGCGTTATTTTCAATCTGCTTGGAACGCCGTTCCAGTGCACACTTTCGCGGTAATAGGTGTCAGCGGCAGTGTCTCGTTTGCCACCAACCGAGATGGATCGTACGCGCGCCCAATTATTTAAGAAAAAAGTTGTTTTTTCTTACTTAGTCTACAAGCATGTTAATCTTGAAAATAGAATTAGAAAAAAGAAGCACTGGATCCACCCATACAACAGCGAGAGGTACTTGAAGGGAGCGTTTAATGTATGCTTGATGGATCTCAGGGAAGATGGTGAAAAGTTTTTTAATTATTTTCGGACGACCCACTTAAAATGCACTTAAATACTTGACCATCTAAAAGTTTTGTTATCTAATGTACTTATTTTATTAAAAGTTGTAAAAAATTATACTTAGTGGTTCAATTTTTTTTTGATTCTCCGTTTTTTGGCTGAAGTTCTCAATAATGGTTTCACAAATATATTCCCAAGCAGACTGTTTCTTTATCCGGTCTTTATAGTCCTCATGACTAACATCCCAATTTATCGGGCGAGATTTTACTTCGTCGATGAAAAGTTCGACATCCACATTTTCATCAGACATCGTGTAAAGAGACTTCACGAGCTCGACAGGATATAAAACGCTGCGGCAGATGTGCACTGCCCAGTAGACAAATGAGTACTACCAGCTATCGGGTTACAGGAATGTGTCGCGCGTTCCACAGGAACCTGCGGCGACCTGGGAGTGGCGCCGGCGGCACGTGTGAGTTCCAACAGCAGTTGCTCTGCATTTCTTCTTATCGGATTGAAAATAACGCAGCGTCCCGAGTACTTTTGCCGCAAGTGTGCACCGGCACTAAGCTATCGGTAGATGTAAAGCAGCGTCTATGAAAGAAGTATTTACAGATGCATCTGATACGTAGATGTTCATCTGACTCTTTAGGGTCTGGTCTCTTTAGGGCTTGAAAATAGAACCGAAAAAGGACCTAAGTTTTATTGGAACGGACTGTCACAGCTGAAGCGAGAACAGTTTCTAAGTTGATGTCTGCATGGTAGTTAACAGAAAATCAAGATCAAAGAAATGCAGCGTGGGCGAAAGCTCTTACTATGACAGGGGGAGTTCGAGCAATAGTGAGTTGTTCCAAGATCAATAACGGACATTATTGTGAAAATTTCAACATCAGTCGTAACATACCCATTTGATCCAAAGTTTTCAGAGATGGATACCAATGCGGGGTTGCCTTACTCAGGTATTTGATCACTCTAGAGGGTGTATATGCATCATCTCATTCAGTGGAGCAAAGATCACAAGCAATGGACACATTTTGAAGCGGTTCCCGACCTACGACTTGTTTTTGGCATAAGTCGGGGGAAATTTACCAGCCAGAATGTTTGTTTGCATCATTAAAGGATTACGTCTGGACTGCATTCACGTTCACACATATTGCCCCGGACGGACCAGACCCTAAAGAGTCAGATGAACATCTACGTATCAAATGCATCTGTAAATACTTCTTCATATACGCTGCTTTACATCTACCGATAGCTTAACCAGTTAGCTCAGTTTTTATAGGTTTTTTTTTTTTGTTCTTTGGTCCGTTGTCTGTACTTGTCTGCTAACGGGCAGTGTCTATCGTTTCAAATCAGTTCTAAAATGTCTTTTAATAATCATTTTATATATTCTGGACTTACTGATTTCCATTTGCAAAAAATTAATGAAATTGTTTGGAAATATTTTAAGGCTACCCATCTTTTCCCATTCTTACCTTTTAATGAAATAATATTGGTATATAATCCATTATATAGAGTATGTGTAATTTTGATACAAAGCCGGTGACAAAGCTGGCGGTTATTTCAATTAGCCAGTATTGAAGTGATTTTCTTCTTCCTATGCTGACCTACTATTTCTCCTACACACCCAGCCACATTTCGACAGGATGATGTTGGCATTCATTTTTCAAACGTGCCCCCCCCCGTTTGCAGAACAAAAACAGTATCGTCTGAAAGGGCCAACCATATTGCCAGGTTTAAATCCTGTTTAACATTTATGGCCCATTTTAGAGCAAACATTGGAGCAATGTTTCCGACCACAGAAAGACTAGGATATACTGATCCAATTTCCTTCGGTTGACTGACATTAAATGCTTCTTGTGCTGAGTTCCAAGCAGTGGTACAGGTTTTATACCTGAAAGAACACAGGTTGGAGCAGACGTTCAAGGCGGACAAATACTTTGATAATAAAATCTAGTGCTTCCCTTAGTTGTCCCTTACTTAGAAATATCAATTCTCCCGTTTAAAACTCTATCCCCAAGTGTATATTAAATCCAAATCATTGGCATTACTTCTTGTAAGGGATATAAAAAAATGAAGATTTCCATGTGACAGTGGCGTAGCGAGCATAACTGGCGCCCGGGGCACGATACCTTTGTGGCGCCCCCCCCCCCTGAAAAAATATAGTAATATAATATATAGACCCTATATTGGCGCCCCCGATAAACATATAATAACATAATATATAGACCTTATATTGGCACCCCCTCCCCGAAAAGCATATAGTAACATAATATATAGACCTTATGTTGGTGCCCTCCCCTAAAAACATAGTAATATAATATATAGACCTTATATTGGCCGCCCCCCCCACAAAATAATATAGTAATATAATATATATACCTTATATTGGCGCCCTCCCCGAAAAACATATAGTAATATAATATATAGACCTTATATTGGGGCCCTCCCCTGAAAAACATAGTAATATAATATATAGACCTTATATTGGCATCCACCTCGAAAACATATAGTAATATAATATATAGATCTTACATTGGCGCCCCCCTGTGAGTGGCGCCCGGGACATGATAGACCCCCTTGCCCCTCCTTTGCTACGCCACTGCCATGTGACGTTTTAAAATATGTAAAAATCACCTCGAGACCAACTATACGCAAACTAAAAAGTGAGAACTACATTTCAGAATAGAAATTCAAGTGAAAATAACTGTGTGTGACAGAAAAATGCGACTATTCGGGGGTTTCTGTGAATCTAAAATTTAAATGAAGCGAGCTGCCTTTAAAATGCTATGCCATGCTTCTACAATGGTAGATAGCTCTCAGAGTTAAAAATAAACATCACATTCTGCTTCAGACCGTTTATTTTCGTATGTTAAAACTATATTCACTCAAGCATATTCGTACTTCCTATCTCTTGAAATGAATTATAATGTCTGATAAAATTTGATTAAATGCAGCTAAATATTCAAGTCCTCTTAGAATTACGCATATTTTATATCTTCTAAAAGCATTATTATGAAGTATTAGATTATAAGCATAGTAATTCAAAGAGAGAAAGGAATTACTTTTATATCAAATAATATATATTCAAAAATGTTATTTTAAATTTTAATAAAATCATTTCATTTTATTATTATGCAAATAAATATGTATTTTCTCATAACAAAATGGCAATTTCAGTGAAACTTCTCTAGCCAGCCACCCCTCTAAATGGCCACATTTTGTTCCGAACCGATTGAAGACTCCACAGAGCCAATGTTTTGTAGAAGCCTCTTTTGGACGGCCACCCCTCAAAACGGTCACTTTTTTCGGAGCCATTACTGGTCACCATAGAGAAGTTTCACTGTAATGGTTCTTACATATTAGGATAGTATTTTCACTCAAAAGTATATCTTCTAGATGACATGGCACATGTGTGATTGTTGGACCTACCTCTTTCTTTCCACCAAAGGATGTCCTCTATACTTGTAGGAAAAAGATTTCGCAAAAAAAATACAATCTATTATCATATTTTATTTAAGGGGGTCCAGGACACAAAATTGTTCGAATTTTCGAAAAATATTTTATTGCATTAAAAATTTTTTAATTCTTTTACGCTTAAAATGACGCTTAAATCATGTTTCTATCTTAATTAGAACAGGAGAAATTATTATATTTTTTTTTGCAACATTCTAATAGTAGCCAATCGTTGTTTAAACCTGTAAGTGCGTTTTTCTGCATGATGGGTTTTTTCCCCATTTCTCGTTTTTAAATTGTTATAAGCATTGTTAAAAATAAATGGTTGAAACTTGTAACATGTCTTTTTCAACTATTTTACTTTAATTTTGATTCAGCAAATTTGAAAAAAACATTTACTTTTGAAAATATGATTTTTTTAAAAATAAGTTACATAATTTTTTTCGAATTTTTTAATCGAAATATTTTTAATTTTTTTAAATAATTGATATTTTAAAAAATGGTGAATCAAAATTAAAACTTAAAAAATTCTGTTTAATTAAATGAAAAAATTTTGAAATTCGACGAATAATATTTCGAGTTATAACGATTTTAAATTACCCCCATTTTATTAAAAATTTTAAATTTAAAAATTTTTTTAAACTTTTTGAGAAGTTTTATGATGTGATTTTGTTTAAAAATTATGTGGTTAACCATCACAAAAAATTTCAAAATTTTAACTCAATAAATATAAAAATTTCAAAATTTTAACTCAATAAATTTTAAAAATTTCAAAATGTGTCCCGGACCCCCTTAAAGAAAACTTCAATCGAAATACAGCATATATTTTGGCTTTACAAGCAGAAAATCACATTTTTCAATCGTCACATCCCCTCTGTAACGTCTGGCTCATCTGGCGCGTTATCTGGTTGTAGGCCATCGTAATACCACATATCATTTTGCGCGGCGTATTCGCGGGCTAGTTCCATTACATCTTTATATTTTGCAGTTAAACAATATGCAGTATTATTTTTATTAGAACGGGGCACGGTGGCCCGGTCGGTAAAGACGTCTATCCAGTGATCTGCAAGTTGCTGGTTCGATACCCGATGCTGAAAAAACCGCCGACGTGTTCACTAATGGCGGCTGGTGCACGGACAAATCTGTCAATAGCTGCAATGTCCTCCAAGTTCCCAAACATTACCTCTCGAGGTGTGGGGTCAAGTGTTCTGGTCTCGTCACTTGACTCGGTTCAAAATTACAGGACCGGTATGTTTCAAAACGGGTGCAGCGTGGACCCACCCCCTGTGGTGAACCTGGGTCAACGCATGCAATGCATGCGGCGAAGGGTTCGCACACTTCTGGCTTCTTCCGGAGAAAAAGCATACTCTCAGCTCCCAGCCATTGGGGAAAAAATGTTTATTAGAACCAAGAACTCCACTGTTGACAAGTATTGTGTAACCTTCCTGTAAACAAACCTCGTCAGTCGTTTGAGGAAAAAAGGAAGTAACTAACGACTCAGGCAGATCCACCTCTTGAGTAGCACGAGAACTGACGATTTGAGCTACCTCTTTCTGGCATCAAACGAAAGAGATTACTTTTGTGTGTTTTATTTATAACAAGATAGTACATGTAATTTCAAACTCCCCCAGGATGGAGCTACTTCCTTCTTGCAGCAAACTCTTCAATTGTGTTAACAAATGCATAATTCAACGAGAAACTTGTGACTTTTATTATTTTACCACCGATTCTATCTGTCCATAGACCTAATATGAATTCTCCAAGCACATACTCACTTCTTGGGTGTGGGGACAAGTGTATACGTAGATGATATTGTGTGGGATTTTTTGTTCTCTCGCAAGTCAGTAAATATAAAATAGCTTGCAAATATGAACAACACAGGCTAGAATATTTGGAAAAGCTATGTGTCGTATAGCATGGGAGAGAAATGCTTTAGCGCATGTCCCAGCACTCCTTTTATTCATCGAAAGCAGCTAATAGCACAAAAATCTATCTTAAATTTCTTTAACACAAGACGATACCATAATTAACCGAGTTTGAAATTTGTCTCAAGCTATTTATTGCCTATTTCTATCCTATCAAATCCCTCCTAAAAACTTAAATGCTCCCGCTTTAATTTTAAATTGCGCTTCGTCTAAATTGAGTATTCTTACATCACGTATATCTTTAAAAAAGGTACTGCATCTGAGACAAATGCTAAACAAATATCTAAAAAAGAATATCGTATCATGTCACATCATAACAAAAGTTAATAAATGCAAAATTGTTGACAGTGATACCAAAGCATAAAGAAAAGAAGAACATTTCTGAGGTGAAAATATTTCATTTTGCGACAGACGATGTGAAGTGTTTCATTTATAAGCCCACCTTAAAGATCACGTTGTTCAAAGCCAAATCTGTTTAGCTATAGTCATTATAGATGAAGATATAAATCATTATACCAGTGATTCTCAACCTTTTTATGCCGAGGCGTCCCTTTGGAATACTTTCAAGCCCTACGCCTTCCCCCACCCCCCTTGTCCTGAACATACCTACATAAATACTGAAAGATCAAAATGTGTAGCAAAAATCAGCAACACATTCAAAGCAACCAAGCAAAAAATTTAATGTAAAAAGTGATTACATTCCAAAAAGAAAAATTTACGAGATGTTTGATGCTGTTTTTCTGTCACCAAGTCCTTTAATATTTGGTCTCAGCTGACATAAAACACATCTAGAGTCATTCTTTACATCCTCTATGCTTTTTACTTCCCTGTCTCATTGAAATCATAAAATAATAAATCAAAAAGTAACAAAAAAATGTCAGGTAGTCTCTTCTAACGAAACGACCGTGGGTTATTAACGTAGGATTACTTATCGTTGCTTACCTCTTTTGTATGTATATATGTATCTATGTACATGTACGTATGTGTGTGTATATATATATATATCAAAATTTTGGCGCATTTTGGTACTTTTCTGTTTAACTGTTTACTGCTTGTCAAAGCAATACAGACTGGGTTTGGCGCGCTGCCAAAATTATAACTCGCGAGGTACGGACGGATGGTTTTAGCGTCTGAAATTTTCCTTTCCGGAGGACCGTTATGGAGGAACGTAATCCTACGTTAATACAATATCTATCATATATTTAATCGCTGAACTTAATTTTCGTTTTCAAAAGTCTTGTTAAAATCCGATCTACACATATTTTTTGTTATCTACACGCACCTCCCCCTTAAATATCCCTCACGTCTCTCCAGGTGGGCGCTCCCCCCCCCCCCCCACAGGTTGAGAACCACTTCATTAGACGTATCCATTCATTAGCTGACATAAGTTTTTCATCTAGCACTTTATACTTTGCAAGCATAAATATGAAAATAATGCCAATGTACCATAACGTAACACCAGAAACGTGAACAAAGGGAGTGCCTGTACGTTAACTAAAACTGGCTCTTAATTATGTTTGTGTCAAAAATCTAATTCTTTTAAATAAATGCTACATCAAGGAACTCTTATCTATAGATGACTACACTTCTATACGACAGAACTGTCATCACGATCCCCATTTATCTTGATCATTATCAAATTTCTTTCAGTCAGATTAACTTCAGAGATCCTCCGAAATATCTTTGCCCTCAACAGATATGACTGAAAAGACGCCGTCGGGAAAAAAGCAATTTAATTTCTGCAATGAATGAGAAAGGAAGTTTATTCATTTGATTCGTAATTATTATTAAATGACAATGGAAAAATAATCACTCCTAAATTCATTAGCTATGACAGCGAAAACAAATTCCTCCGATTATTTCACTTAGGAACAAAGAGGTATTTCGTACAAAATGGCCTTAATACAACGAATTTCGCAGGAAAATAATTTAGAAACTGCATTCAGCTAATTTCTAGAAGCAAAATTATTCCTCACTCCAATACCTCAAAGCGACATCTTAAGTTGAAGATGAAATCTTCCGAAAATTCAGAAATTTGTATTGCAGTAATTGGAGAGGCGAAAGATCACCTGAGCGTGCATTCATTGCATATTTCGTCAATTAAAGTTTTATTAAAGAATAAGGGACGGCAATTAATTTCAAGCAAATATTTAAACATTTTTAATGCCTCTCTCCACAGGAAAATGTGAACTGCCAGATCTCAGGTTACCAATTACCCTAACGATGTAGGAATAGGATTTTTTGCTTTAAAAGTCGGTGAAACAAAGTATAAAATTCAGAAAAAGAAGAAAATGTGTAACATTGTAGGAACTAAAAGGCTACATAGAATGCATATATGATATTTACTTACATCGAGGCTACGGTTCTAGGTTATTAGATACCTGGGAAAAGGAAAAATAATGCGCTAATCTTCTTGAATATACCGCACTGTTCAAAGAGTTAAAAGATTACCCCCTAAGGGTTGCTTCTGAAATTATGGTCTTCAATTACACTTCATTAATTAAGTGCTTTGGGGGGAAAAGTTACGCAAAAAATAGAGAGAGAATGGGAAATATATATATATATATATACAAATGAAAGGAAGAAACAAGAGATAAATATAAATACAGAAAATATCGAGATATAATAAGAGTAGATATATGTATAGTAAACACATGTATATTTGAAAATACAAGAAAAGGAGTATATACATATATATACATATACACATATTTATATATACATATATATATATACATACATATACATATACACACATATATATACATACATATACATATACACACATATATATACACATATATATACACACATATACACTGAAGTGCCACTGAATTAGGTATACCTACCTAGTAACGAGTTGGGCCTCCTCTGGCCTTGATAACGGCTGCCACACGACGAGGCATAGATTCAACAAGTTTCTGGAAACGTTCCACGGGAATGGCTTGCCAAATATTGGCTAAAGCTGTCCATAATTCAGTAAGGTTCTTTGGTGCTGTGTGATGGCCTTTCACGCCTTGTTCCAAAACATCCCAAAGATGCTCAATAGGATTTAAGTCTGGGCTTCTAGGTGGCCAATTCATGTCAGTGAAGTCAGAGGAATGCTCATCCAACCAGCCAGTAGCCAACCGAGACTTGTGAGAGGTACAGTTGTCTTGCTGGAAAACTCCATTACCATGCGGATAACAGAACACCATAAACGGATGGAGGTGATCACCCAGCAACTCTACGTACCGAATTGCATTGAGGGAGGTTGGTACACGCACCAAAGATCCCAAACTGTGCCACGAAAAAACACCCCAGACCATGATTGAGCCACCATGCCCTTGTACAGTTCCAGCCAGGCATGCAGGATCCATGGCTTCATGAGCCTGACGCCATATTCTCAGCCTCCCGTCGGCGTTAAGTAGTTGGAATCGAGACTCATCACTCCATGCTACTAGTTTCCAGTCCTCTACACTCCAGTCTCTGTGCTCTCTTGCCCAGGCAACACGTGCAGCCCGATGGCGAGTATAGAGCAATGGTACTCTCGTAGGTCGGCGGCTCCCGAAACCCATACTGTGAAGCGAGCGTTGCACAGTCCGTTTACTGACTGTACGACTGGCACCGTCATTAAACTGGGTGGTAATTTGAGCTAATGTTTGGCTTCGCTGGCTACGTACAATACGCCTGAGCCGTCTCTCACCACGCACTGTCAAGGCTAATTGTCCTTTGCAGTTTGCCCGATCGCTAGTTTTTTTCCACCATCCATGTATTCTTGGTATACTCTTGACACTGTCGACCTTGAAAATCCTAGCTGTCTGACGATTTCGGAAATTGAATGGCCCATGCGTCGCGCACCTACGATTTGTCCGCTATCGAAGGCGTCTAAATCAGGCAGTTTATCCATACTGGCAATTCCAACAACTAATTCAGAACAACCACAGTACGCGCTATATATGCAGTTACCACAGCGCCCTCACTTGCGCATACATGATGCGCAGCGCTACACAATTTGCATAGGCTTTGCTATCCCTAATTCAGTGGCACTTCAGTGTATATACACACACACACACACACACATATATATATATATATATATATATATATATATATATATATATATATATATATATATATATATATATATATATATATATATACATATATATATATATATATGATTTTTGCTTAATATCTTAATTAGACATTGTTAGCACTTAGTTTTGTTTGTATTCGTATTTCTAGGCTTTCGTAGGCATCGTTTGGAATTGTTTGTGATAGATGGCACCACCGAAACCGAGATTATGTTTCTTGAAAGCATGTAAACTGAGTACGAGGCTATTTTTCTATTCGTCTTTGATTCATTCCTGCTTTGGCTTTGGAACTAGGATGTAGTTGTAGTGAGAGGGACACTTTAGTGGGCTATGTTTTGTGTTTGTGTTTGTGTCAGCAATAAAATGTCTGCGGAGAACGATTGACTTTTTAAAAACTTTTTAGCAAATCCTCTATACACCGAAGTCATTTATATATATATATATATATATACAATACTGGCCAAAAGTATTGCAAGTTTGAGAAATCTAACATTTTGTCAAGAATAAGCCCCAAAAAATAATACTTTTTCAATGCAATTGATATTTTTTTAATATCAATATTTTAACATATCAATATTTTAACATTCGTTTAAAGACAAGATATGATTAAGTTATTGAACAAAAATAATTATTTAATTTTTTAAAAAATAGCGTCCAAAAAATGTACAGGTTATCAGAAATCGGCACCCATTTTGGTTCCCCGGAATAAAATGAAATAAATAAACAATTTCAAGTTCTTCTGATCAGAAAAGATAATAAATGAGTGCAATTGAACCGAAAAGCATTTAATATGTTGTTGGGCCGCCTCTGGGTTTGATCACAACCGCCACTCTTTTAGGCATGGAATCTGCAAGGTTTTGCAACACTCGGTTTTGCATGAGTCCAGACTGCCTGGTTCCTACAGCAAAACACCCAGAAAGTCAAATGGTGTGGGGCTGCACGTCATAAATCAAATGGACGACTCCACTTTGTACAGGGAACTATGAAGAGTGACCAGTATATCAGTGTGCTGAAGGATCGACTACTTCCTAGTGCTCATGACATGTTCCCAAGGCAGAAATGGGTATTTCAGCAAGACCTAGCACCCTGCAATACACCGGAAAAGGCAATTTAGAGTTCAACTCTGAACTCTAAATTGAAGCATTCCTTATTTTAGGTTAAGGCGGAATTTGCAAAACATGGTATTAATGTTCTGCCATGGTTAGGAAACTCGCCAGATTTAAATTCTGTTGAGAACTTAAGGAGTATAATTGGAAGGAAAATATCTCAAAATCATCCCAGATTTAAACGAGGGATTAAGAAAACAATAATTAAAACTTGGCACCATGAAATACCAAAAGAAGTGTTCAAAACCTTGTGGATTCCATGCCTAAAAGAGTGGCTGTTGTGATCAAAGCCAGAGGCGGCCCAACAACATATTAAACGCTTTTCGTTTCAATTGCACTCATTTATTATCTTTTCTGCTCAGATGAACTTGAAATTGTTTATTTATTTCATTTTTTAGACGCTATTTTTTATAAAATTAAATAATTATTTTTGTTCAATAACTTAATCATATCTTGTCTTCAAACTAATTTAACATATTGACATTAAAAAATATCAGTTGCATTGAAACATTATTTTTTGGAGCTTATTCTTGAAAAAATGTTAGATTTCTCAAACTTACAATACTTTTGGCCAGTAGTGTGTGTGTGTGTGTGTGTATATATATATATATATATATACAAGCTTATAATATTTTATAAACTTGTGAGATGCAGAAACAGTTTTAAAAAGTTGAACTCAAGGATTATAAACAAATCATGGGACTGCTTTTGTCGGAGTAATGACATTTGTCTTTGGAACTAGTATTTATACAACAGGAAAATGATGCGAAAGAAGCCAATTTTTTTGCACAATTAAGTAACATCCAAAAGTGACGGTAAGTTGACTCCTGAGGTTATGTCAGAGAGTTGGTTGGCTAGTTATTTATCGAAAACTAGCTATTGCTATTTTTTTTAATATCGGGACCTAAAGTTTAAAATTAATTCTGAAGGTCTAGAAATACCATGAAATTGTTTATTTATTTCATTTTATCACATTTTTCACAAAGCTGAAACCCACAGACCTTAGAATTGAAGGTCAGTATCCTAGTTGGTCTGCCATCGTCAGGTGTTACAAATTCGAAGGAAGTTTAATTACCTTATCCTTGGCTACATGAATACAACAAATTCTTTATAAAGCAGCCTAAAATCTATCTTATCCATTATCGATTAGAAAAGTTTCTTAATACTTCAATAAATCGTATAGTATCAATAAATCGTATACTTCAATAAATCGTATAGTTCTGTAGAATAATGTATTCGTGAAGCGATATTGGATGAAAATAGATAAAAAAAGTAGAAAAAAGTAGAAAAAAAGGTAAATTGTGGAGAAATATAAAGTAAAAAGGTATGAATAGAAAATTCTATTCCCTTTATTAAAAAATAAAATTTTTAATCAACTCGAGTCATACAATAACAATTTTCAGAATTAACTCAAAGAAGATAATAAGCGAATCATGAGGCTGCTTTTGTTGAAGTAATGATGTTTGTCTTCTGCTCTATAAGTAGTATTTGGTAGTATATACACCGAGAAAATTTTGAATTCATATGAAAGGAGTTCATACCTGATGATATACATGTTTACGTTTTAAGGAAAACATTCCAGACGTGGAATTTACGAGCTAGCAATTATTTTATAAGAAAAGAAAACAGAGTTGGTCTGTTGGTTTCAGGCGCGCTGTGATAATATTTTGCTATACGATGCAAAAGGGAATGAAAATTCAAAGCCGATCCCAAACGGCTATTAACTATACAGGGTGTCTATAAAAGAACTCCGGGGTTTTAAAAATTCATATCTCACTAACTATAAAAGATAGCAAAATTTAGTCGATTTCTCTGAAAAGAGTAGCTCAAAAAGTTTTACTCATACCAATTGGGAATGTTTGTATCAACTGTTGGCGGCGTTGCAGGGCGTTGACCTTGAAATGACGTCGCGAAATTTGAAATGATGGCGACTCCGCAACAAAAGGCTCAATGTGTTATTTGGCTCATAGAAACGAAGTCTGTAGTTACCGTACAAAGAAACTTTCGACGTAACTATGGTGTTAACCCGCCTTCTGACAAAACCATTCGTCAATGGTGCAGTGCATTTAAGGAAACAGGAAGTGTTTTGAAGCAAAAGTCGCCGGGTAGGCCGAGTGTGTCTCAAGAGAAAGTGGACAGAATCCGAGCTTCATGCCTTCGAAGCCCTAAGAAATCGTTGACAAGACGCAGCCTGGAGTTGGGGTTACCAAGGACCTACCAAGGGCTACCATGGGAAGAGGTAGAATACCGTTTAGACGTCTGCCGTGCCACTAACGGGGCTCATATAGAACTTTACTAAGTGTTAAAAAAAACTTGAAAATGTAAGCTTTTCAGTCATGTATAAAACATGTATGTATGTTTTTTATTTCATTAAAATATTTTGCCTCAAAACCCCGGAGTTCTTTTATAGACACCCTGTATATCTTCACAGATCTGAAACCCGCAGCGGGTCCGATTAGGAAATAAATAGATGTTTCTAACATCTATTCTGCTTTTGTTGAAGTAATTCAAACATCATTACTTCAACAAATGCAGCTTCATGATTCGCTTATTATCTTCTCTGAGTTAAATTTGAAAATTGTTATTGTCTGACTCGAGTTGATTAAAATTTTTATTTTTTAAATAAAAGGGAATAGAATCTTCTATTCATACCTTTTTACTTTATTTTTTTCCCTAATTTACCTTTTTTTCTATTTTATCTATTTATATACATGTTAATAGAGAGGGAAAATTCAGATCAAAAACGGTACACAATTCAAATGCAAATCTATTTTCAAACCCATGTTTCTAGTTACATAAGCATAATACATGTTTGTGGTAAAATATGCAATAAATACTTAAATATAAAGTTAACATCACATTAGAAATCTATCTATACCAAAATATTCTTCTGAAAGGAAATTTTTCTGAAATATTTACGTTCTGGTCACGTATTATGACACTCAATACCCCAACATTTCGCCAGTTGCCTTGTATTGATTTTCACGTGTATCCATTAAGCTTTTAAAAAGTCATGTCGAATTCATTCCGGCTTTACAGTTCCTTCTTTTATTTGCTCTTAACGGAATGCAGAAGCATAAATGGTAAGTCTCGAATTTCCTGTATTTGTGTTCTGTTATCTAAAAACCTGTTTTAAGGAGATGTAAGGCTGAATACGCGAAATGAATAAAAGGAAAATAATTAATGCTTTACGACACTTCTTACAATAAAATGTATCCGTCTGAAATTTGTAACGTTTTCAAAACAACGGCTTTGAACTTTTGTTAAATATTCTGAAATTTCAAAATTGATACTTCAAAGCTTTCAAACTTCTAACGTACGACGTGATTACTATTGAAATTCCATGTCCATGGAGGGGGGTGGCTATAAATACAATGGCTTAAAATGCATCCATTCTATAGACATCATTTCCTGTTCCGATACAAATATCTTTCTTTGAGAACAATAAATAATTCTGATATAAGCTACAAACTTAAGTCTTTTGAAAATTAATTTCGGTTGAACAATTTTAAAATAGGCTACAAACCCAATTTTTACAAAACTTTGCTACTCTGATTTCTGATTTGAATAGAAGTTTTTAAATGTTTTAACAAAGTACAAATAAACAAGGTGTTTCAAAAGGGGGCATACAACTTTTGAAGGAGAACAAAGTGGGAGGAGTTGCAGAGGCTGAGTGTCTTTCATAAAGTCTCCTTGACTTAATCATCAAATGGAAACATCATCTTGCATCGAAAGTTGCCATTTGAAAATGACACCATTTGATGATGCAGAGAGCGAGCACACTAGGGACAAGTGGAAGGACTTGCAGACGAGCAAGTGGGAGGACTTGCAGAAGCTGAGTGTCTTTCATAATGGCTCCTTGACTTAATTATCAAATGGGAACATCATCTTGCATCGAAAGTTACCATTTGAAAATGACACATTTTGATGATGCAGAGAGCGAGCACACTAGGGACAAGTGGAAGGACTTGCAGACGAGCAAGTGGGAGGACTTGCAGAAGCTGAGTGTCTTTCATAATGGCTCCTTGACTTAATCATCAAATGGGAACATCTTGCATCGAAAGTTACCATTTGAAAATGACACCTTTTGATGATGCAGAGAGCGAGCACACTAGGGACAAGTGGAAGGACTTGCAGACGAGCAAGTGGGAGGACTTGCAGAAGCTGAGTGTCTTTCATAATGGCTCCTTGACTTAATTATCAAATGGGAACATCATCTTGCATCGAAAGTTACCATTTGAAAATGACACATTTTGATGATGCAGAGAGCGAGCACACTGGGGACAAGTGGAAGGACTTGCAGACGAGCAAGTGGGAGGACTTGCAGAAGCTGGGTGTCTTTCATAATGGCTCCTTGACTTAATCATCAAATGGGAACATCTGCTGGCTCTTTAAGCCAGCAAAGGGTTTCTAGGAGAATCAACAGCTGCAAGTCATGTTTAAGATTCTTTATGCATTGTAAAACGTAGTGAAAAGGATAAGAAATAAGAAAAGGGTCAGCTATAAAAATTGGATACGCAGAGGAAGGGTAGATTCAGGATTTAGCCGGTTATAGTGGTCAGCATAAGAAAAGGCATTTTACATAAGTTTAAAAGATTGTTAGAAAAGGAAACGTAAGCAATAAAAATACATTTATGGTAAAGAGGGGAAAGTTTAGAAATAGCCGCCGCTCCCATATAAAGCCCCATAAGAAAGGCTCAGTAGTAAAGTTAGAATCGCGGTTAGTTAAAAGCCCCATGATAAAAGAGTTGCGTAGGAGCGAGGGTCAGTCGAAAAAGCCCCTTTTAGAATATGGAAAATAAGAATTGAAGGGAATGTGGCCATAGTAAGTATTGTTGAGTTATAGAAAAGTTAGAGAGGGGGATTTAAGAAAAATAAAATATAAGAAAAATGTAAGGAAGGAAAAGAAGGAAAATGTGAAAGATAAGTATAGGTCCAATGAGAAATGTGATTTTAATAAAAGAGAAATATTTTGGCCACTAGAAAAGGGTTTTAAGACGTAGGTGGAGTTTATATGGAGAAGAAAATATTGTGATTGGAAGGTGGAAACATATATGCAAAAAAGTTGAGATGAATATTAAGAGATAGAAATGAGATTTTTAGAGACAGAGTTCAGAGAGACATATAGAGGAGTGCAGGGAGATTGGGGAGAGAGAGGTGTGCAGAGGGTGAATAGCCTACGGGCTTGCCCTGTGGTGGTACTCTCGAGTCCACCCTGCCACAATATTGAAGCCGTGATGTCATCTTAGCTAGCCGATATTTGAGGTACGTCAGTCTTTACTTTTTCGGTTGAAGGACAGTACAGTAGTTTTTTTCAATTTAAAATTAAATTAAATATCCCTTAAATGATACATACCTTTCCATGTTAATCCGGTGAGGACCCAACTTGTTATTTGAGAAAAATATTAATCATTTTAGCACATTATTAATTATTCATGTAGTTATGAGAAGAATAATCATTTTAATACTGTATAATTTAACTGTTTATTTGTGTAATAAATATTTGTTGTTAATTTTTAAATATTGGTCCTCATCATTTATAAAACATTTAAGTTGTGTCTATCTATTCTACAGTGTTTACATGCTGGGTTAAAAACGAACCTGGGTAATTAGTAACCAGTAATCAAACCCTGTTACTATTTTAACTTTAATATTTTAAAACCTTTAATCGGCAAAATCACCCAGCACATCATCTTGCATCAAAAGTTACTATTTGAAAATGACAACTTTTGATGACGCAGAGAGCGAGCACACTGTGTATTTTCGTTTTAGGAAACAAAGTCTTCAGTGCTTATTCACAGATCTTTTCATTCACAACAGGTAAAGATAAGCGTAGAAGGCAGCCAATCTGCACGTAGCCCAAGAATTTGGTGGAAAAGATAGTGCTGTTCATGGTCTCAGGTTTCATGCAAAGAGAGCATGTTTCCAATGCTGTTGCAGAAGAAATTCGACAAAAGCCCTCGCGTTGCAACCAATCTTTAAATAGGAATTAAGCAGTATGACATCATACTTAATTGGGAATCATATCTTATTACCCTTCTAAAAAAATAAAGATTTTCCTTCGTAACTCCGACACGCAGTTAGTCTAATTCAGAGCAAATGCTTCTCAGCAGCGGTATCTTTCTAAAAATAGGCACCCCTGAAAATTCACTAGAGCAGAATTCAAAAGGTTTTGTTAACATCAACCCGTGTCTGGTAATTTAAATCACATTCCATAGAGCATTTACAAAGAAGTTTAAGAAGTGTCCATTTAAAATGTCATTGCTGTATGGATACCCTTAATATGATTTGAAACCATCCGTCGACTAAAATAGAAATCTTTTTTTAGAGCTAAATTTTTCCCGAAAAAGTTCGATCATTTAGCATTGCTTTATACTTAAAACTTGAAATTGAATCACTACTGTTTAGCAAAATAAATTTACATTAAATGCAGTATCACTAAATTCAAAATTTTTCTATTCTTACTTACTGATGATAAATTTATAATATCAGGGGATTTTGCAAAACGGAAACACTTATTACCTTCTTTCAAAGCTTTTTTTTAAGGCGGAGACAACCGAAGGGCTAGGACGCTGGCATTCCATCCAAAGAGGGTTCGAGTCCTATTGCATGGATGTTTGTAACTGTTCGGAATCGGCTGGCTTTAAGGCCGTTGTATACTAACCGCATTGAATTCGCTCAACTCAGTGTTAACCTATAGGGAAAATGTGTCCAAGGATTGCCGACTTGGATTGAAATTTTTTTTAATTGTACTCCGTAATATCAAAAGAAATTTTACACCTTGGGGCATTTTTCATTTTTAAAAAAAATACAAATAATATTTCTGTGGAGTTATGGCAGATGTTGATATGTCCAAAATGTTCATATTTATGTTTTAAGTTGATATGGCACACTAAAAATTGGCTCTTTAATAATGTGGCAAAGCTGGTAGTGGAATTATGAAAAAATACTAAGTTATTCGTAATTGATGTTTTCTTTTTTTCTCAACCCACCCCAAAATTTTTGTCCCTAATTGAAGAAAAATATTTTGATGGAAGATCAGCCATATGCTTGAGAATGAATATGAGTATTAACTAAAGAATATTTGGATTGAAAAACTTAATTGAGCGATTTTATATTTCACAACAAAAGTTTCTATTTTAATTTGCCGAAAACGTGCAAAAATGGCATATCAACATCTGCCATAACGCCACAGATTTTAAAATTTAAATTATTCGGGTAAAAAATCTGGTATAGTGTTTTTTAAACGCTTATCAATTCCATTGGTGGACGAAATTTATAAAATGAATCCTGTTGCAAGGCGCAGAAAAGTTCAGGCTATCTGAAAATGCCCTTTTTATTGGATTATCAGCATTTATGGAGCTGTAAATAGTAGAAAAATTTCATCCATAGGTTAACATTGAGGTGAGAGAATCCAATTGGGTAAGTACACAGCAGCCTTACACTACACATCCCGGTCTAATTAGTCCTTGTGTAGCAGAAGTTGATCGTAGCGCTATAAACTAACCAAATTTTAGTTTGTTAGAAATATCTTTATTATAGAAATTCCTAAAATCACACAAAGATTTTTTTATGAAGGAAACTAAATAAAAAGTGACTAAAGCTTATATAGGTTTCTTTTGTTTGCAGGCTGAGGGAAACAAAAGGATAATGTTTGAGTATTATTTAGTATTAAATTAAGTTAGAACATATAATAATTAGAATATTTTGTATAGAGGTTTTTTATTTTTTTTGCTAAATTATTAATTTGAGAAATACACTCTGACACATGTCTGAGAATAACTAAAGGACACGAACTCAAATTTAATATCTAATGTTACCATTTAATTTCTCTTAATATTACTTAACATTAATTTAGACACTGATTACAAACTTTTACAGAAATAATCATATTAATTGTTATCATACATAAAAAAATTATTAGAACACATAAAATTACATATAATAAATTAGCACTGTTCTCTCGCCTGATAAATATAACACAAAAAATTATGACTTACCACCACCCTCGTTTGAAATTGAAGCATCTCGTTTCTACTAAGTCGACCAGCGGAATCGGCAAAGCAAGAAAAAAAATGGCGGATAGTTCTAGATCGGACCACCACGAGGTCCTCTTCCTGTCGCTGCTTATTCTTCAACTCACTAAGAAACGTTTTTTTTTTTACTTCTTTTAGAACCGAGGAGAGCAGAGGTCAGCTATGTCCTCGAACAAACACCTTTCAGCTCTCATTGGCTAAAAAGATGTTGTTAGGCCGTTGCTATGGGGACGCTAAGACCCCTTTACAGCCGAGAAGGGGTGGCAAGTCACTCTTTTATTCTTTGCACAAAACCTTTCTACAGGATACGCTAAATTTGCCTCCGGGAGGTACATACCTTTCTTCCAGAAACCGGTACAAAATAAACCATAGGCGCGATCCCAAACACACATACATCTTAGGACATACATAATAAAACAGATGCACTAAAATGTGCATGGAACCGAATCAATGCTGTATCAAGACTATGAGATAAGAAAATATATTTACAAAGTCGAATTCCATGTCACATTTAGATAGCAAATCAACTAAAAGCTTTGTCAGTAAAAGCATTATTTCCTGACAACAGACAAGTTACTTCCCAAAATATGGGGAATGATTGATTCCAACAGCTGACGAATTCATATAGGGAAATTCGTTCAAATATTCAATTCAATGATCTCAAATTTGGTTCAGTATTGAAATCAGCTTGATCTCTTCCTAATCCTAGAGTATTGGGTCATCACACTGGTGACCGTAATATTTTGCATCTATGAAATTACATTTATATATTTCCTCATTATCCGTTTAATTTCGGAAATTACTGAAGTAGAAAAAAAAATTATCTCCAACTCAATAGAGTTTTGTTCCCCCATTCATAAAACAACTCTCCATTATCCCTGGGAAATAACTCATTCGCTAAATAACTTTTCCGCTGCGGTAATTTGTAAATCGCAAAATAAACATCAATATAACCTGAAAATAAATGCAAGACAAAAAGGGGAACAAAAATTTTTCTCCTTACAAACAACGAGATTGCTTAATTTTCTATTTTGCACAACATTCTTTCGCACATGAGAGAGTCTTATTTCATTTTATTTTGCCTCTCAAGTGAGCTTAAATCTCATTTACTTCGATTTACGGGTGGAAAAAAAAAACCTCGCATATTAAATCTGGATGAAAAATGCGTTGCGTAATAAGTATTTTATACTCATTATCTTGATTCTTATTTTTTTCCCTCTATTAATTACTCTAATACTGTCAGAGTACTATTTGTTATTTTCGTATTTAGCTTCCAGCTACGAATAATTAATCTTGTTCAATTTATTAATAAAAGCAAACAAATCGGATAATTCCCCCATCAGTCTTCTACGTGGCTTCTTCGTTCTTCTCTCCCGTAGCTCCCCCTTACGAATTTTATGGAAAAGTATCGGTGGAAGGGAATGGCGTATTTTCCCTGAAATTTATCGCTATTTGCACGGCCGGATTTTAGACGCATGTATTCTTTGCGATTAGTGCGCGTATGCATTTCTGAACTAGATTTCTAAAGAGAAGTGATTTGATCGTCATATAAATAGTTTTTTAATACCATCAAACATGGTTTTGACGGATACGATCTTGACTTCCACTGGTTTCATTAACACGCCCCCCCCCCGACAGTGCCATCAGTAAATATCATATTTTTCGGACCATAACACACACCTTTTTACATAAAAAAACAGACTTTAAATTGGGGTGCGTATTATGGTCCGAAGGTAATTATATATTAACTAGCTGCTGCGCGACCAGCATGGTCGCTTTTTGTTTTACATTTTCTTTTGCAAAACAACTCAACTGAAAGTAACATATGTAACGAATGTTACCATTACTTATCATCATAAATATACCTTGTTAAGGAGTAATCTCCATAAGGCTTATTTTAAAACATCGTGATTAAAAAAATATTTCCATTACTTCAGAACAGAGAAGACCGAGAAACACCAATTATTTTAAAAATAAGATATATACACTTTATCATTACATCAAATAAGAAATTGTTGGGGAAAATTTTTTTCACTTAAAAAATGGAGTAAAAATTCAGCAAGTACTAAATTATAGTGTGGATTACATCACTCTCTGTATGTGCTATTGTTCACAATTGAGATATCTACACTTAATCATATCAAATAATAAGTTGTTGGGAAAATTTCTTCACTTATAAAATGGAGTAAAAATTCAGCAAGTACTGAAAAGGTTTAGAAAATTAACTATTACTGGCTGTCGGTTGCATTCTAGCAACGGTTAAGCCTAACCTCGCGATCATTTATGTTCTGTCTCACGCCTCTCTCTTAATGAATTATTTCTTCTTCGCTTTCTTTCTTGACACTGTTCCCAATTTTCACTTGATCGTGCAGCTCGCTTTCGAGCTTTTCAGATTTCAGTGTGTAAATCCATGTTGACACGCATTTGCAAATTGCGGATGGCCGCTAATGTTTACATCTGGTAGTTGCAGCCGTTGCCATTCGGAGTGTATAAATATCGTCGATTTTTGTGCCGCATACCTACGCGTTTTATATATATAGATTTTATTTTAATAAATATAAATATTAATTTAATAAATGTAAGTTTTTGATAGATATTAATTTAATAAATGAAAATATTAATTTTATTTTAATAAAATATTAAAATAAAATTAATATTTTACTATAGTACATATTATATGTATATTTATCTATATATATAAAACAGTATCGTAACTGACTGACTGCCTGACTGACTGACAGAAAACGCACAGACCAAACCGCTGGACCTAAAGGGTTGAAATTTTGCATGGCGATTCTTCTTATAGTGTAGGGGTGCACTAAGAAAGAATTTTGAAAAATTCTTAGGTATATTAAATTAAATTTTTAAGCTGTTTTTGTAACATTCTTTAAAGTTTGCATTTAAAAAAATAATCTGAAGGTTATAAAATTTATATCACGAGAAAGATCATAAAAATTTCTTTAGAATGAAATCTTTTTCGAATCTTTACCTCCATTTTCTGATTTTTGGTGAATTTTTAAAGATTAATTTTTAGAATTTAACTTATTAAATGCTGATCATGTGGTTTCTTTTCTTTTTGTGATACTTTAAATTAATTTTGTGTCACGTGTATAACAATGAAATAAATTGACAAAAAAATTTTCTTCCTAATGCGGCAGACGATTGGGCATTATCAAAAAAAATATTAAAATACAGTAAAAGAAATTTTCTTCAAACTGTACTATATTTATTGTAGTATATTCTTTAGTATGTTCTATTATATTTAATTTGAATATTTTCTTCTACATTATTTTGTCTATAAAAATACCCGTTACGATTATTTTATAAATGTAATTTTTGGTTTTTTTGGCATTAATTGCATACATTGACCGTTGTATTTTATTTGAATGTACTCCGTAACGAAGCACAGGTATTCAACTAGTAATATATATTTTTTTTATCTTTATCTATACTTATATATAAAGAGAGAGGGCGATTTTGTACGTGGAGGGTAATCTCCGGAACCACTGCACCTATTTGAAAAATTCTTTCACTGTTTGAAAGGTACATTATTCCAGATGGACATAGGCTATATATTATGTATATCTGATCAGTAGAAATAAAGTTAGGAGGGATACTCTAAATTTGTGTGCACGGCCGCCATCTTGGATTTTTTCGCCAGGGTTTGGCGCATTTCGCATGGCGATAATTATTGCGTTCTGGTAAAAATAACCCAATGTCAAATTCTCTAATTTTAAGATCAAACAGTTATTTCTGATGTGATCTTTTAATTACAGTATAATAATTTTAGGTCATATCTTGGCCTTGACCTGGAAATCTGAGTCAAATTGACTATACTCAAAAGAGTAAATTATTTTTAAAACTAAGAGTCTTTTTGTTGAAAATTTTTGAATCCATTATCAGTTTTTCGTTAACTTATTAAATTTAAGTTGCTTTTAATTTTGTTTATCGATTGTCAATTAGTATACTATAATGATACACCATTTCATTTATTTGAAGTAAAAATTATCTGCCATCATTTTTTCGTAAAATGTAAAATACAGTATACATTTTAAATACAATATATTTTAAAATATTTTATAATTCCAAGTTGTAGTGGATTACAAATAAATTTAAATAACTGAAGTTCAACTTCTCTCTCCCCAGGAACCTAAGTTAAAAAGTTAGTTAAGGTTAAGTTATTGGTTTAGGAAAAGGGTTTTTTTTTTCTTATTTCCAACACAGTAGGATAAATGGTCAAATAATCCTTGTCCCGATTTTATTGTATGCACCAAATATTTGGTTAAGGCCAAATCTGAAGTAAAATTTCCTTACCACAATGCCCTAACCCCCCCCCCAAAAAAAAAAAGAGGATCTGGTTACTCACCATAAATTTATGGGTTCATAATTATTTTACATTTTTCAAAGCTGAATTTTAGATAATTTTTAAATTGCAAGTAATTTTAGGTGGTACGAAAATGCTGTATTTTTTTTCTAATTAACAATATATTGGCATAATATTTTGGTGATTCATTGCTATTAGTCAAAGAGTTAGGGCAAACTGAGTAGATGGCATTGAAATTTTATCTGTAAGTAAAATTCATTTGAACAAGTTTTCATATGGATCATAATTTGAAAAGTAGTTTTTAATTAAAAATGACAAAAAAAATCTCAGTCCAACGATTAAATGATTTTTCAAAAATATTTCTAAGTTTCACAATTTAAAAAGGTCGTTTTTATTAAAAAAGGCTAAAAGAAAAACCGAAAATTTCCAATATTTGAGAATGATTTTTTCAAAAAAGTGGTTTTTCTCAAAAACCCAAAAATAAATCTAAGTCCAAAGTTTAAATGATTTTTCAAAAATTTTTCTAAGTTTCATAATTTAAACAGGTGGTTTTTATTGAAAAAGCTAAAAAAATTCAAAGTCCAGCGTTTTGAAAACATCGCTTAAAACATATTGGCGAGAAATTTTCCACTCCTCAAAACACGGTAAAATCGCCAAGTTGGCGCAAAAAAATCCAAGATGGCGGCCGTGCACACAATTATTAAGTAACGTAATATTAATTTGAATATTATTTTAGGTGCTTAAAATAATTAAAAGAACATTCTTTACTTAAAATCCTTTTTTTATTTTTGTATTTTTATTTCATCTCTTACTCCAATTTTGAGATACCAATGTGTATCTATACTTCTATAATCTATACTTACATATAAAGAGAGAGAGCGATTTTGTACGTGGAGGGTAATCTCCGGAACCACTGCACCTATTTGAAAAATTCTTTCACTGTTTGAAAGGTACATTATTCCAGATGGACATAGGCTATATATTATGTATATCTGATCATCTATACTTATATATAAAGAGAGAGCGATTTTGTACATGGATGGTAATTTCCAGAACCACTGCACCTATTTGAAAAATTCTTTCATTGTTTGAAAGGTACATTATTCCAGATGGACATAGGCTATATATTATGTATATCTGATCATCTATACTTTATATATAAAGAGAGAGCGATTTTGTACGTGGAGGGTAATCTCCAGAACCACTGCATCTATTTGAAAAATTCTTTCACTGTTTGAAAGGTACATTATTCCAGATGGACATAGGCTATAAATTATGTATATCTAATCAGTAGAAATAAAGTTAGGGGCTTAATCCTAACAATCTCCATTGTTACCGCTACTGTCCTCTTCCGCTTTTTGTGCCGAAGTCTTCAACGATCCTTATCGTAGTGCTATCGCGGTGGGCTTCTGTTCTGAAGCTAGCGGTTCGAACCTAGCCGTTCTCCGGAACGCCTTTTCCTTTTAAAAAATTTATTTTAATTATTTATTAACATAAAATTAATTTAAGGTATTATTTAGGTTATTATTAAGGTAAAAAAAGATTTACAATTTATTGGCTATCAACTGGAAATTTATTGGTATAATATTTTGTTCAACCCGGACAAAGTCGGGACGGGCCGCTAGTTAAGTTATAAATTGAAAATATCTTTATATACCTAACAAAATACAAAACATTCTTTTATGGTCTAATGGTCCGAATGAAAAATTCGGTAGATAGAAATTTCCTTTCAGATTTTTAAAGCATACTGAAATTCTAAAATTATCGCAGTTTTTAAAACACAAAATTGTACTGCGTATAACATCTGAAGTTCATGAAAATGTTATGTGCGCTCTCAGCATTATAAATATGAGAAGAAGTGAGGACATCTTGATTATTAAAAAACTTTATTACCATATTATGGACTGTTAAAACTTATTTAGCAATGCTATATACTTAAAACTGAAAACTAAATCACTGGTTTAGTTATCAAAATAGAATTACGTTAAGCCTTTTAAATGGAATTTCACTGGAGTATCAATAATGGAGTATCAAAATATTTTACTCTTACTTATTCTTGAAAATTGTAAAGGTTTTTGTAAAACTGAAGTATTTGTAATAACCTTCTCGAAAACTTTTGTTTGTGATAAATCTGTTTATCACAGTTATTCACAAATTCGTATCATCATACAAATTATGAGATCATAATATACTAGGATCATCATATAAATTGTAGCTTCATAAACACGGTCGAACCTAGACTTCAGCGGGCTCGATTACTCCCCACTTCGTGAACCAGAAATTAAATAAGAAATTCTGTCGAGTTAAGCAGCATAATGTTATTATAAAATTAATGTACTGCGCCTAAATTCTGAAGTTCGACAACATGATTTGTGCTCATAAGCGTATCGGCATTACATTCCTTAGAAGTTATTTGGTCACCATATAAATTGTAGCTTCATAAATACGGCCGAACCTAGAGTTACCAGCTTTGATTATTCCCGACCTTGCCTTCTATAATTAAATTAGAATTTCACCCGGGTTCAGAGCAGCATACTCGAATCCTAAAATTATTGAAATTTATAAGTACTTCGTATAGCTATTGAAATTCATCAACATGATTCATGACATATGGAAACGGTATGGAAATTTAAATAATTATATAAATATAACCTTGTCTGTTATTGATTAGGTTATTTCAGTTTTTTCGCCAGTAATTATAGATTTTTAGAATGAGTTAAGCAAAATTCAGCGTCATTAAAATTTTCAAAGTTTATCAAACACAGAGTATAATATACTGTACATGACTTTTTAATTCGTCAACGGGATTGGTTCGCATAATCGCGTAAGAGTATTATATTACATGGAAGAAATATTTAGTTGACTACAGAAATAACAGTTTTATAGGCATAGTAGAACTTTGACATCAGTGCGTAATTATTCCCGAGTTTGCCATCAGTAAATCACACGATTTGTTTTAGTTTATTATTACACTGCTTTGCTAAAACTCATACAGTTTATTAAACATAGTAAAATGTTCTGCATAACTTCAGCAAATCATCAACATGTTCTTAGACTAACTGGTACACACAGCTTTTAAATATCCGAAACAAAAATGTAAGGATGCAACTAGTTTCGAAGTAGTTAATAGTTCTTCATTAAGCCCGGGAGCATATGTGGCCGAGGAACACGATTAGTAATGATTAGGATACGTAAATTTCGAAAATACGTAAATTCCGAAAGAAAATACAATTATAAAATTTCAAATTTATTTTCAAAAAAAAATTTATATAAATTCAAAATTTTCACATTCATTAAAAAAAAAATCACGATTTTACTGACTTGGATAGGTAAGTATCAAAATTATTAGTTAAAAGCTAACTTTGTAGTAGTCTCCACATTATGTTGCTTAATTCTTTGCCTTCTGCCATTAACTACTATGTTGTACATACAAAAATATATCTCAGTATCTACGCTGTTGACGGGACTATACAGATGCTTTGTATAGCTGCCTTTGCAAAGTTAATGTAGCAGCATTTCGTTTGCAATTAAAATATGTGTAACATCAACAGGAGTCTCTTGGTTGACTACTGTAATTAACTGAAATACCCTTGACTTTGGCGCTCAAGAGTCGTTCTTAAATCTACTAAATTGTTCCACAAAATTTGATGGTTGATTTTTACAGTTAGATTTTTAGGTTCGAAACCGGTACGGACAGTGTCGGGTGAATTTCGTAGCAAATCCGAAGGAGGGTGAGATTTTTCAGTTAAAGTCGCGGATGGTCTTAGTTAAGCAATTATGCTAATAAATTATTACTATTATTACCTAATATCGCTTAAAAAGCCGTTTATCACCGAATTTTCACCGAAAAGTAGTAAAAAAAAATAATTTTCGCATTTATTCGCATCTATTTCGTAAATGCGAATGCATTCTTACTAATGATAAACAATTTACGAGATTTGCTATGGGTCCCTTATCCCCTCCCCTCCCCTCTCCATGTGACTTCTACATTTGAGAAAAAGTCTTTAATTTACTCAGTTTGAATGTTGGTTGAGGTATGTTGACGACACTTCTTTCTTGTTGATAATCCACCTAATGTCTTCTACCTTTAACACTGCTTTAAATCTATCGATCGACATAGTCAGTTGACTTCTGAAGCACGGAATTATAACAAAAACCTCTTTCTCGATGTTTTGGCTTCTAAACCAGCCTCTAGATTCATTACTTCAGTGTTTAGAAAACCATTTTCTGTTTATGCCTTTATTCTCATTGATTCCATCAGCTATGCCCACTGAGCATTGCTCAGTGTTCCGAGCGCGAAGTTTAGGTTTGCAGATAGGGATGCGACATTGATGTCGATGTTTTCAAAACATCGATGTTTTAAACATCGATTTATTGAAGCCGATTTTTGTTTAACATCGATGTTTTGTGCTCGATGTTTTACGTTGTCTCGATGTTATTTTTAAAAATGAAAATGTACCATAAATAAAAAAAAATTAACCACGTAGCATAATTTTCCCACTCAGTAAATGTAAGTCTGAATTCTGAAAAGGACGAATACAAAAGGGGGGGACGATTAGAGACAATGAATAATAATTATATGCCCCAATAGCCCTAATTGTTATTTAAAGTGAAGAAAAAATGAGCTTGTTCAGTTTTCCCCCATACGTTGGTTTTGCATCAGTACTTCCAATTGGTGTAAATATATGTAATTTTCTTTTGTATTACTTAATTTGAAAATAAAAGATTTGTTAATAAATTGCAATAATTTCTTCCTAGATTTTCTGGTAACAGTCCCCCCCCCCCCCCTCCATGACTAACCGAAGTAACATTAATCTTAGAGGTTACTAAACCAGTTTTAAAAAATGAAAGTTCATAAACATCGATGTTTAAAAACATCGATGGTTTTAGGGCGATGTTTTATTAGCATCGATGTTTTAATATTGAATATCGATGTTTCGAAACATCGATGTTTTGTTGTCGATGTCGCATCACTATTTGCAGATTGGCAACGGTGAAAAAGAAGAAAAAGTGGAATTTCCCTCCGCTTACATTCAGAACCGAATAGAATTTCCCCACCTTTTTGACCGTGATAACTGTTTAAGAAATACAGATTTAAATGCTTATAAGTGTAGTGTCCGTGTCGAATAATAAAGTGTTGTGTATTACGTACTTTTGATTTCTTTGAACCTTCGACAAATGGAGTAGAATAGAACACTCAGCGTCAGCGTTACTCGTGCCGGAATAATTCTAACCAACCACAAACCTTAATAGTTTCGTGGCTAATTGTATGAATGTATGTGATTGGTTAAAATGTATTTCGATATGTGTAACGCTGACGCTAAGTGCTGCTGACGGACTCAAGGCCTATGCCTCCTTCTGCCTATTGTAATAATCTCCCACGACGAAAAACTTTGTCCTTCTTACACTTAAGTTTACGCCGCCTACGTTTATGTCCGGGCCTAACGGGGTCCACTCTCTCACCCTTTAATACGTCTCAGAGTTATGATAGGCTGGCGGTGCTCCTATTTTTTCCGCACGTGTATTTTAAATTAAGAAAAATCCTGACTCGCTTCAAATTTAAAGCTGTACTTAAACCCATCAATAAACTCCTCGTCTAGGAACAGCAGAATTGAAAACTTATCCTAAATTTAAAATCATAAATTTCATTCCTCTCTTCATTCTCATTTCCTATCTGTCTGGCAGCGCTATCTAATTTCCATGACAACGATTCTTAAAATGCCTTATTTTTTTCAATTCCTACTATTAGTTCACACTCTCCCTATATATATCTTGTTCAAATTTTCAATCGTTAATAAAATACTTTTTATTCATCCACTCAAGTTCAAATACATTTTTTTAAACTTGTAGTGGATGACACTTGATGTTAATACAGTTTTTTCAAATATTAATTCATTAATTAAATTTAATTAATCGATTTTAGATTTAGACCTAGAGCGTCTCTTGCTCTTGAATAGGAATTTCCCTCTTCTTACTCTGTAAACGGTAGCACTGCGGTAGCGCGGGCTCCTCCAGTCCTGCAGGTTGCGGGATCGAATCCCCAACCTGACAAACTTTTTCTCTCTCTTTCCCCCCCCCCCTCCTAATCTCGCACAGTAGGCAAGGTTCTGGCAGGCAATCCTTTTTTTCAATTCCTACTGCTCAAGTCTGATAATCTCCGGACTTTTCCTTCTTCGATTATATTAACTCTTTTTTTATTTTTAATCATAAACTGTTCGCAATGTAATTCTACTAACAGCTGCTGAAGTGAATTGCAGCGCAAGATTTCTATAAATAGATCACTTCCTGTATAGCGCGCATGCGCATTGATTTTCAACATTTCGATTCCCGCGTTAAGTAAATTTTTGTCACTTCGAAAGGGTGCTTCTTACTAAGAGCACATTCTATTTTCATTAAATGTTATTCTTAATATTAATTCTGTTGACTTTCGTTTCTTTTGTCGTTTGATAGAAACTTTTAACCACTGAACCTCATGTTGACTACTTCCATTTGGTGCATCGGCACTGAAAGTTTTGATTTGAAATAAATTCATTAGAATAAAACTCAGTTGGCGTTTTCGTTCCCTTGTGGTAGGTTTTGTTAGGCGAGAAATACTCGTACTTCGGTTGGGAAGATCGACGCCATTGTGATTTCGTTTATGGATTAACACGGATTTGATGCCTTTCCAAGGTAAGAAGAATATTTTTATTAGATGCTCCAGAGCTCAATTATTTGAAACTATTAGAAGAGCTTGATTGAAGATTTGAAAAATTGTTGATTTAGTTGATATAACTGTAGAGATTTATTTAGTTTTTGAGTATAGAATTCCAATTTTATAGAAGTGTTGAAATGTTGAATATGAATATGAATATATAGTAGAATTTTGATTTATTGAATATTGTTGAAGTGTCACATAACTTGAGAGATGGATGAATTGTCGAAACAAAAAAGATTAGAGGCGTTGTTCGCGCCGCAGTAACTAGATTTTTGAACAAATTCGAAAACGAATTTGATCAGTTAAATACTGAAGAGCTATTAGAACAGAATTTAATTCAACTTTTGGATTTAATTAAACAAATAAAAGATTTAGACAAGGCAGTTCAGTCTCTTATAACAGAAGAGAAAGAATTTGATTCTGAGATTAATTCTGCTGTTGATTATAATAGTAAAATGACATTGTGGAATGCAAAGCTTTCCGCACAACTGAAAATTATTTGTCGTAATGTTGATCGAAATATATCGGGTCAAGATGATGGTAGAACCAGCGAAAGCAATGCTAGTGGAGTTTCATCAATCTCTCAAAATCATTTGAAAACTGTTAAATTACCTAAATTGAATATTGATAAATATTATGGAGATCCTTGCAACTGGCTGGAGTTTTGGAATAAATTTCAGAACGCAATCAATAAAAACGAAACTTTATCACTTATTGATAAATTTAGTTATTTAAAATCTTTGTTAGGCAGTGTTGCCGCTAACGTAGTTAATGGATTCGCACTAACTGAAGAAAATTATAACGAAGCCCTCTGCCTCTTAGAACAGAGATTCGGCAGAGAAGACCTGGTAATAAATGCCCACATGATCAGATTATTAAACTTATACCCTGTTAAAGATACAAATAATATAACTGGATTACATAAACTTTATGACACCTGTGAGGTGCAAATTAGAAGTTTAGAATCGCTCAACGTAACCTCTGGAATGTATGGCCATTTATTATACCCTATTTTAATAAAACTAATTCCAGAGGAGTTATCCTTAGCATTTAATAGAAAACGATTGGATCAAGAAATGAATCAATTTGATGTTTCCGAATTATTGAAATTTCTTAAAGTCGAAATAGAATGTAGGGAATCTTCCATTTTGTTTCAAAATTCAAAAATTGAAAGAAAAAAAACCAGTCAATCAGCATTCGGGTTTAAAATATCAACATAATTTTAGCTATAATAATTACAATGCTCGTGAGACGTCGCGAAATCAAAGTCGTCCTTTCATTTCATCTAATGTAGAAAAAACAGTAGAATATAAAGCGCCAATTTCAGAAACGGCATGCCTCTACTGTAAAGCAACAAACCACAATTCTGAACATTGCCATAGCATAACTGTTGATGAAAAGAAGGAACTATTAAAGAAACAAGCGCGTTGCTTTCTGTGCTTACAGCAAAAACACAGAATAAAAGACTGTAGGAAAAGGGAAATGTGTGATATTTGTAATCATAAACATAATCGGTCTATTTGTTTTCAATTTGGCAAAACGATTGACGATAAAGTTGTTACCGCACTTTCGCATTGTCAAGAAAATATTAAAAACAATTCGGTAGCAAAAAACCAGTCTGGAGTTTTATTGCAAACCTGTACTGCGATGATTAGATCTTCCTCAAACGAAGAAAAAGAACCTGTTAGGATTCTTTTAGATAATGGATCGATGAGAAGTTTTATTAATTGTACAATTTCTCAAAAATTAAAGCTTCCCGTAATAAGAACCGAAAAGCTTTCTGTTTATGCCTTTGGTGTTAAGGAAGCAACTCAAAAAATTTATGATGTTGTAAAAGTCCGTCTGGAAAATAGAGATGTGCCATCTTTGAACATTGAAATTGAAGCATTAGTTACAGACCAGATTTCGGCCACTAACATACCAACCCCTGACCTAAACATATCTAAAAGCTATAAATATTTTTAAAATCTACAACTTGCAGATTCCTATAATTATAGAGACAATGAAATAGTTATTTTAGTTGGATCAGATTTCTATTTTAACATAGTAAGTGGCAGAATTAAACGATTAGATGATAAACTTGTAGCTTCAGAAACACTTTTTGGTTGGTGCCTTCTGGGGAAAGGGAGTGTAAATCATGAGTTGCTTAGTATGAAAGTTGCAGTTGAAGAGAAGACCATTTGTGATCAGTTGAAAGAGTTCTTTGAACTCGAAGGCATTGGAATCAGTGCAGAAGCTGATGCCAAAGATGAAATTGAAGAGGAGATAATGAGAAATTTTAATGAAGGAATTTCATTTCAGAATAGACGCTACAAGGTCAAGTTACCATGGAAACCTGAAATGAAGCAGATGTTAGATGATAATAAAGAAGTTGCCAACAGGAGATTCCAAACGCTTAAGAAATCATTTATTAATGATCCCTTATTTTTTACAGAATACCGAAAAGTTCTTGATGACTATAGGAAAGAAAATATCATAGAACCTGTAGAGAGAGGAGCGAAGGAAATGAACTGTTTCTATCTCCCATACAGAGCTGTAATTAGAAATGACAAGAGTACTAGTCTTCTGCGCATCGTTTTCGATGCCTCCTCTCATGGAAAAGGAAAAATTTCTTTAAACGATTGTTTGTATGCTGGTTTAAACTTATTACCTTGATCTCTTTAATCTTTTATTAAGATTTAGAACGAACCCCATAGCTATTACTTCCGACGTCAAGGCAGCGTTTCTGCAAATATAAATAGATGAGGAGGATAGAGACTTTACAAGATTTCTTTGGAGCGAAAGCCACACAGCAGACGAGAACTTTCAAGAATACCGATTGACCCGAGTTTTGTTCGGGGTCACATCCAGTCCATTCCTGTTGAACGCTACAATTAAATACCATCTGAAGGGGTATGTAGAAATCTTTCCTCATACTTGTCAGTTGTTGCATGATTGTCTATATGTCGATGATTATATTTTCGGTGAAAAGACTGTTGACATAGCACTCACTACGTGCCTACAAAGTCATGATATTTTTAAAGAAGCCAGTATGTATTTAAGAAAATGGAGAACTAATTCTCCAGAATTATTAGCAAAATTAAAAGCGCTTGGATTTGAAGTTGAGGACTTTGAGAACTCTTTTGACAAACCTTTAGTTCTTTCAAAAGTTCTGGGAGTTGGATGGAATCCTAAAAACGATGTGTTTTATTTTGATACTCAAAATATTGAAAAATGCCTGTTTAAAGGGAACGAGACTAAAAGATATGTTCTGCAAATTGCCGGTCGAATATTTGATCCAATCGGTCTTTTAGGTCCGTTCACAATTCGTATCAAATACTTACTACAAGAGATATGGTGTCTTGGGTTAGATTGGAATGAGAACATACCAAAACAGACTGCTATGATTTTTAAAGAATGGTGTGATGAAATAAAAAAGTTAAGTGAAATTCGTGTACCCCGTTACTATTTTGCACATGCCTTAAATCAAGACATTGACAATATTCAGTTGCATCTCTCTGCGGATGCATCTATCAAAGCATACGGGACAGTTGCTTATTTGCGTGCAAAATTGAAAGACAATACCGTTGTGATTAGTTTTGTTGCATCTAAAGGAAGGGTAGCCCCCTTGAAGACTTTATCCTTACCAAGACTGGAGCTAATGGGAGCCCTGTTGTCAGCACGGTTCAGCGACAAAATAATTAAAGGTTTAGAGTTTCCGGTTTCCAAATTTTTTTGGACGGATTCATCCATTACATATTTTTGAATAAAGGGCTCACCTGACAGATTTAAAGTTTTCGTAAAAAATAGGGTAAAGGAAATTCACAAATACACTAATCCAACTCAATGGGCTCATTGCCCTGGGAAAGAAAATCCGGCGGATTTGATTTCACGTGGACTCGCTGTGGCTGAATTAAAAAACAGTGATTTGTGGTGGCAAGGACCATCCTGGTTAAAACAAGACGAATCCACCTGGCCTAAGAACTTAGAACCATCTAAGGATTTAAAATGTGAAAAGAACCAACAGACACTTGAAATTAGAACAATTACAGCTTTAAATACAAACGTTTTAGATAAGAATCAGGACTTTGATAGTTTTGTAACTAAATATTCCTCTTTTTCCAAATTGATTAGAGTAACTGCTTACTTAATTAGATTTAGTAATAATTGTAAACTTAAGCAAATGGATAGAAAAAAGGACAACTTAAGTGCAACTGAGTTACAAAATGCCACAAATGTTTTAATTAAGAGAATACATGCTTCTGAATTCAGTACCGAAATTAAATGCTTGAAGAACAACCAACCTCTTCCAAGAAGTAGTAAGATTTTGTCGTTAAACGTTTTTATTGACGGGAACGGATTTTTAAAGGTTGGTGGACGATTGAAGTTTTCTGAACTACAAGAATCACAAAAACATCAAAAACTCTTACCTAAATCACATCACTTCACTCAGCTACTCATTAACTATTACCATATCAAATCTTTGCACTCTGGAACACAAACCACACTTTATTTGATTCTCCAACAATATTGGATACCCTCTGGTCAAGATAGGGTGCGAAGAGTCATTAGTAAATGCTTGATATGCTTTAGATCAAAAACTCAAACTATTAACCAAATAATGGGTGATCTGCCTAGAGACAGAATTGTACCTTCTAGACCTTTTGAAAAAGTAGGTCTTGATTTCGCTGGACCTATCTTAACTAAACCTAATCTAAAAAGATCCAGAGTTATACACTGGTGTGCAAAACTTAAGCAACGGGTGGGTTTTTTGCCATAACTCCACGAGAAATCATCTGAGAGACATGAAATTAGGAAATGAGGGAGAGTATTATGTACGTAAAAGATGACGAAAGCATCGGCGCTGAAAAAGGAATACAATGCATACGGTATGGAATCAAACAAAAACAAGCTTTATTGAACGCATAGTATCGTGACTCATGATTGTCTATCCAAGATGAAGAACAACAAGCAGATGTTCCTTAATATGGGATATGCCCTCCCCTCACTGCAATGGTTGCTTCGCATCGTCTCCGCATACTCAGAACCAGCTGGTGCAACATTTCTTGCGGTAGGAGTGCCCATTCCTCAATCAGCACCTGTTTGAGTTGTTGGGTGTTCTCCGGAGGATGTAAGCGTGCTTCAATGCGTATCCCCAAAGCATCCCACACATGTTCGATGGGATTTAAATCTGGGGAGTACGCTGGCCAATCCATTCGAGTGATATCTTCACTTTCCAGTAGCTCCTCAACAGCAAGAGTCTGATGTGGCCGTGCATTGTCATCCATAAAAATGAAGTCTGGGCCAGTGGCACCTCGGAACAGACGCACATGGGGAAGGAGTACCTCCTCACAATAGCGATCCCGGGATACAAACCCTCTGTCGAAAACGTGGAGCTCAGTTCGCCCGTTCAGCATAATGCCTTCCCAGACAAGAACTCCAGGATCACCGTTACGGTGTCTTTCCTTGATGTTACTGGGATAAAACCGGGTCCCGACCTCTCTCCAAATGAAAACGCGTTGAGAATCGCTTCTGGTACTGAACCGACTCTCATCCGTAAAGAGGAAACGACTCCATTGATCAGTTGTCCAGTTTTTGTGCTCTCTGCACCACTGTAAACGGTGGCGTCGGTGGCCAACTTTCAACGGGAGGCAGCGTTCAGGACGGCGGGCGAATAGGCCCTCTTTGTGAAGGCGTCTGGCCACAGTAAACCGCGACACTTGTCGCCCCGTTGCTGTACAGAGTTGCTGAGCAATGGCGCTTGATGACTGCTGTCGGCCTCTTTTCGCCTGCAGGACGATATATCGGTTATCTCCTGCAGTTGTCGTCCTCGGGTGGCCACCATCAACCTTTCTAACAGCTGTACCTGTGGTTTGGAACGCTTTCCAAGCTCGCGAAACGACACTTTTGTTGATTCCGAACTCTGCAGCTACACTCGTGACAGTACGCCCCTCCTCCAGCTTTCCGATCATTCTTCCACGTGTGAAGTCGTCCAGGTGATTTTTTCTAGCCATATTTCACGAACTGACTCACTGGCACTTGCAGCGAATATGTTGAATTGCGTCTCCGTCCTTCCTTTTATTCTACTGTTGAGCTGCGCGAGCCGACATCACGCGTTTTGCGTACGCTCACGTCGCCTCTGACGTTTCGTTCCTTATATTTGCATACGCATGACGTTTCTACTGACTTACGTGTTCATTGTACTGATCTCCAGACCTCTTTTTCTGCAATTTCATGGCTATCTGCTAAATTTTTATATTGTTGCTTAAGTTTTGCACACCAGTGTAATAAAATCATACATCGTTATATTTATTTGCTTTTGTACGAAAGCAGTTCACTTTGAGGTCGTATCAGACTTAACGACTGAAGCATTCTTAGCTTCATTGCGAAGATTTGTGTCAAGACGTTCGAAACCATCTCTCATTTGGAGTGATAACGCCACCAATTTTAAAGACGCTAAAAATAGTTTGAATTCCTTATTTCAAATTTGCAAGTCTAATCCAGTACAGAATTTCAGCGCTGAAGAAGGCATTCAATGGACTTTCACACCACCTGCATCACCTCATTTTGGAGGCTTGTGGGAAGCCAACATAAAATCAATGAAGAGAATACTCCTGAAAATTGCAAAAACCGCCATTTTAAATTTCGAGGAGTTAAATACAATAGTAGTTCAGATACAGAGTATTCTTAACTCTCGTACCCTGTGTCCAATGTCTGCGGACCCCAACGATCTACAGCCATTAACTCCAGGGCATTTCTTAATTGGTGCCCCTATTACGTCGTTTCCTGAACCTCATACTGCTCCAGATTCCTTTTCTCCTTCCTCTAGGTGGGGCTTGATTCAAGAGATGAGGAAAAAGTGTTGGGACAGATGGACCACAGAATATTTAAACCAGCTGCAGACAAGACCGAAGTGGACCCAAAGACGACAAAACCTAGAGGTAGACCAACTTGTACTGCTAAAGGAGCCCTGCAAGACACCTTTAGAGTGGAACCTTGCCAGAGTCATTGGAGTTCATCCTGGAGCTGACGGAGTGGTATGAGTACTGGACTTAAAGACATCTAAGGGAACCTTCCGCCGAGCAATCACGAAGGTTGTGCCCTTACCCATCAGTGAAGATGTTGGACAGCCGTCCAACGGTGGCCGGGATGTTCCAGTCTGATCATCTCCGGACTTTTCCTTCTTCGATTATATTAACTCTTTTTTATTTTTAATCATAAACTGTTCGCAATGTAATTCTACTAACAGCTGCTGAAGTGAATTGTAGCGCAAGATTTCTAAAAATAGATCACTTCCTGTATAGCGCGCATGCGCATTGATTTTCAACATTTCGATTCCCGCGTTAAGTAAATTTTTGTCACTTCGAAAGGGTGCTTCTTACTAAGAGCACATTCTATTTTCATTAAATGTTATTCTTAATATTAATTCTGTTGACTTTCGTTTCTTTTGTCGTTTGATAGAAACTTTTAACCACTGAACCTCATGTTGACTACTTCCACCTACTATTATTTCACACTCAAATTTTTCTTTGTTGACCTAAGTAGGAATTGACTTTAAAAAATTTTGTTTTTATATTACTTGTTTATTGGTCCAATCATCCATGGAATCATAGCTGTCTTTCTTTTAGATACTTCTGCTCTTTACATTTAATTTCTTAAACATGCAAACTGCATGGAAAATATAATTGCATAGATTTTACCAGAGCAGTAAATGATGCTGTTAAATAATACGGTTGTTGAACTGACGATTCGTAACAAAAAAAAATTGTAATAAATTGTAAAGAATTGTAAATAAATTGCAAAAAATACATTACTTGTTATCAAAAGTAGGAAAATTACAGCTGGGACCGTTATCTATCTGAAGTGTTTTTCTGGAAAAAGAATGGAATTTTATGGTTTTCAAGTAACACAAAAAAATATTTCAGGTAGTCTCCTCTAACGAAACTACTGCGGTTTGTTAACGTAGGATTACTTATCGTTTGCTGACCTCTCTCTCTCTCTTTTTACGCATTGTGGTACGTTTATGTGTAACTGTTTACTGTTACTGGGTTTGGCGCGCTGCCAAAATTATAAATCGCAACGTAGGGCAATTTTTTTCTCACCGAAGGACCGTTATTCAGGAACGCAATCCTACGTTAAAAGGCAAAAATATATAGCTACAAACGTAAAAGTTCTCTTAAATTATAAATTAATTTAATATAAAATACCGTAATATAATATTAGTACTGGCTGGTAACCGTCAAAACATGACGGCTAGATAGAAAATAAATTTACTAATACACAAATTATACTCAACACATCATTACCAAATGTTGAAAATCAATGCCCAGAAACAAATTAATGCGTTTAAGCGGCCTCGTGCTTAGTGAGTATCTAAAGCCAGATTTAAAAATGTCACTGGGCATGCGCAGAAAGCAATTTTATTTAATTGTAGATTATCGCTAATTAAGCAGTGCGAAATAAGCAATTTCCATGAGGTTTAATCTTATATTTCACAAACATAATTATCATAAAAATAAAAATGGCAGAGCGAGATCTAGAGAGACTCCTCGGAATAAACGTGTTTATCATTAAAACATGTCACTGAGCATGCGCAGAAACAGTGCGTTTCTAAAGACAGATTTAAACATACCACTGAACATGCGCAGAAATAAAAATTTTAGTTGTAATTTATCGCTAATTGATAGAAATTGCGGTTACAAAAACCAAATTTGACAAATCTACAGATTACATTCTTTCGTTTAAGGGCCTGTTCACATAGGAGTCCGTTGCGTTGCGTTAAGGAAAAGATGACGTTGAGACGAAAATAAACCAATCATAGGCGTTAAAAAATTCATTGCTAATCGTTTGGAGGCATATGATTGGTTTATTTTCGTCTCAACGTCATCTTTTCCTTAACGCAACGCAACGCAACGGACTCCTATGTGAACAGGCCCTAAGACAAAAATGAAGTCAATCGATGCAGTAGTCATCTCTCACGGACTGACCAAAAAGTCGGCTTAGAAACTTAAATATATAGATTGCTATAAAATGTACGAAACAGTTTTATTGTGATATAGCAATATTTTAAGATTTACTAGAACAATTTGATCTAAAATTATCCAAAAATAAGCTAATGATCTTATTCCACCCATTTGCAAAAAAAAAAAAAAAAAAGTTTCAAATTTGTTAATTGTTTTTAAGATTTGATTTGATTTGATTTTTTAGCGCAGGGTCCATCTCGGGACATAGTTGATTGTTTTTAAGGAAATTTAATATGAAAAAGTATTTTCTTTGTTATATGCTTCGAAATCAGATTTAATTACTGTATGTATAATGTCTACAGTGCAATAATTGCTATCGGGAAATCTATTTCGGTAAAACGATATTTGCAGTCTCGTCTAGGCTTTCGAAATAGAGAGCTCTTCTTTCGACGAGAAAAATCATTCGTTTACGCATGAAACGCTGCTCAACTCCGTTGATAATTCGTGTCACATCCGGTGACCCTCGCACCTTCGCCAACTCGCTCAAGCCTCCCTTTGTCGTTATGAAAACGCTGATGGATGACTTTGTCTAGACTAGGCGCAATCTATATCTGCCACTGTCAAATCGAAGTTGGCGCGATTGACGATTATTTGTTTCAGAAAATTTGACAACGATACTTTCGGCAGCACCTGTTTTTTTTCTATTTATGTCGTGAAAGAATCGAGCACGTCGGTGAAAATAAATTAGTCAAAGTGCAATTTGGTAAAAGGTTTATATATCTTTAAGGAAAATGTGTATTTTCAAAACTAATTTTTTTATTATTTTCCTTCGAAACTAATAATCTCAAATGCGATCAAAATGAAGTTTTAACAGTATTAAAATTTTCTCGGTTATTAAAATTTTATAATTTTAAAATAGCATAGCAACTCAGTTTAAAATGGCTGCCGCACAACGTAAGAATTTTTATTTAGTTGCTACCTTTTAAATCTATCTTTTTTTTTCAAATTCTAGATTCAAATTAATATTTACTGTAAATATCCATCGCATTTACGACAAGCCTTTTTTTTTTATTTAAATAGCTCTTTTCTTGCTGTTCCTCATTGCGAGTAAAATTTTACACAAACTGTATCGGTATTAAAATTGTGTTTGATAAAATTACATTCGTTCAATTGTATATATATATATATATATATATATATATATATATATATATATATATATATATCAGAGGAATATCGATCGATAGTTCCCCGAATCATCGTTTTCCCGTATGTGTCGTTTATTTCACCCAGTTCTGACGATCATATTGCTTTGTTATGTTCCCGCATCTATCTTTTTTCCGCATTTATGGTTCAGTTCAGTCGGTCCCTTGAAAAACGATAGATTGAGACTCCACTATATATATACAGTAACCACCGTTTATAGTGATCAGTGGTTATAAGAATCAACCGTTTATAAGAATCAATATCGCGAAAACAAAAACAAATGCATTATTTCCATGTTAAAATTTTCGCTTTAAAGAATCAATCCACCGGTTATAAGAATCAGTTTACACTCTTCGCTTTCCTTGCATTTTTCAAAAAAAGCCACTTAAACCCTCAAAAGGCACGAAGTTCTTTCTTTTTCTTTTTTTAAAGAAAAATTGATAAGATGGGATGGAATATAGTCTTAAAATTCATTCCTTTCTTTGTTAGACATAACATAATAGTTTCCCCTTAAACAAATTAGCACAACACTGTCCTATTAGCTTGAGCCAGGGGCATCTTTATCCGTCCGGGTCCGATTTCACTTTTCTGCACTGACAAACAAAAATAGGGGCCCTTTTTTTTCCATCTCCCACATTCTGGTTGCGGCTTCCTGGACCCTGAAACACATAAATCTTCGGCGAAGTGTCCACTATCACTTAGGCAAACGTGACATTAGTAGATTCTGCACGTTATCAAACCATGAAACGTAAGCTAGAAGGTGAATCTTCGTCTGCGACTATTAGTATTGAAAGAGTATTGAAACAGCCTCCTGAAAACTTCATTACGTCAAACTACCATAGAAAACTTTTTCTTGCTCCCTTCCTGTAATTGAAATGTTAAAACTGTTAAGCTGGTATGTTGTAACAAATATTGGATTTTTTTCTTCTCTTACTATAATCATGTGTATCTACTTATTGGTCTAGAAATTAAGTTGTATTTTTAAAATTATAAAAAATAATTTTAATAAAAGATAATTAACGTAAATTAAAGAGTATTTTATGGTAAATTATCTAATGTATGTATATATAGGTGTGTGTGTGCCTGTCCAAAAACATAAATTTCGGCTATAAGAATCAACCGCTTATAAGAATCAAAAACAGTAATAACAAACGTGATTCTTATAAGCGGAAATCATCAAAATATATATACATATAGCCCTCCTACAGCACGGCATCTTAAAACACGGTTTCGTTCTAACACGATAGGATAAATTGCGGGAACCCTCGTATAACACTGCGACCTGTTACACGGTTTCGCTCTAACACATTAAAAAAAATTGCGAAACCCTTTGTACAACACTGTACTTCTACAGCACTAGATAACATGACTTTTGCTTAACACATTTAAAAACTAAATTACCTTAAAATAATGACGGGAAGGAATAATGAACTATAGTGCCTTTACATGAAAATGTATAAACAAAGTATAACTTATTCATTTATGATTCTATAAAATTACAAGAAGGCTTGAGCTTAGATGAAAATATTGAATCATTTTTCTTGAATGCAGACCCTTCCGCTGAAAGAAGCCAAAAATTCAAAAGGGAGCTGCAAAATTGTCTATATCCATACCATGAAATCTACAATGGCCCTGTAAGAACCAGCAAGCAAACCAAAATTACAGATTTTTTAGATGATAGAAAGTGCTAAAAATCTAAACGAAGAAAAAGGTTCTTCGAAAGTGAAGGTGATATCGTTCAACCGAAAAAAAGTTCTCGTTTGATTGTACTGAGCAGTGATGAGAAAGAAATTAATTAAGTTGTTTATATGGAATTTTTAAAAAAAATTTGTTTTTAATAAGTTTTCGGAACGTAACCCCCCTTTTTGTACTGGCTCTAGGTCTCATAACACGGTTTCACACAACACGGCCTTTCCTAGGAACCTATCTATCGTGTTATAGGAGGGTTACCTGTATATATATTTATATATATATATATATATATATATATATATATATATATATATATATATATATATATATATATATATATATATATATATGTATGTATAGTGGAATCTCGATCTATCCTTTTTCAAGGGACCGACTGAATTAAACGATAAATGTGGGAAAACGATAGATACGGGAACATAACAGAAGAATATGATCGTCGGGACTGGGTGAGATAAACGACATATATGCGAAAACGATGATTCGGAGAACAATCGATCGAGATTCAACTATATATACATAATATATATATATATATATATATATATATATATATATATATATATATATATATATATATATATATATATATATACACACTTACCCTATCCGGATACATTGTGAACAGCTTTTGTATTTATGTTCTATTCGTGTTCATTTTAGGATTGTATGTTTTATATTGCTACAAAATCTTGCATTTATCGTGCGTTTAGCCCTAAGTGCAGTATTTCTGTTTATTTTCTATTGACTTGACTATCTGTTTCCCTGTGGGGATCTCGGGGCCTTGGGATTCCCTTTGGCTAGACCTGCATCCTATTCAGAAAATCCCCTCCCCCCCCCTTCAGGTAACTGATTCGGTTAGGCTCCTGATGAAGAGACCGATCGGTTGCCTCGTTATATGGTTTAGTTTGCGTATATTCTTGTACTGCTACAGTATATTACATTTATGGTGCGTTTAGCTATAAGTGCAGGATTTCTGTTTATTTCGTTTGACCGCCATTGCATTCTTCCTGTTATTTAATATCTTTTTCTGTTGAATTGTTTGCAATTTACTAGTTATAGTTACCTGATTTTCCAGTATGAGGACTTGTTGCAATTGCGCAATCTTTTATTGAAGGGTTCTAAAATAAATTAACGCTAGTGCAGTTTCTCCGTTGATTTCGTTCTGCTGTCCATGCCTTCTTTTTGCAATTTACCCGCTTATTTTCTGTTGAATTATTTACAAAGTTATAGTTACGATTAAACATATTAGTAAATTAAAATATTTTCACACGAAAATTGCTCACTATAAATTTATATCGAAATACAAATAATATTTGCTTAATTCTTCACATACAACTCTGTAGTATATGGACTTAGCTGCGCATTTTATTAGTCAATTTTCCATTTTTCATGCCATCGTTCGGTATAAAGATCGTATGTCTTTTCTTTGTATGTCTCGAAACAGAAGCCGTCATAATTAGTAGCTTAGTTTAGTCTGGATAACGTCGAGACTGATAATCTCAATAGCACTGGTTAAATCATACAGCTAAAATTAGACTCATCAGTGCGTAGCCCAATCAAAGAAGTTCGAAAGGTGTGATTGAGTCCAGAAAATCTAATTACTTCAAGAAAAGCAGTTAATATGAAGAACATGATACGGTCATAATAAGATCCTGTGGCTATATGGCGCCAATGTGGCATTACAAATTGAAGATCTAATTGGGAAAATAATTACAAGATAAAAAGAACTTTTTATATACCATGTTTTTAAATTTTCTTTTGAATCATATAAACTTGACAATTCTATGTATTAATAAATACTTTAAAATTATTTTGATGAATTATCCCATCAACTTGAAAGAAAATGAAGTTAATTGGACGTTAACTTGCGTTTAACTTTTCGCTCCAACCGATAGAGGGCTGCACCAATCTACAAAATAAAGTTAACTGAATATAATAAAAACATGGTAAAAATCTGCTTAAAGATGGCTAAAAGTATTTAAAAAATGCATTGTCATCGTGTTCTCAGCTATTCTAAAAGCTTCAAATGTCTAGCTAGTCGGGAAGTTAGTTAAAAATCGATTGTAAGATTTGTACTGGACAAACACACAAACAAACAAGAAAGCAAGTTAATAAAAACATGGTAATAATTAACAGTGCTCTCTTTAGCACACCAAGAAACTAAACCAAACTACGCCAAACGTTTGGTGCAAAAAAAATGGCTTGGCGAGAAACAGTATCATGCTTTCATATTTACGGAAAATCCTTCATCTGAGTCCTAAAAATGTCTTCTGAACACAAATCGATCCACCAGTGTGCGTAATGCACTGCCACACACTCACGCTACACTATTTCTCCCTTAATGAATTAATGTCAAATGTTCCGTTAAATCAGGGGTTTCCAACTTACAAGTGTCCAAGGGCCGCAATCGAAAACACCTGTCTAGTGGCGGGCCGCAATTTAATCAGGACCATACCCAGAACATTTTTTCTTGAGGGAGGGGGATTTGGAGGATTTGTGTATAGTATGTACTATGAAAGTTTTAAAAATTCGAGGATGGACCTCCAACAACGACCTTGATTATAAGTGGCCAACTTTCGTTAAATTACACAGACACACACAAAACAGTCAAATAAGAAGTGGGTATTCAAATAAGAAATGGGGGGTATGAAATAGAACATGAGTGGACACCCTACTTTTCATGGAATTCGAGGAAAATCAATGTTTTTTGTAAATGAACAGCATTTGAAAACAATAAAGATTTTTACAAAAACATTTTTCGTTAACTAAGAATATCTAAATTGATGCTGCATATTATTTTCCTAAAAGTCTTCGCGGGCCGCAAAAAAAGGCACCGCGGGCCGCATGCGGCCCCCGGGCCGCCAGTTGGAAACCCCTGCGTTAAATCCAATAACTGTTACAAAGGTTCATTTATTATATAGTAGGAAAACTTTAATAACAAAAAACTGATACGTAAGAGAAATTTTCTGTTATCGGTTTTACAGATAACTCGCTACAAATACCCTTAAATTAATAAAATGTTCCATGCAACGGAATCATTTCTGTGGTGTTCTTTGAAGGAGGCATTTTCACTCGCAATTCCTTTCCAGGGAGAAACTTTAAAATATAACGTTGTGCATCGTCGAGCCCCCCCCCCCCCCCCCTATTAACTAAAAATCATCGGCGACTTTTAAAATTATATAATAATAATAGTGCCTTAATCGCAAAGTTTATATCACTTTTGTTTACCGTCAGTCGAATATCCCGTATATTGCGACACAAAAACTAATTTAATAATTTTCATCATTATTGTTAACATTTTTTTAAATTTAAGAAGGTAAATCAAAATTCTTTTTTTACGTTATTTTCTGAAATATCAATATAATTTGCCTTGAAAATACTGTTTTCTTCACACCAAATGGGAAGTGCTTAGCACGGGGATTCCCAACCTTTTTTACGCTTGTGGCACCCTTGGGAATGAGATTAGATACTTGGGGCACCCTTGTTAGAATCTTAATTTAATACTGAAAAAAAAACTAAATGGAAATATACAGGGTTATCACAAATGAATGATCGGATTTTAAATATTCACTAGTTGGTACCCGTCTAAACATGACGGCTAGATAGTAAATAAATGTACTAATACACAAATTATACTCAACACATCATTTCGAAAATCATAATAATGCGCAGAAACAAATTAATGTGTTTAAGCGGCCTCGTGCTTAGTGAGTATCTAAAGCCAGAATTAAAAATGTCACTGAGCATGCGCAGAAAGCAAATTTTTAATTGTAAATTATCGCTAATTGAACAGCTCGAAATAAACAATTACCATCAGGTTTAATCTTATATTTCACAAACATAATTATCATAAAAATAAAAATGGCAGAGAGAGAGAGAGAGAATCCTCGGCATTGAAACATATCACTGAGAATGCGCAGAAACAGTGAGTTTCTAAAGCCAGATTGAAACATGCCACTGAGCATGCGTAGAAATCAAATTTTAATTGTAAATTATAGCTCATTCATAAAACTTGCAGTTACAGAAACCAAATTTGACAAATCTACAGATTACAATCTTTCGTTTAAGACGAAAATGAAGTAAATTGATGCAGTAGTTTTCTCTCACGAACTGCCCAAAAAGTCGGCTTAGCAACTTAAATATTTAGATATTTTCGAAACTATTACACATATTACAATAAGTGATACACGAAATTAAAGAAAAATGTACCAAGTTTTATTTTCAGTTACAAATGTTTGACCCTTTTATTACATGACAAACATCTAATCTGTAATCAAGTTCGTTCCACACATTTTGTACTATCACACTGCCAATGGTTCCTAATGCAGCACAAATGTGTTCTTTAAGTTCTTGCAGTGTTTTCGGCGTCGTGGTGCATAAACAGTGTCTTTGACATAACCCCATAAAAGAAATCACATGGCGTAAGGTCCGGCGATCTTGTTGACCATGCTTTTCACGGCCATCACGGCCACTGCTTTTCTTTTTGCACAAGCAATCTGTATCTTTTAATTGCCGATACCACAGCAGAATGGTCTTGTGACTTGATGCTTCCTTTCCGTAGCGATTTCTAAATGCACGCTGCACAGAAATAACTTAAAAAAAATCTTACATATTCTAATACGCAAAAATTCTTCTCCGTCATTGTCGCCATTTTCGGATTTCAATCCCAGTGTTCTATGGATGTGCTGCCATCTATTGATTAGTGATGCGACATCGATAACAAAACATCGATGTTTTGAAACATCGATATTCAATATTAAAACATCGATGCTAATAAAACATCGCCCCAAAACCATCGATGTTTTGAAACATCGATGTTTTAGAACATCCATTTTTTAAAACTGGTTTAGTAATCTCTAACATTAATGTTACTTCCGTTAGTCGTGGGGGGAGGGGGTGATTTAATTTTACTCTCTGATTGGGCAGGCACAAATGACAAAAACTTGGTTGCTTTGGGCTACATTGATGACTCAAAATTCTCGTTGTAAATATCGCCATGTTTTGCCTTCAAATGTCCAGATAAATTCGTGGTATTACCAGAAGTTTTGAGGGACTTGAGGCAAATATTGCATTTCGCCAATTTGTCAGTGGTTTTGTAAAGATATTCCCAAACGGTACTTTTGGGAGGCATCTTACTAATAATATTAACGTCAACTTATATAAAACCAGAACAAAACAAAAACTTAAATGGATGCACTCGTGTATATACTATTTGTAAAATAAAACCCCATGGAAGGTTCTGGAGTGTCAGGAACATTCCAAGCGCTCTGATTGGTTCATTGGTTGTTAATTGCCATTTGTCTGTTTGCTAAGGAATCATTCCCCCTTTTGTATTCGTCCTTTTCAGAATTCAGACTTACATTTACTGAGTGTGAAAATTGTGCTACGTGGTAAATTTTTTTTAATTACGGTACTTTTTCATTAAAAAAAAACACCGAGACAACATAAAACATCGAGCACAAAACATCGATGTTAAAAAAACATCGGCTTCGATAAATCGATGTTTAAAACATCGATGTTTTTATCAAAACATCGATGTTTTGAAAACATCGACATCGATGTCGCATCCCTACTATTGATCGACGGTGGAAAAAAACTTGGTATATTTTTCTTTAATTTCGTGTATCGCTTATTGTAATATGTGTAATAATTTCGAAAATATAAACTTTTTAAATCCGGCCATTCATTTGTGCTAACCCTGTATTTCAAGGACATATCAAATTTAGGTTCAAATAAATACTTACTCCATTGCTGATTTTATTCATTTATTGAGAGATATAAATAGCAAACACTACTAGAATAGAGTATATTAATACAGTTTCAAAAATTGCATGGGATTCAGCATAGTACTTCACTAGAGGACTACAATTGAAATCACTAAGCATAGTTTTGTTTTTTTAATGTAAGACTTAGGATTGTTGCTTACAGCACAAATGTTTGATATCAAGCTTAACAGTTTTGTTTTTGTTTTTTTAATACTAGGGGCTTCGCCCCTAGACTCGCTACGTTCGCTCCTCTGTTATGGCTAATAGCGAGATACATAGGGGTGATTCTCGGGCGATGTAACAGCTTCCATCCATTTACTACTATTGTAACCCTTAATGCGAAGGGCATCACTGCTGCATTATCAGCTTTAAAATTCAATTAAAAATCGAAAATTTAAGGTTTCATCACTGCTGCATTATCAGCTTTAAAATTCAATTAAAAGTCGAAAATTTAAGATATAGACTTGAAATGAGGTTTATATGAATAAGAAAGCTTTCAGCTTCCAGATGATGTAAATATTTTCTTTGTAAGATAAAATCCCGAGGAGCATCGATATTACATCCACATAGGGGACGATATTTCTTGAAAAATTCATTTTTTGAAGAAAATATAAGTCTGTTTTAAAATATTTTTAAACAAATGAGGTCTAATTTGAAAGAGAAATGTCTGTAGTCTTAAATTGTAAAAAGATCAAAATTCTACGATCATTTTTTGGCGAGTTATCGTAATCTGAAGATGAAAAAGTAAATACAGTCGGACCCCCATATATCGAACTTCCCTATATCGAAATTTTCTATATATCGAACTCTTAGCAAATCTCCATGTTCATTACATAGAAAAACTGTTTCTATATATCGAAAAAATCTCTATATATCGAAATTTTTTTCACGACATATTGGGAGATTTTATTCCACTTTAGAATAAAATCTCCCAAATTTTTGGCGTTTGAAACAATATTTCGTGTACTTCAATTCGTGGAAAATGTCCCTGATGAAGTTTTTAATGGACTGAATAAATGCGAGCAGTTCTTTGATTGACTTTCCGCAAAACTGGCTGTTCAGCAAGATATTCGTATTTTTTTTTAAAAAGAATGTAACTGTGATCACTGTAACCACTGTCTGGATTATTGTTTTTTTAAAGGTATATAGTACGCAATAAATCTTTCACATTAATTCATTTTTTAGTTATTAACTGCCATTTAATGTGATTCACATATAAATTGGAATTGGAGTTTAGTATAAGAAAATTAGCTTTAATTTCAATGTTTTAGGAGAATTATTATAAAACTAAGATCAATTCTATATATCGAAATTTCTATATATCGAATTTTTATCCGGCATTTTGCTACTTCGATATATGGAGGTTCGACTGTATTTTCCCACAAAATATAAAATAATAAAAATAGCTTAAAAGTCCGACGAAAGTGAGACATGTTTTACTTTGTTCCCCACATTTTTCTGCATCTATTGGTATCGGTTTCGACCCCACACCCCCAGCGGTTTCGGAGGAGATAGTGTGACAAGTTTTTGACAGCGACGGGAGTTACTTTTTTTTAGAATAGAGAGAATCAAAAAAAAAAAAAAAAACATTGTGGCACACCTGTTGGGAATCACTGGCTTAATACATGATATCGCTTCATATTAAAAAATTCTCCGAAGCTCAAAAGACTTCTTGTCTGCAAAGGGTTAAAGTAAAAATTTCATTTTCGCCTTTCTATGAAAGACACTTCATTAAGTATTATAACAGGGAACTAGCATTTTTTTAAAGATATATGAGTTTATTTCACCCCAACAATATTAAAGTTTTGAATTTTAAAAACATAAAGAACTACTTGACGTAAAGTCGGCAAAATTCGTTTCATGTAACCATAGACAAAGATAACATATGCTGGGTTTTTTTAGAGAAATATAGGTTAACTAGCTAAAAACCCGCACTTCGCTACGGAGTACATTCAAATTAAATACAACGGTCAATGCATGCAATTAATACCAAAAAAATTAAATATATATCTATATATTTTTATAATAAATATGACGATCAGTGTATACAATTGATGTAAATATAATATATATATATATATATATATCGTAAGGGATATTTTTATAGACAAAATAATGTAGAAGAAAATATTCAAATTAAATCTAATAGGACATACTTAAGAATAGAGTACAGTTAATATAGTACAGTTTGAGGAACATAATATCTTTTACTGTATTTTAATATTTTTTTTTGATAATGTCCAGTCGTCTGTCGCATTAGCAAGAAAAAGAAAATATTTTCTTTTGTCTATTTAGTTGTTATGCCCGTGACGATAAATTTATTTAAAGTACCAGAAAAAGAAATCACGTGATCAGCATTTAATAAATTAAATTCCAAAAATTAATCTTTAAAAATTCACTAAAAATCAGAAAATGGAGGTAAAGACTCGAAAAAGATCTCATTTTAAAGAAATTTTTATGATCTTTCTCGTGATATAAATTTTATAACCCTGAAATTACTATTTTAAATGCAAACTTTAAAAAAGTTACTAAAACAGCTTAATTTAATTTTTTTTAAAATAAGAATTTTTCAAAAATATTTCTTAATGCACCCCTACACTATAAGAAGAATCGCCATGCAAAATTTCAGCCCTTTAGGTCCAGCGGTTTGGTCTGTGCGTTGTATGTCAGTGAGTGAGTCAGTTACGGAACTGTTTTATATATATAGACAATTCAAAGCAGTTTCCAATTCTGTTACGTTCAAGTCGTTAATTTTATAAAACGCCAAGAAGAACCACTTTTAGTACATACACTGAAATTTTCTGGGACCTGGACAGAATATATGTAGCTCGACTTTATTTCAAAAATATTCCTATATTATTATTCTATTCTTGAAGCAAACGTGATCTTAAAGGTTCGATAAACATACTCCAAAATTAGATTCCCTTTCAAGATTCCGCAGACAAAATTTCACGCTAGAATTTCCAAGTAAATATAACTGTTTATCCTTTTTTTAAAAAAATTCTTTTACTTTGATGTTTAAAAATCAGTACATGCACAAAAATATTTAAAATTTTCAATTTTCGAAAACATAAAGGATAAAAGCTTTACAAGTCAACATTTATATCAATATTTATTCACCCATTCATGCTATGTGACACATGCAAAAATTTATTATTCTACCCTATATTTTGAAGGTAAGATATTTTTCTAAAATAAAGGGGTTTAACGTTACAGAATAAATAACTGCGTGGAAAGAATCCTAACTGAAGAACCTCTTGGATGTTTGGATGTTCATAAAAATTTTCTAGGCTCTTAGTATTTGCATACAAGTATCTCATTTGTTTTGTGCTAAATTAATGCACTGTTGAATTTCTCAAGAAGTTTTAAGTAAATACAGACTAAAGGTTCAATGGATAATCACTGAAATCGGTTGGGTTTAAAATGTATCGCAGACAGAATTTCAAGCTTAAATTTTCAAGTATATAAGGTAGTTTATTTTTGAAAAGCACCTCTTTCTTCTTGGTGTTAAACTAGTCTTGTTTAATAAAGGCCATTCAAAAAGTTTGCCAGATAGACAGATACAAGTATCAAGTACTTGCCTTCAAATAAGAATTCTACGTACCTAATTTAATGACCGTCTCTTTTCTTGCTGTTTAAAGCCAGACGAATCCTGACAAAGTCAAACAGTTGCGCTGTTTGCAGACAGACGAATCCTCACAAAGTCTTTTCAACTTGTTACACTTTACGTCTAAAATTTATTATACCATTATACATCTTTTGAAAAAAAGCAGTATATGTAACATCAGTTCAGAATTCAAGTCCGACATAAAAATAGCATCAACTGCGAGAACATTTAACCTTTCAAATTCCCTTAAGTTTGTATAAATCATCCGCTACTTTATACGGAAAAGTGAAAAGTAAAAACAAAGAGGGCTAACGTTTTGACAATTATGCTTTCATATTTTATTGTTCTCAAACATGCAGTTCACTCGTAAAGTATGTGCAGAACTATAAACAAATAACTTGAACGCGTAGATGTCTGTTGAAAGAATGCAAATGGCGGGAGTGTTTGAAATCTGCCTTTGGACAAGAAAATCTCTCTCCCTAATTGGCTGTTTAAACGAACGTCAATACAGACGAGCAACATAATGAGTTTTTGTTGTTGTTGTTGTTCGTTTTTTTATCTCAGAGCAATAAACTAAACTGTTTCTAACATTATGGAATTAATAAAAAAATTTGGAATTTTCTTGCCTGGACGTTACGTCGAGTCAGATCAGTATCGACGTGGGTTCCTTTAAGCTTACTAAAGATTCTACATTAGGTTCTAAATATTTCAATCTTTGTTTACTGGCTTGGGAATCACTGGCTTAATACATGATATCGCTTCCTATTAAAAAATGCTCCGAAGCTCAAAAGACTTCTTGTCTGCAAAGGGTTAAAGTAAAAATTTCCTTTTCGCCTTTCTATGAAAGACACTTCATTAAGTATTATAACAGGGAACTAGAATTATTTACTTTGGTTGTGAGAAAATTCTTAGATGTGAGGGATCTATTACTACAGGGTGGCTAATAAATACTGTGACAAATATCGAATCATTTAATTACACACAGATGAAATAGAAAATGAAAAATACAACAATATTATGAACATTATACATGAAAGTTTACCATGAAATAATTTTACTCGAATCCACCGCCATCTTTATCGATTACTAAAGATAATCTCTTACGGCACTGTCCTATTGCGGCACGAATCATTTTATGAGGTAATTTGTACCATTCACTCCGTATGGAAGCTTTGAGGGAGTCCAAACTTCTGTGCTGCTTAGCATTTACTTTAGACTCTAAAATCCCCCAAATGCAATAGTCTAAAGGATTTAGATCTGGTGAAGAAGGTGGCCAATCTTCTTGCTTGATAAACTTCGGGCAATTGGCATGGAGCCATTCCTGTGTTGTTTTGGATCGGTGGGACGGTGCAGAATCTTGCTGAAATATCCAATTCTTTTTGGGATACAATCTGTTAGCATGTGGTAACAAACGTGTAGCCAATACTTCCTGTTTGTAATATTCAGCATTGATTTTTACCCCTTTATCGATGAATTTCAGAGGCAGTTTTCCATTGTGTGATACTGCAGCCCAAACCATAACAGAATTCTTGTTCTGAAAGCGTTTAACAGTTCAAAGATTTTCAGGTATATCCTCGAAGGTTGCTGAATATACAACATCATTTTTAGCATTATAACTTTGTTCTGTACAAAACAGCTTCTCATAAGAGAAAATTATTTTTTTAGCACTTTTGCTACCGTGCCGGTTCAGCAATTTCTTACATCTTTGTAACCTTTTTACTATTTGTGCATTAGTCAAACCTTGAACTTTTCTTTTGCGATAAGGGCGAAAACCCAGGTCTTCATTAATGATAAGTTGCATAGTTCTGCGACTGATGTTCTCTTCTGCAGCCATTTTATTTGCAGAACGTTGTGGATTTCTTCGTATCTTTTCACGAATTCTTTTGATACGTTCTTTTGTACGAACAGTGCGTGGACGACCGGACCTTGGTCGATCTTTACAGCTATTGGTATCCAATAATCGATTTATAGTCCTATATATAAACGTCCTATTAAAACCAAGGCATTTTAATTGCTTAAATATTTTACCTGCAGAAAATCCGCGATCAAAAAGCTGTTTAACAATTAACCTTTTGGCTTCCATCTTTAAAAATATTCTACATGTTTTACTTTAAACAAAAATTGTCTGCGTTTACAAAAAGTTGCAAATCACACAAATAGATAGATAAATTGTTTTTCCAAACGATTAAAATTAACTCTTATTTTTTGGAGTGTTACAGTATTTATTAGCCACCCTGTAAGTGGAAAATTTACCACAACCGCGGATCGTTATGCGATAAGTGACGTCATACCTGGAAAAAAAATGCAATGAGTCCATTCTATGTTAATAAATGAATTTCTCTGTTGTTATTATTGCCTTGAACGCAAGAAGCATTTTTTTGTTCGTCCCACTATCTATTCTCTTTCCTGTGTTCGTTTCTATTTCTGATAGCTGAAGTTTTGCATGCATTGTTAAATTATTCTACAATGGAGAGCTCGGCCCATAGATTGTGGTTTCCACAATACTTCCTAAGTAAATTTGCACGTCTTCCTATAATTATACAAAGCTTAACCATCATTCAGATATTCTGATGTTAAAAATTGTTTGAAGCAGGTAGTAAAGCTGCAAAGATCAGTTCACCACCTTAAACTACCTCTGCTATAAAGATATTTTAAAGCAGTTGCACGTTGCATGTCACTTCTCAACTCGTGGTAAAATGTGGGGCTAAACGTTTGTTGTTAAATGAATAGATTACTTTAACTCATGTAGAAGTACACACCACAGCTTCACATGTTAAACACGTGGCATCCATTTTCTGCACTTCGGTTTTCACTGGACGTTTCGCGAATTTGCCTTTTAAAACGTAAATATATGGAATCTTGCCACCCACATCGTATAGAGATTAGCATCATAATTTCCACCGAGTTTATGTAGGGCCCGACCCATGGATTGCAGTTCCCATAACACTTCCTGAAGCCACCAAGTGGGCTTGGTTCGAATCTCGAATAGGGCATGGACGTCCCTGTGCTGTTCCCTCGAGCAATGATGATTCACCTATATGGCGTTCCCAAATTAGGCAACAAATATTGCGGTGTACAAGGGCGAATGTCGTCAAGACAAGTACGGGCCTGTTCACATAGGAGTCCGTTGCGTAGCGTTAAGGGAAAGATGACGTTGAGACGAAAATAAACCAATCATAGGCGTTAAAAATTTCATTGCTAATCGTTTGGAGGCCCATGATTGGTTTATTTTCGTCTCAACGTCATCTTTTCCTTAACGCAACGCAACGGACTCCTATGTGAACAAACCCTACCTGTCGCAATGCAAATTTTTTTTTTAATTTCCTCCTCGGTGTACGTTTTTACCATTGAAAGTAAGTCTTTACCATCGGTTCAACAAAGTAGGCTAATGAACATCTGGGGGATAATTATATGCGGAGAACTTTTATACGCGACAATATCAAACAAAGAGCCGGCGGGGTGGCCCAGTGGTTTAGCCCAGTGGTTTAGTCACCCTCTGCGTGTCGTCACCGTCAAGTTTGGGGGTTCGATTTCCGCTTCTCCGATGACAAGGCTGAGATTAGGGAGCCTATATGGGGCTCACCTACAGGGTGAAGCCAACAAATTCGCGGTGTGGATGGGTGAATTTTGTAATAGACAACGTGCCTACAGCGTTAGAAATAACATATCAAACAAAGAGGACTTTAAAAAGACTGTTTGTCAAGAGTGGCACCCTGTTTTACCCTGCGTTATCAAATACATAAAAAAAGCACAATTGTGCATCTTCGTAATAACACCGTATTGAACAGTAGGTTATGAAGTTATGAGTATTTTTAATTATATTCCGTATTCATCATTAAATTAAAACGGCAGAGAGGGATTCATTTCAAATTTTATTGATGCTTATCAGACGGTTAAAAGAGGAGTCTTAAGTTTGCAGTAAAAGTACTTCATTTTCAAAAAACCATGCTGATTCGGCAATGTGACTGTACGTAACCCTAGTCCGGGAAAAAAAGAAACGAAAATTTTGGAGTAGTTTTGGAAGATGGCTAATCAACCAAAAATGTTATCAAAAACATTCTTCGTTAAGAAGCTTCTTTTCAAATTAATGAGGAATGAATAATTCCTATTGTTGCATTCCGAAAACATGGATAATTTGAAATATTTAATTTAATTATCTCGAAACAAAGTTTTAAAATCGGCATTAACTTGAAATCTTTATACCATATGAGTGGTGAGTGACTCAATGGGTTGTGAATGCAATGGTGGATAAAACATTTCGAGATCTCCAAGCGCAATCTAGTTTTGAGGAGCCCTTTTCTAAACGCAATAATTACAAGATAAAAAGAACTATTTATATACCATGTTTTAAAATTTTCTGTTGAATCATATAAACTTGACAATTTTATGTATTAATAAATACTTTTTTAAAATTTTTTTGATGAAATATCCCATCAAGTTGAAAGAAAATTAAGTTAATTGGAAGTTAACTTGCATTTAACTTGTCGTTCCCGTCCCGGCCGATAGAGGGCTGCACCAGTCTACAAAACAAAATTAACTGAAAATAACTTAAAATTAATTTAATTCTGCTTAAAGATGACTAAAAGTATTAAAATAATACATCGTCATCGTGTTTTGAGCTATTCTAAAAGTTTCAAATGTCTAGCTAGTCGGGAAGTTAGTTAAAAATCGATTGCAAGATTTGGACTGGACAAACACACAAACACACAAATAAGAAAGCCAGTTAATAAAAACATGTAAGCAAATAAATATTATTTAATACTTAAGATCTTTTCTCGCGTGGAAAAGAAAACTTTATTGGTCAGTTACGAAGTATTAAAAACTTGTACTATGATGTTCGCCGCTCGATGAACGATAAATAGTCCAAATGAAGATGGTATTTTTGCCTTGGGTTCTCGGAATATATATCTTTGAAGCTGCTAACTTTCGGAATACCCTGGCAATCAGATGCCCCAAGCGCACTCTTCTTGCGCCTGTGGGATGATCCGCCATTGTGTGAGGGATATACCGGGTGCGCCATAAATTCGTGCAAAGTTTAAAAATTCGTAATAAAAGAAATAATGCTCAGAAAAATTTTCTCTTTGCGCGAATAGAATCAGAGGGACATTGGATTTTTTTCCTTGTAAAAAAAGAAGTTTCCAAAATTAACCGAAAGAGGGCGCTTTTGCGTGACCACGTTAAGCCTGCATTGCAGGAAAGACATGCGTTACCTGTTGTCACCTTCATGCAGGATGGTGCCCCGCCCCACATTTCACGTGATATCAAGACGTTCCTGTTGGAATCTTTCAATGAAGACCGAGTCTGTAAGTCGCGGTTGTAAGATTCAGTGGCCCTCATGAACACCAGACGTGACCCCGGCAAATTTTTAGTTTAGGGGATACTTGAAGTCTCATGTGTATCGGGGCTCCCCAACCACTGTTGTGGAACTGAAAAATGTCATTCGACCGACAGTCGCTGGCATCGATGCTAGAATCCACCGTAATGGGCTTAGTGACGCGCCTCACTTACCTATTACCTTGTGCTGGTAGTAACGTTGAACATCTGTTATTTTAAAATAAATGTACAGTCTCATGTTATTGTGATCTATTTGATTTTCTGTTTGTCTGATTTGCATAAAACGTCTCAGTATGACGTGTGAGCGCCCTCTTTCGATTACTTTTGGAAACTTTTTTTTTTTTTTTTTACAAGGAAAAATATCCAATATCTGATCTTATTGGCGCAAACAGAAAAATTTTCCGAGCATTACTTCTTTTATTATGAATTTTTGAACTTTGCACGAATTTATGACGCACCCTGTACTAATTAATTGTGAAATAATTGTGCAAATGGCCCAAATTATGTTCAGTGTACTATAAGTTTTTACAAATATTTTAATTTTTGTGAGTTTATAAAAGCCCATGTTATGGGCAAACAGTTTATTTTAAATTTATAAAATTTAGGAGGCAAAAATTTGCTTCAATTAGTTCAGTACTATCTTCACTCATTGTAACCTCCGCTAGAACAAAAGCTGCTAAGAAGGACGTACTGGCTACGGTGCGTATTATGACGTCTTTACCACGAGCTACTTGTTTCTATATTCTTTGTCCAATGTCTACATTAGGGTGGTTCGAAAAAAACTTTTTTTTAATTTCAGATCGCTAGAGTGCACAAAAGTTGCCATTGGTATAGACGTAAAAAAATCACTAATTATTATTTTTTTATTAATTTGTCTTCCGGTCGCGCAATGCCATCGAAGTTAGCAAAAAAATTGTGAAAAACCTTAATTTTTCATAATTTTTTTAAGCACGACAGATGGTTTTAATTGCGTTCCTATACCATGAATTAACTACTAAAAGTATGTAAAATCAATATACTTACACTTATTATACATTTGTTTCATATCTTCCGGTCGCGCAATATAGTACAAAATGAGTAAAATTAGTAGTTTTTGCAAAATTTCAAAGTTTGACTGTTTAGTACATTTTAATCATACGACTTTTAGAGATGCTATAGTTTAATTCTATTACAATATTGTATTAAAAATCTAAGCATATAAGATAAACTCTGATATTCAAGTGGAATTCGGTCGCGCAGCTTCGTCAAAAACAGCAGAGTAGCCTACCTGGACAGAGAGGCGAGGCGTACGTGACGAATGCCAGCGATGCGCTCGCAGCCGGTAGCAGCCATTATCGTTGTCTGACAATTTTGTTGTTTGACAATGTTTCCTTTAAGATAATTTAGAAATTTTCTAATAGTAAATATTTGGTAATTTTTTTGTTTCAATATTCAATTGTTGGTGCAGCTCTTCGCTCATTTTGTTTACAAAACGACCCAGAACTCACCACGGGGAGGTGGCTGCACTTCCGAGTTCCACCCACACCCTACCCAACCAACCATCCAATGTAGGGTGTGTTATTTACAATATGTACAAATTTATTTCGCTTTCTCTCTCTTTATGTTTCCTTTCTAGTCTTTATCTATCGATAAACATCGAAATTCAGATTTGTGTGAAAAAGTTGGCATCGCTGAGCGTGACAGTAATGTGGTTCTAATATAGCCGTCTCTGGAACTGTGTCCACACACTTTACTTGAAGCTTCGGTCACTAGCTTAACGCATCTTTCAACTGCCTGTGTATGGCATGGGAAAGCATCTATAATTATAACAGGCTTGAAGTCATTGCTCACATACTGTTTTATCTCTTCATTACTCAATGTTCTTAACAGTGGAGGAAGAGTCAGTGTTCTGGTGCTCCATTTGATAATTTCGGTATAGTGTTTAGCTTCAAAGTTTAGGTTTGGTGGTTTAAAGATTCTGATAAAGTCACTTTCAGATATTGCTTGCTTTGCCTCCATGATACGCCTAAAGCCCAGCTCTCGGATATGGTTTCTTTCATCAGTTACCATAGCCAAAAGTAAATTATCGGGATGGTCAAAGTAAGCATTCCGTTGTAAAACGGGATCAACAACTTGAAGCAGCTCTTCTGGTAAGTACCTTGTAGATTCAATAGTTTTGTAAATATGTCTAGGCCCATCTGTGAATTTGCGGTTTATTTTTATGGCAAACCACATAGGCATATACATTTGAGAATGAATGTGACAATTTCTCTCAGATTTTCAGAAGGGCTTGACACACTGATGTAGAGGCGCAAAACTCGGTTTGCAGTAGTAAGCCATCTTGAATGTGACATTGGGCCAGGATCACGTACTACAAAGTCTTCTGAACAATGTCCTGACTTGATGACTTCTGATATCTCAAGCAAGTACAATTGGTCCTTGCTAAGAATACGCTTGTCAACTTTGGAATATCACAATCAATAGGATTAAAATCAACAACTGGTTGTCTTTCACAATCAGGTAGGGCCTTTCCAATCGGTCCGGAATATCCTATTGGGCCTGTTGCTAGTATTTCCATCTAAGTGTTGGAAAAGGTGGCGGAATGGCAGTTCGTTGTAATGGAGAATACAAATACTCCATTGTAGAGGTCTTCCCACATGTATCTCTATTTGTCGAATTACACCATTTCTTAAGCCCGTATTAATAACAGTACCGTCACATCCAACAACTTCCAATTTGTCAATTAAAAAGCCATTTTCTGATAAATAAGACGTGATGCTTTTGGCTTTGTCAGTTGCTGAGCTTGAAGAAGGACAAGTGTGTCCTATGTAAGTGGAGCCTGGATCCTGAATTAAAGAGTAATGCTCCTCCTTATAGGTTCTGCGAAAGTGTTTTCTGACAGTTTTTTCAATTGACAATGTATTGTCTTTTCGTCCATCAAAGTAAAGACCATAAATTTCTAAACTTATATCACTTTGCAAACTAGCTCTCACACAAGTTTTTTCTCTTCGGACTTTACTCTTGTCTACAACATAAGAAGTATCTGATTCATTAATCAACCCAACATCTTGCAGTACACTTGAAACAATAGCAGCCGTAGCGCGATCCGATACGCCATATCGGTCACTCGTCACGGCGTGGCATTCGCCACGTACGCCTCGCCTCTCGGTAGTAGGCTGCTCTACTGTTTTTGACGAAGCTGCGCGACCGATACGCCATATCGGTCACTCGTCACGTATCGGTCACTCGTTACGGACCGAATTCCACTTGAATATCAAAGTTTATCTGATATGCTTGGATTTTAAATATATTATTGTAATAGAATAACTATAGCATCTCTAAAAGTCGTATGATTAAAATGTACTAAACAGTCAAATTTTGAAATTTTGAAAAAACTACTAATTTTACTCATTTTGTACTATGTTGCGCGACCGGAAGATATGAAACAAATGTATAATAAGTGCATATATATTGATTTTACATATTTTTAGTAGTTAATTCATGGTATAGGAACGTAATTAAAACCATCTGGCGTGCTTAAAAAAATTATGAAAAATTAAGGTTTTTCACAATTTTTTTGCTAACTTCGATGGCATTGCGCGACCGGAAGACAAATTAATAAAAAAATAATAATTAGTGATTTTTTCACGTCTATACCAATGGCAACTTTTGTGCACTCTAGCGATCTGAAATTTAAAAAAAAGTTTTTTTCGAACCACCCTAGTCTACATATTATGATCGCTTTAAATGTTAGCATCTATCGTTGTCTTGCCCTTAGAATTCCTTCGTTGACGTCTGGGGAACAACAGTTCGGGAGAAATATTCGGCAGCATTCCAATTTCCATACTAATCAATTCGTACTCAGATATGGAAAGATATATAATTTATTGCTATCGACTCATGAATCTAATTTTGACCAGAATATTTCTAATCTGCGAAATCATAAAATCAAAAGTTTTTTTTTTTTTAATATATATATTTAATCACGAGAATTAACAATCATAATAAAAAAAGAAAAAGAAGAAAAGTTTAAATTCTTCTTCTCTATTCTTCTCCGAATTTACATAAACATTTCAAGATTGTTGTTGTGAAGTTTAATTATTTCAATAATTTCGATAACTTTCGGCCAGGAAATTTTCATTTTTGAACTGCGTCGCTCTAATTAGATTTAACTTTCAGGGAAGTTGTTCCTAATCAGATTTGACGCAGAAGCGGAACATGAAAACATATCGACGGGGGGGGTTGAAGTTCCTTTGATGCGATTTGCATTTCTGCTAATTATGTAAATATGTTTTCCTCAGGAAGTTCCTCCACGAATGTTCCTCAGGAAGATGTTTTTATTAAGGTTGCAGAATCTGTAAATGACGAAAAGAAATGTCTTTATTAGCTCTACAATCTATAATTTTTCCATTTGGGGCATTTTCAGAGATTTGGTTTAAAAGATCGATTTTTTCAAAATAATTAAAATGTAAAACTTATCAGTGATTAGTAAATGTATGAATATTCATGTAATTGTCGTTTTGGTTTTTCTGACTTCGGAAAGGATTTTAATATGACAAAGTGCTAATCGCATGATCTTCAATAAGAAAAGGATGATCTATGGCCATTTTTACCATGTTTTCATTAACTTGCTTTCTTGTTTGTGTGTTTGTGTGTGGGTTTGTCAAGTGCAAATCTTGCAATCGATTTTTAACTAACTTCCCGACTAGATAGACATTTGAAACTTTTAAAATAGCTCAGAACACGATGACAATGCATTATTTTAATACTTTTAGACATCTTTAAGCAGAATTAAATTAATTTTCAGTTATTTTCAGTTAATTTTGTTTTGTAGACTGGTGCAGCCATCTATTGGCCGGAACGGGAACGAAAAGTTAGATGCAAGTTAATTTCCAATTAACTTCATTTTCTTTCAAGTTAATGGGATAATTCATTAAAACAATTTAAAAAAGTATTTATTAATACATAATTGTCAAGTTTATATGATTCAACAAAAAATTTAAAAACATGGTATATAAAAAGTTCTTTTTATCTTGTAATTATTTATGGATTTTATAGTAAGTTATAGCTATGGCTGTTTATGTATAAGGAAAAACGATTACTAATCAAACGCTCAACAAATAGCATATTTGATGTCCAAACTCTTAACTAGAGTAGTTCTCCACACCCAGTGTTCAGTCGGTGGGATAACTCAAATCCTTATAACTTAAGAAAAACATAATAATAATAATAATAATAATTACAAGATAAAAAGAATTTTTGTATACCATGTTTTTAAATTTTCTGTTGAATCATATAAACTTGACAATTTTATGTATTAAAAAACACTTTTTTTAAATTTTTTGATGAATTATCCCATCAACTTGAAAGAAAATGAAGTTAATTGGAAGTTAACTTGCGTTTAACGTTTCTTTCCCGTTCCGGCCAATAGATAGCTGCACCAGTCTACAAAACAAAATTAACTAAAAATAACTGAAAATTAATTTAATTCTGCTTAAAGATGGCTAAAAGTATTAAAATAATGCATTGTCATCGCGTTCTGAGCTATTCTAAAAGTTTCAAATGTCTATCTAGTCGGGAAGTTAGTTAAAAATCGATTGCAAGATTTGCACTGGACGAACACAAAAAAACACAAACAAGAAAGCGAGTTAATAAAAACATGTAAAAAATGCATAATAACAAACCAACCCCACTTTTTCACTCGACGGTGCCCAATGAAAACAATGATTCTACATTCCACTCTTACTCATATATGTTTTTCTGTTAAAAGAACTGGATTGATCCAGAAATAGAACCCCCTGCTTTTTCTCTATACAAGTGTGATAGCTATTACACCATTGTAGAGAAATATTATGTCAAGAGATGGCGCTACAAGCGCATCGTTTTTGATTTTATTCTCAAATGTTTGGAATTTAGAATTCGTTTTTCTCTTGTTGATTGTTAGAGTGATGAATCAGTTGTAAAAGGAAGTTTTCCTAGAAGGGGATTAAGATCCCATAATATGTCTATACCTTTGAATTTAGTTAATTTAGAGGCTTTCCAGCCTATTATCATCTTCTTGTAAATATGTAAATATATTAAATTCATTAAAAAACATGCAAAAATGATTTAAACTTTGCCCCACTTTCGTTTTTAAGTTTTTCTCACTCCTTAGTTTAGTTTCTAGTAGAACATAGTAGTTAAATTTCTTCACCATAAACCCATGTCCTTACAATAATACCTGACACTGTAATGCCGACCACATTCCATTTTCCCCGAAACGTTCTCAGGACGATATTGCACGAAAAGGAATGATGCTGAGACTTGAAAACCAGCATTCCAAGGGTCAAGGTGACTTCCAATTGAAAAGACCAAATAATATCTCTGTGTCATTCTAGGGAGAAGTCGTTAATTTCAGGTGACGCAGGGGACGAACAGACCTTTTTCCCGGCGATACAACATGACAGGGGATCGGCAGAGAACACTTAACCGATGCCATTTATCAAAGGAGTTTCTTTCAGAGGCTCGCACTGAATTGAAGGTGGCTAGCCCGACAAAGAGACGGAACCCCAAGGCACCCGATTGCCGGAAGTGAAATCAAACCCCCGCGGAGGGAAATAGAAACCGGTTGCAGAACGGGACTTAGGGAGAGCTGGACGACTGGCCAGAGTTCGGGAGACGGACGATCAGAGGCCAGTGGAGTGGTTGCTCAGTGAGAGAGGGTGAGACTTATTATTTCTAGACCAGCGGCTAGTCGCATTCATGCCTAGATGTCTTTAGGTATAGTTGATAGCTTAACGGCTACTGTAAATATCTGTAAATATTATAGTTCTAATAAAGGAACTTAATTTTAATTTAATTCCAGCCTCTGTTTAACTATGCTGGGTCTTACTTATATTTTTTCAGCGGAAATTTTGGCTGTTGTCGGCCACGACACGCTTCCTATCAGGAAGAGACCAAAGTCAGGGACCCTCCAGTTAGAAAACAACATTTTCTCAGGAACTATCTAAAAGACTACTCTGCCTCATTTTCTCACACTTATAAATCTTTCTTTCTTTCACTTAAAATACAATTGGCCAACCTAGGGATCAAACCCAGGTGTTTTTTTTAAATCTTTCTACCCAGACGTGCTGATCACTGCGCTACAACGCCACTCCGTGATCTTCCCTAATGAGCCTCAGAGATGGTTGGCGTCCCCGTCTAAATCACTGATACTGTTGGGCCACCACTACAACAACATTCTCTCATTCTCTGTCACACATTTATCAATTTCTCTTTCACCTAAAATACAACTGGCAAGACCAGGAATGGAACCTATAATCAACTAAAAGTACACCAGTAAACCCTGCCATGATCCTTATTCATGAGCCTCACAAACTTGATAATAAAGACCACATTGATGATAAAGACCACAGCCCTTTATCATCAATGGGAGGGTGTAAGAATATAATCGGATATAGCTATTCAATCTAGGACAATCATAGTGATTCTCAACCACTAGGTTCTTGCCGCAAGGTTCTTGAAGTGTGCCGCCACTGCGAATACCCATACATGAGCGACGTCAGACAAGTAGTTCAATCAGTTCTACCTTCCTAGCAGGGACTGGTTGAACCAATGCGCATGACTATTACAGTTCTGGACTTTTAAATCTGGATCACGAAATGAGAGTGGCATTATCCTTTTTACGCCCAAATATACTAAATGAAGTTTTCAAAAACAAGCTGTTCATATTTTGCATTAAATGTAATTTGTAGTTAAATAAACATTTTGTTTACTTTGTAATGCAATTTCATTTTATATTTCAATAGAAATTATATCGTATGCTATTTTTACGAAATATATTATAGGTAAATCAATCAATTATCCAAGTAAAATTCTTTTAGATTTATCTTACTGTTAGTGTGCCGCTAAATTTTAAAATTATTAAAAGTGTACCGTGGTGAAAAAAAGTTTGAGAATCACTGATCTATACCTTTCAATTAAGTTCGTAATATTTAACGCTCGAAGATTATCCCGAGTAAAGTCTGTTATGTGAACTATTGCAAACTAAAGAAAAAACAATTACTAAACCTCTCATTTGAGCAAGCGTCTTTTCTCTTTTAAATTCCAGACATTTAAAGCTAACCTTTAGCCTTGTTTCACTATGGAGGTTGCGTTTAACCCTTTAAACCAAAGGTTCTTAACCTTTTTAATAGTCAACACCCCCTTGAATCTGAAAATAAGCTCTCGCACACCATTGAAAAATGTGTTTCTATTTTTTATTTAGGAAAAGACATTTAATGCAAGATAATTTATTTATTGCATAAAAAATTAATACATTTACAATACATACTATATTATTACATATAAAACAATATCAACATTTTTAATGGCTACGTTGTTGTTGTTTGTTCACAATTATCCTTTTAAAACGAGGTTCATTTTTTGAAAAAGCCACGCTTAAGGCTGCTATGTACTAACCCCATTGGATTCGCTCACCTCAATGTTAACCTATGGAGAAAATTTGTCCACGGATTGCCGACTTGGATTCAAAGATTTTTTTTTAAATATTGTACTCCGTCATAGAGAAAGAAATTTTACATGTCTGGACATTTTTCGTTTTTTTTTAATGCAATTAATATTTTAAAATTTAAATTATTTGGGGAAATATCTGGTATAGTGTGTTTTAAACGCTCATAAATTCCTTCGGTGGTCGAAATTTATAAAATGAATCCTGTGCGCTTTGCAGAAAAGTTCAGGCTATCTGACAATACCAATTTTATTTGATTATCAGCATTATGTGCCTGTAAATAAATGACAAAAATTTATTTTTAATAAAGAATTTGGGGGCAGCGCTTAACCCCCCTTTAGAGAGAGAGCCATTACAATCCTTCAAAATGTCAATCGTAAGGGGGGGATGGAATTCTCGAACTTTCAACTGGACTCCTCCTACCACAAGAGTCCGCAAGAAGAGGAAAAGGGAAATACGATTTTTTTTCTTAGTACATAGCAGCCTTAAGTCATCAGATGCACTTACGCGATTTTTGACTTTTGTTTGAAAGTGCAAAATTGATGAAAAACTCATTTTTCAAAGGTAAGTGGTGGAAAATGGTAAAAGTGTCTCTAATTCTGCTTTAGCCAATTCTGGATAAAGTTCTAACTACGTACACCAGAACTGTTCTAAGTCCAGTTTTTCAAATTTAATTTCAATAGCTCGTATTGCGATAGCTCGTATTGCGATAAGATAGTCTTTTAATAAAACGTTATCGTCTGTTGAAATTAGGTCAAACAAAAGTGGACTGAGTATCCATCTATTAATTTTGCTTATATTTAACGTGGAAAAGTATCTATCAAATGATTCATCGAATCTTTTCATTAAAAATTTACAACCATCTCTCACAGCCCCATGGGTGCCCGCACCCTCGGTTAAGAACTACTGTTTTAAACCCACAGTCAAAGAAAATAGCGTTATAACACTTTTCGCGCGGGTGAAACGTACATGATAACCTTCGAGGGTTTAATATTACGAATTCTTTCCTCTATTTACCGATTAAAAAAAGGAGCACTTGTATTTCGCCGAGTATCTTTCGCTTCATATCTTGCTTGCACAGACTGTAATTTTTAAGAGAATCGTATAATTATTCTGTCAAACAATCCCCGAATGACGTTTATCAGAAAGACTGAGTCGTTCAAAAACTCAGAATATAAGCAAAAAAAGAAGAAATAAAACTTAAATCGAAGCTAGGTGAAATCTGTAATATTTACTCCTTGACTTTCATGTTGAATTCAAAATCATACTTTTGCCTGAAATGGTTTCCCTGGATTTTTAGACAGATATGTCAATCTTATATCTGAATAGAATCAATTTCAGTACAAAAGGATGTTGCGTGGGACGTCACAATAGAGGAGATATTTGAGTTATGTAAAGGCTGGGCATTTTTTTTCTTCTACAAACTGCTAGGTATGTAAAATTGGATGGATTCAGAAGATTGACAGAATCAAAATTATCTCTACCCGAATCTATATCTTAAAAAAGAATAATTTTAAAGAGTCTTGAACGGAAAACTCCCCAACGTGAAAGAGTCCAAACTATTTTAAACGATGCTAAATATCGTATGAACCAGTCTTTTACAATTACATTATTATCATGCATGAAATTTTAAGTTATCCAAATATCTCCAGGACGCTTCAGAGGTTCTTCCGAAAAACAGCTCCTATTAGATGTGAAATCGGTGCAATAAATACAGGGGAGAGATGGTATTTAAATTGCATTTAATTGGCTATAACACAGTGAAAAGTCTGGGATAATGTAAAAGTTGCTAACCATTTTTTTGTGATGAAAGCTAACGAAGCCCCAATAACCTAACGCACATAAAATAGAACCCAGCTTTTTTTTTCAATTCCTACTATTAGTTCACACTCTCCCTATATATATCTTGTTCAAATTTTCAATCGTTAATAAAAGTACTTTTTATTCATCCACTCAAGTTCAAATACATTTTTTTAAACTTGTAGTTTATGACACTTGATGTTAATACAGTGTTTTCAAATATTAATTCATTAATTAAATTTAATTAATCAATTTTAACTTTAGACTATATATATCTTGTTCAAATTTTCAATCGTTAATAAAAGTACTTTTTATTCATCCACTCAAGTTCAAATACATTTTTTTAAACTTGTAGTGGATGACACTTGATGTTAATACAGTGTTTTCAAATATTAATTCATTAATTAAATTTAATTAATCGATTTTAGTTTTAGACCTAGAGCGTCTCTTGCTCTTGAATACTAATTTCCCGCTTCTTACTTTGTAAACGGTAGCACTGCGGTAGCGCGGGCTCCTCCCGTCCTGTAGGGTTGCGGGATCGAATCCCTAACCTGACAAACTTTTTCTCTCTCTTCCCCCCCCCCTCCTAATCTCGCACAGTACGCAAGGTTCTGGCAAGCAATCCTTTTTTTCAATTCCTACTATTAGTTCACACTCAAATTTTTCTTTGTTGACCTAAGTAGGAATTGACTTTAAAATTTTTTGTTTTTATATTACTTGTTTATCTATCTGTTCAGATGTGCTGATCACTACGCTACAACGCCACATCATGATCTTCACTAATAAGCCTCAGCAGGAGATGGCGGGCTTCCCCGTGTAAATTCCTTAATTTTGTAGGGTCACCACTACACCGGCAATCTCTCATTCTCTCCCACACATTTATGAATTTTTCCTTCGCCTATAATTAAATAGAAAATCTTGACCAACCCAGTTAAAAATCAGAAAAAATAATCGAAATTTTTAAAAAACATTATTGAATGGGCAGGGGAATTTAAAGTATCATATCTTCAAATTATCCAAGAATTTATCCTCCAAAATATCCGAATTGTCAGTAAATAGCAGATCTATGTGTATGTTCATGCACGTGTAGAAAATAAGTACACTTGCAGAATATTTCATACACATGCGCGCATATGCAAAAAATAGTAGATTCATCTGTATGTCCATACTACATAGTTCATACACATGCAGAAGTTAGCAGATTTATGCGTATGTTCATGTGTATATTCGTAAGTATACTGGGAGATTTTTTGATTTTGTAATAAATAATTACAAGATAAAAAGAACTTTTTATATACCTTGTGTTGACGCCAATGGCTATGTTGGCAATCGCCAAACGCGCTCTTGAAAGAATACAAATATAGGTATCATAGTTTTTATTTCTTATGTTGGCATCGTAAACTAAAAGATATTAGAATTTGTTTGAAATCGCTTGTTGCAAAAAAAAAAAGTTTGTTACGCTCGCACATCGTATGGTCGATGTTTCATGTATTGATTTTGTTCATACATTAGTATTGTAGATAATGCGTTTAAATAAATAAAATTGTAATATTAATTCGTATGTCGTATGGTCGACAATAGTTTCGATATAATTTATTGGTCTACAGTCCATTTTAATCAACGAATTTTGGACCAGTGAAACGTATGACATTTGGCTCATACACCATGCTTTTAAATTTTCTGATGAATCATATAAACTTGACAATTCTATGTATTAATAAATACTTTTTAAAAATTTTTTTGATGAATTATCCCATCAACTTGATAGAAAATGAATTGGAAGTTAACTTGCGTTTAATTTTTCGTTCCCGTCCCGGCCGACAGATGGCTGCACCAGTCTATAAAACATAATTAACTGAAAATAATAAAAACATGGTAAAAATCTGCCTAAAGATGTCTAAAAGTATTTAAAAAAAGCATTGTCATCGTATTCTGAGCTATTCAAAAAGTTTCAAATGTCTATCTAGTCGGGAAGTTAGTTAAAAATCGATTGCAAGATTTGTACTGGACAAACACACAAACAAGAAAGCAAGTTAATAAAAACATGGTAAAAATATCTTAGAGTCCTAAACAATTTAACTGCAAGAGACGTGCATTTAATGCTTCATGCACGGATATGGGCGCGAGTTTAAAATCAAATCCATTCGGACTTGAACTCATTCAGAAAACTCGCCTCTCATAGGAACCTTGGTAAATAATCGGCTTACATTATTCATCCGATAAGATCCCTTATTGAAAATTCAGCTACTTCAAGATGACAATTTTAAAACCCAAAATGAAACATTATATCCATAGGATAAACAAATTTATGTTTACTCTGTTACTTTTACACCAAGACATTACAAATGCAGTTAGGATTTGAATTTCTAATTTCAATTTTAACCCTTTGGTGGAAACATCTGCCGCTCAGGCAGCTATGGTATCTTTATTCAAGCTGCCCCCCCTCCCCCTACTCTTCGACCTTAGGTACTGCAAGTCTACACATGCTTCAGTCAACATCTTGTCTTCAGTGTGGAAAGGGTGGTTCGTGACGCCATCCTTCTATGGTTCAGATAAAAATTAGATTAATCATAGCAAAAATTAAAAATCCCAATCCAGTTACTCGTTTGACTAACTAAATGCCTTTACGAAACGAACCGTAATCAAGGGCGGCAGTCCAGAGTTTTTGGGGGGCAACGACGGCTCTTAGGGTTATATATATATACAGTGGAATCTCGATCGATCGTTTTCCGAATCATCGTTTTCCCGTATGTGTCATTTATTTCACCCTGTCCCAACGTTCGTAAGGCTTTGTTATGTATATATGGCCACGGTGTATATATATATATATATATATATATATATATATACAGTGGAATCTCGATCGATCGTTTTCCGAATCATCGTTTTCCCGTATGTGTCATTTATTTCACCCTGTCCCAACGTTCGTAAGGCTTTGTTATGTATATATGGCCACGGTGTGTATATATATATATATATATATATATATATATATATATATATATATATATATACACAGTGGAATCTCGATCGATCGTTCTCCGAATCATCGTTTTCCCGTATGTGTCATTTATTTCACCCTGTCCCAACGTTCGTAAGGCTTTGTTATGTATATATGGCCACGGTATATATATATATATATATATATATATATATATACCGTGGAATCTCGATCGATCGTTCTCCGAATCATCGTTTTCCCGTATGTGTCATTTCTTTCACCCTGTCCCAACGTTCCTATTGCTTTGTTATGCTTCCGAATGCATTTTTTCCGCATTTATCGTTCAGTTCAGTCGGTCCCTTGTAAAACAATAGATCGAGATTCCACTGTATGTGTATATATATATATGTGTGTGTGTGTGTGTGTGTATAGAAGAAATTAAAATCGTCTCATTTTAAATTTAAACTCATTTAGTGTTAGGTCTACGATTATATAATTTTAGGCTATGAAAAAAAAATACGCCGGGCTTTTATTTATTATTTTTTTTTTTTGGGGGGGGGGGCAATTGCCCCTACTCCCCCCTTGGAGCCGCCATTGACCGTAATTTAACCTGTGATTATTGGTTCTGTTCAATAGAAGCTGGTCAAGAATTAGGGAGAAATGGTTTGACGATTGTGGCTACCATGAAATGTAATAAACCACAAATGCACTCGGAATTTCTAGTTAGGAATACCTGGGAAAGAGATATTCATTCTCTGAACATCTGCCTTGAAGGCAGATGTTCCCACTAAGCGGGAAAAGAATCATGTTCCCACCGAAGGGTTAATTAGGGCCTATTCCGGTAGCGGAAGCGTTAAAGTATTGAAATATATTTAACCAATGACGAACCTCCAAACGATTAGCAACGAAATTTTTAACGCCTATGATTGGTTTATTTCCATCTCAGAGCCATCTTTCCTTTTACGCTTCCGCTATCGGACTCCTGTGTGAACAGGCCCTTACATTTTTACGGTCTTTAAATTAATTTATTTTAACAACTTCTTAAAATTTTACTTTTAAAGCTTTTAATAAACGTTGGGATTTAAATTAGAAATATCCAGGTATCAAGGATATAAAATGTAACTTTTCTGAGAAAGGCTGGTACGTGTAAGAAATAACACAGGGTATTATAGGATCAGTCAACATTGTAGCAACCAACACCTATTTCATTTTATGAACTCGAATATAGCTTGGTCCGCAATGAGAGGAGAAAATTTTCAAGCGAAAAATTTGACGTCGTTACAATATAAAGCTATAAGTACATTTTCGAGGGAATAAAACAGGTGTAGAATTTGAAATTGTAATTATAATTCTATCTTATGCCAATAGATGGCAGTGTGTTTAAAACGAAAATTATTCTACCAGTAAAAGTGTATTTCTTGGCGAAGAGCCAGAAGGCAGTAATGCTTAATGTCGAATGGAATAAATTGTTTTGTGTTTTAAAGGAAATTGATCTCATTATTGAGAAGTTTTTTATTGTGTATTTTATATGCTGAAGAAAATTAATTTAGTAGTTGAAGTATATAAAATAATTTCGAATCATGAGAAGAAATTATGGGGTTAATAATTGAATTGAAGTTTAAAATCATCAGAATTTACAACAGGTTCATACAGATAAAAATTCTGAGGATCGTACTGGTGCATATAAAACAGAAATGTAAACTGGGAAATAACAGTGGAGGATTACAGTTATATACCTCAAGTTTAAGGCAGCTCTCGAAAAAGGTTTTAGAAGCGTAATGCAATATTTTTGTGCAATACATTTCGTGCAATACATTTGGATGCACGAATTATCTAAATGCCACTAAAAACTTTTCATTTTGAATAGTCAGCTAACTTTTTATACAACCTCGAAGCGACTCGCATAGGCATACGTGAGAAGTTATTGGGCTAAGATATAAAATTACATTTTTAGTTCCTTTCCTGAGCGAGGGGTGACACTTAAATGGAAATTCGATTGCAGAATCGGAGGAAATGACAGCTGTGTAAGAAACTGCATCTTAGCTCTGAAACATCTGGGCTTATGAAATACTTACAGATATAAACAATAAGCATACGTATACATTAGGGCGGAGCGTAAAAAAAAAGTTTTCGATTTCGTTTTTGCCCTAGTGTGGAAAAGTTGTGTACTAGTGGGTAGGTCACGTATGCAAAATTTTAGGAAAAACAAAAAATATCTTCCATCTCCATTTCGACCGTGATTTTAGCAGATTTTTACCATACAGTTAAAAATGTGTATTTCCATTGTTTTCTATTCAACTCGGCATTTTGTTCTTAAATAAAATGCAGAGGTAATTCGAAACTTAATAAAGAAAGGAAGCAGCTGACATACTGTGTGCAGAAAGGTAAAGAAATATATTGGCATGAAAACATTGTCAACAACAACTTTAGAAACGAAACTTAAAACCTTCGTGAAAGACTCACGGAAATTGTTCGACATTTCTTCATGTAAGTGTGTTTCGTTTAACAAATGTTCTTGCCCAAAGCATAATAGGATCCCTGAAATGGAAAGAATTTTTCTTATAAACCAACGGGCACTTAGGGAAATTTCCATAGACGCAGTTGACTTAAAAGAAACTGAAAGCTGAGGAAACGAGCCGATAGGAAGCAGAAAGAGACAGAAGCAGTAAGTCTTAAAATAAACATTTCGCCATCTGTTACTCTACCTAGGCTCATATTTCCTGATCTAGATTCTGACGTGGATGCACATAACTCCGATAGTGATACAGATTACTTGAAGTCTTCCCCATCCACATCCAGGATGACTCAATCTGAAGGGAAAAAGACGTCACGATCAAGCCGATACCCAGCAGTAGTTATAGCTTGAGACAGAACCGGAGTTTCAGATCGGGCTGGAGCCATCATTGCAAGCGTTGTTTTGGAAGACTTGGAGATGATTACCGAAACAGACACTTGAAATGTAATTGATAGACATAAACTAAGAAGAGAGAGGGAAAAAATTCGGACAGAATATCAGCAAGGAAATGAAAGACAGCTGAAACCACTGAAGTGACTTAATTTTGATGGAAGGAAGGCCAAAACTCTAATGCAAGAGAGCGTAGGAGGAAAGATGTACCAGAAAACAGTGCTGGAAGAACATGTTACAAAGATTAAGGAACCTGGAAGCAAGTACCTTGGACACATAGCACTAACCTCATCACCAGCTTTGAGTATTTCTCAAATGATGCTGCAATTCATGGAGAATAAGAATATTGACATTCATCAACTAGCAGCAATGGGGTGCAATGGAACAGTCGTTAATACTGGCTATAAAATCGGCGTGATTCGCCTTTCTGGGGAAGCCATTGTGAAACCCTTGCACTGGTTTATCTGCCAGTTACACGCAAATGAGTTGCCACTCCGACATTTAGTGCAGCATTTGGATGGGGGAACGAGTGGCCCTAATGCATTTTCTGGTCCTACTGGGAAAGCATTGGCAAATTGTAAAAACCTTCCAGTTGTGAGATTTGGAGACATTTCGAGCAAATTTCCGAAAATCGACATAAAGTATCTTAGCACACACAAGCGATAGCTTTGGGATATTTGTCAAGCTGTCACAAATCGAAACTGCTCATCAAGTTTGTCACAAAAGCCCCCTGGGAAAATGTCTCATGCACGTTGGCTAACAACTGCAAATGGAATAAAGCGTTCATACATTAAATCGTCAGAGCCTTCAAACCAACTTCAAACTCTGGCAGAGTTCATCATGAAAGTGTACCCACCTATGTGGTTTACAGTCAAATAAAATCCATATTGCACATATGGTCCACGAAATTTGGAAGACAATAAACGTCTCACGCTATCTTAAAAACGATTTAAAGACTGTGGTCGATCCCATTATCCAGAGAAATGGCTATTTCGGCCACCCGGAAGCAATAATCTTGTCAATGATCACAGACGACAGACAGTCCATTCGAGAACTTGGACTACGTAGTATTTTACGAGCAAGAAAGGGAAAAAAGGAAGGAATCAGACACTACAACATTCCGTCACTCAACTTTGAGCCAGTTTCATATTTAAACCTTATTGATTGGCAGAAATGTAATTTGACAGAACCCCCAATTGACAGAAGAAATTTGAATTGAGAAATTTGATTTCCAGTGGAGAGTCTGTAGCTCAACACCTGGGATGCCTAAAAATTCCTTGCCACACCCAAAGTGTTGAACGTTTCGTGAAACTAGTAACAGAGGTTTCTGCGGCTGTGTGTGGAGAAAATAAGCGTAACGGTTTAGTTAGAACCCGAACAGAGTCGAGAAAAGCTATGCCATCATTTGAAACCAAATGCGAGTACCGAGTAAAACCAAAATAACTGCGAGGAGTTAAGTGCCGGTATGGTTGGCTGGATGGTCGGCACGGGTGGAACTCGCAATGCAGCCACCTCCCCGTGGTGAGTTCTGGGTTTTTTTCTGAATTTTATTTCAGAAAAAGCGAAAAGCTGAATACAAAACAATGGAAATACACATTTTTAACTGTATGGTAAAAATCTGCTAAAAATCATGGTCGAAATGGAGACGGAAGATATTTTTTGTTTTTCCCAAAACTTTGCATACGTGACCTACCCACCAGTACCCAACTTTTCCGCACTAGGGAAAAAACAAAATCGAAAACTTTTTTTTTACGCTCCGCCCTAGTATACATAGATATGCGTATGTAGAGATATTGCTAATATGCGGAAATCACCTGAAAAGATGATTTAGGATTTAGAAGTAGTCGAGCAGAACAGAGTCATAAAAATAATTACAAGATAAAAAGAACTTTTTATATACCATGTTTTTAAATTTTCTGTTGAATCATATAAACTTGACAATTCTATGTATTAATAAATACTTTTTAAAATTTTTTGATGAATTATCCCATCAACTTGAAAGAAAATGAAGTTAATTGGAAGTTAACTCGCGTTTAACTTTTCGTTCCTGTACCGGTCGATAGATGGCTGCACCAGTCTACAAAACAAAATTAACTTTGAAAAAATTCAATTCTGCTTAAAGATGGCTAAAAGTATGAAACTAATGCATTGTCATCGTGTTCTGAGCTATTCTAAAAGTTTCAAATCTCTAGCTAGTCGGAAAGTTAGTTAAAAATCGATTGCAATATTTGTACCGGACAAACAAACAAACACGCACACACGCACACAAACAAACAAGAATGTGAGTTAGTAAAAACATGGTAATAACTCACAGTTCAAGATAAACAAGGATGTTATAAAATTAATCATACCAATAAATGTTTTCGTGAACAAACAAAAAAAACCCAGAAATTTAACCCTTCAGCGGGCGCCCTCGTGTACAAAGTGCAACAATAGTCGTTTCGTAATTTTGAATAGTTTGTTTTTTACATGTAAGGTTTGAATGTTCTAAGCAGTTTCTATTTATAGCTACACCCTTCCTAATGCAGGTCTGATTTTCTGATCCTTGTAGTCCTTTCCGTTCATGTTTAGTCGTGAATTAACCGTGGTAAACCAGCAATTATACTGGATTACAATACGACAAAAGCAGGAGGTGATGTAGTCGATCCAATGTGCAGCTATTACACGGTATTCCGCATATCACGAAGATGGACAATATCATTGTTTTTTTTAGGTTTTTGGATATGATAGGAATGAATTCGCAAGTTGTCCTTACATCCAATAAACCGGACAGTTTTAAAATAAGGCGATTGTATCTGCATTCTTTGACCTTTAATTATAAATATATCTCAATACTAGCATTATTGCCCGGCGTTGCCCGGGTAGATATATAGATATAAAATATTTCATGCATTCCGTCAAAAAAAATACTGGGCTACACCCCTGGTCTTCGTGTTCATCTGGCCAGACAGAATGCGCTTAGCGCGTTTCTACTGAAATGATATACAAACAATAAGACAGAAAGAAACTTTGAACCTGCGGACCTTTGTTTGATTTTATTGAGAATTAATAACACCGTGTTGCGTGATTCGCACGTTTGGATAGAATAAGTTTGCTGTTTAATTATATTTGTTAGATACTGTTCAATTAGATTTAATTAGATTTGTTTGATCCACTGTTTAATAAGGAATAAGTTTTATAATTTACATTTCCCTTTATTATTTATTTTTCCCCTTAAAAACGCACTTTTTTCCATTTCACCCAAGAGGTAAAGTGCAAGATGCGTTATCCCCTTTATTTAATCAAAGTAAGGCTTGATTCCCCATGAAGCCTTTTTCCTTAAGCTCGTATGTTTTGTAAGAAATGTTTTGAATCAGATGCATTACCTGTGAGTAATGTTCTCAAAGGCTCGGGTGGTTCTTGAATTGCATGCAATTGTACTTTAACATTACTGCAACACATAGCAGAGCCAGGAAAGTTGTGTTTATCTGGGGAGCCAGAGCCAAAGGTCATTCCCAACCCTCTTCCTCCCGCGCATTCGAATTTGACCCCCCCCCCTCCGACATCCTTAAACCATCCCTCTTAACGCAGCTGGTTGAGGGGTACCCACAGGGGGTACACGCACCTCTATCGGGCACAAAAAACATTAAAAAATTAATTTTAAAAAAACTAACTGAGCCCCAAATTTCGTTTTCCTGATTTAAGTTTCTCAGGTCCAAAACATTAACTGTGCCGAATTTGGTCCCGGTGGGTGAAACAGTCTATGATTCTATAGCGGACAAACAAACAGACAAGCTCTTTTATATATATAGATTATCAACATTTTTTTATCTTGTCATAAAACGCAGAATTATTATTTTCAATTTGAAAAAATAAAGTTCATTACAATAGGAATAATCAAGGTTGAAAGAGACATTGCACTTTGTGCCTCGCGCGCCTGCTGGTGTTTCAAAAATTGGCGCGCCGCTGAAGGGTTAAACGAATACCAACGCTCATCCAGATTTTCCCAAAGTGCGTTCCACAGAACAGTCTAACGGCCAAGCCATAATTTGTCTTATTCGACATCAGTGACGTAGCCAGCATAATTGGCGCCCGGGGCACGATACCTTTTTGGCGCCCCTCGAAAAACATATAGTAATACAATATGTAGAATTAGTTAAAAAGATAAACCATTTGGCGCCCCTCTGCGAGTGTCGCCCGGGGCATGATAGACCCTCTTGCCCCCCTCTCGTTACGCCACTGTTCGACATATGCCATTATTGAACATAATGCCAAATTTTAAGAGGATCATGGAATCGAAGAAGCCGCAGCATTCTCCTAATTAAAGCTTTTTTACTTATTTTTTTATTTACCTTTATATTTTTGTTTTATCATCACTATCATTTGCTTTTATGAACAATCTTTTCAGTGATTTTTTGTTTAATTCAATAAAAATCTAAGTATTGAAACAACATTTATTTCAATCAACATCATATCAAATTTAGGGGAGGAAGGGGGTCTATTGATCAAAAACTGTAGAGGTTTCCGTGACATTTAAAAAATGAGTGTTTCGCGGTTTAAAAAAATTTTGGAAAACACTGCTCTAATCCATTAGACACAACACAAGCGTAATCTTCTTTGACAGTCAAATATCAGTGAAATTCGCAGTTTAATCAACCTAGCATTCACTGCATTACAACTAAAGAATCGAAAATAAAATTATTATTTACCTGACAATAAGAATATTGCTACACATCAGAAACAATCCGGGATTTTACGTAATAACATTCATAACAAAAAGCTCGGGGGGGGGGGGGAGAAGTTGCAGAAATTTAATTATCGTATAGATTATATTTAAGTACTAACCCGGGTAAATTTTTTACTCAGCAGAAGAAAATTCTCTTCCAACGACATTACAAAACTGTGATTTAATTTACGTTGTAAAAGGCTTTCACGTCATATTATTATGAAATAATAAAAGCTTTTCTAAATACTTTTTTCGACGCGCATATCGTCGCATATAATTTTAAATTAAGTGTATAAGATATTTCCGAGGTTTAGTAAAATAATATTAAATGCGAGTACGATTCTCTGAAAGTAAAACCTTTTACTCGGAAAGATCTGATTTGCTCTCAACGCTACGAATTTGAAAATTATACGTACACATTTTTATTGTATTTGATTCTTTATAATATTTTCACTAAGTAAAGTACGACTAAAATATTATCATATTTGAAATTGAAAGCATTTCTTGAGAGCAGTGGGAATAAGAGAGTTTCTTAAGTCATGGCAAATGTAAAGCGATAAGAATTTCGCCAAGTTTGGCTAATTATATGTAACACTAGCTGAATACCCGTGCTTCGCTACGGTGTACATTCAAATTAAATACAACGGTCAATGTATGCAATTAATGTCAATATATATATATATATAGATATATATATTAAATTTCAAAATTATCTAACCTGTTTACATAAATCTGTTTTTAATAACATTATTGTAAATCAGTTAGTTCGTATAAATAGGCTATGTTCTAAAGACAATAGGATTAAGCATATTATAGACTTGAAAGTTGTGCTAACTCGGAATAATTACCCAGTAAGTCTATCCAAAAACATAATTGGTGGTTTTTGTTTTAATGAATAGTTTGTTCTGCTGCATTAATATGTTAAACATAGTAATAGGTTAAAATAGAAAAAATAACTACTAAAAATAAAAATAAAAATCATAAGTAAAATAAAATAATAATAAAATTAACTCATAGTAGTAATAATAATAAAAACTAAATAATAAAGGGAATAATAGTCCTAAATTATGGTAACCTAAGTAAGTCTGTAACTGAGAATCCACTACCTCAAGTTTTATGACGTCAGTCATCTTGCGGTTACAAGTTCTGAACTTCCACTCTGACTAGCGCCAGGCTTGGTGGTCTTTGGATAAGTACTTTTAATCAAACTTAATTCATTTATTAATCAATTCTTCTGTTAATAATGGATTGTACGGTGTCTGAGTGTGTTTATTTTATAGATCATACTCATCAGAAACTATCCATTGGTTTTTAGACAGTATTGACACCTCTGATGAAGAAATGCTGTCAAAAACCTTATTCATACTTTTCTTTACATGTTGTTTGTTCCTGGCTGCAAGTAGCTTTAGATCTATTACTGGTTTTCTCTTTCATCTTATTCTTATATATATATATATATATATATACTACCTGAAAACCCTTACTTCACTACGGAGTACATTCAAATTAAATACAACGGTCAATGTGTATGCAATTAATGCCAAAATTATGTTTAAATATATTTATAACTAGACTAGCATTATTGCCCGGCGTTGCCCAGGTAGATATATAGTTATAAAATTTTTCATGCATTCCATCAAAAAAATACTGGGCTGCGTCTGATTATACGTCTGATTTTATTGAGAATTAATAACTCAGTGTTGGGCACGTTTGGATTGAATAAGTTAACTGTTTAATTATATTCGTTAGATACTGTTTAATTATATTTAATTAGATTTGTTTGATCCACTGTTTAATTAGAAGTAAGTTTTATAATTTACATTTGCCTTTATTTTTTATTTTTCCCTTAAACCTGCACTATTTTGGATGACTCTTATGCTTCAGTCTCTATGCTGCAGTGTCAAGAGAAGCCGCAATAAGGGGGAAAAATGAAAAATAGTTTGAGATGCCGTTTCTCCCTCCTTTGTCGTTCGATTGCGCTTAAATGCTAATCACCTTTCAGCTTCCAGCCTTGCATTTCTTTCATCCTGAGATTCTTCAGCTCTCGCAACAGCATGAGCTGTTCGATCAGCTTCCAGCCTTGCATTTCTTTCTTCCTGAGATTCTTCGTTCGATCAGCTTCCAGCCTACGAAATCTGTGTTCTTCAGATTCCACATTCCGAGAAGCTTGTTGATAGGCCGATAATCTTCTATTCCTTGGGGAATTTTTTTCCCACCAAATCTAGCCCTTTTTGGGGTGGCATTTTATTTTTTCAATGTATATATAGCAGTATATATAACATCAAGTTATACATACACAAATGTATATCTATGTATATATAGCAGTACATATAACATTTAGATATGCATACACAAATGTATATCTAAGTGTTATACAGATAAAATTAAAAAGCGTATGACAATTAAGCATATGAAAAGTATGAATACTAAAAGCGTATGAAAATTAAGCACATGAAAAGCAAAAATACATAAATCAAAAAAGAATGCAAGAAAAAAATACAAATCTATAAAGATTCCAAACGGATTATTGCTTCTTTTAGGAAACAGCAAAACAATGTTTTAGATTCCAACTTGTGTAACTACTGCCACTCGCTGCTACTGTCGTCTGATGAGCAAAAAAAATTAAATAATTCAATATTATTCTGATTTTTCACGCTAGTGGAAAAAATGCCACGCCCACTTTAGAGTCACTTGAAATAATTAAACACACACAAATATATAAATTACACAAAAGGTTTTTTTTTAATTCTGTAATGTGTCTAAATCTCCACTATGGAAATATATCGGAGAATTCCATCATTTTAATAAGAAATTTCTAAAATGAAAATAGCAACAAATAACGTCTGTTTATAATCTGAAGACGATGTTAATTTCACTGAAATGTTTTAAAATATAAATTTTAGATAAGAAATATTTAACGCATTTACTACGCATTACATCGTTTCAATAAGAAATGTCTGAAATGAAAATGACAACAGAGAACGTTTGTTTACAAAATAACGCGGCGAAAACAAACGACGATCGTTAATCGAAATGTCTTAAAGTATAAATTTTAAAGTATAAAGTCTGACTTGAAAGATTATTATTTTCATTTATTATTCTGGTTTAATATATAACTTGAAACTTTTTGATTTTATTTATTTTTATCTTTTCGCTCGCTGTTTGCCAGCTAACCCTAACGTGGACGCCATATTCAGAGGAGTGATTCCACAAAGTGTAACAGCTTACATTTAGTTTCAAAATTGTTGGTTTTTCATTAATTAAAAATCAACGGTAATTAATTTTGATTTTTGAAGTTCTTCAGACCCTCGGCTGTTTTTAAAGACGCCTGTATGTAAAATTTCACGATCGTTGCTCCTAAACTGTGGATTTCTATACAATTACAGAGAGACAAACATTCATTTTTATATATTAGATGTATTACCCGGCTTCGCTCGGGATTCAGTTTCTGTTATTATTTTTTTTTCAATGATTAGCCTCTTGTTATGATGTTCTAAAATTTTCGCTAAAATTCTTTTGCGGTTGCAAATAGCATTAGTTTGTTGTCGGTGCTGTCGTTGTTCATCGCTTTCCTCTTGTCGCAGACTCCATGGTTTACCATGGTTTTCACTCGTTGTTTGATTTACCTTTGTTGACTCCTGCCACATTTCGCGAGTTAAATTTTTGATGTTTGGCAACACGTAATTAAATTTTGAGTTTTATTCTTTTCTTTTAATTATTGTTATGTTAAGATACGGCGCCTGTTGGTGGTATATGTTTCGGTCCCGTTTTTTACGGCGGGAAGTATGTAACTTTGGTCTAAATTAATATATATATATAGTTATATGTGTGTCATTAGTAATCTGAATTAAACTAATATTTATCGATATTATACGAGTTCCTAAAGAACAACATCACAGGATCTGTTTCATTTTAAAGGAGCTCCCCCGGGACAATGGAGGTAGGAATTTTGCTTACCCTATAAGTTCGGTTGTCACTTCGAAATATTTAATTTGAAAGTTGGGCGGAGTGACAACACCTCTCCTTTCGATGTTGAAGCTCGAAGACGATCGTATGTTCGACGCGTTAAAAGTTTCATCATCAGTCTCACTGCTTCGGATCACTACAATTCGAATTCTGTTGCCTTCGAGCTCTTGAGAATGTTTTCTCTTCAGATTCTTGTGTGCGTCTAACTGCATTTTGAATTCTGTTGACTTCGCGCGCTTGGGAATGTTTTTCTTCAGATTCTTGTGTTCGTCTAACTGCATTTCAAATTCTGTTGGCTTCGCGCTCTTCTGGGTTTTTTTTTTCATCACATTTCTCATTTCTCAACAATCTTTGACATTTTGCCCTTACTCCTGCAGGATTAAAAGGTGCTCTCCTCTTTTTGGGCATTTTAAAGCATTAATTTACAGCTAGTTAATAACGTTTGAATGGATTTATTATTATAGAAAAAGAATCAATAATGTTTGAATGGATTGAGATCACATTCAATATTAAAACACATCAAATCTAATAATTATTATAGAAAAAGTATATACACGTATTTCATGCTCGGAATTCTTTCTCAAAACTAAATCGTCTGCTACGTTTCAATGCCACTTCAGTTATATAAATCATCGCGTCAAGGCTAAACGCACGTGTTTCTAGCTAAGTCAACGTGTCCTGTAGTATATTTGAGTTTGAACAGGTAGCTTGGGATAGTTTCAATTCATTAAATTGATAGATAACACATTCATTGAAAATGAATAACTTTCAATCCTTATATTTTCATTTTTAAAAAGAAATATTCCGGCGTTGCCACGTATATGAAAATAATACATCAAATTCATTCTTGCATGCACCATTATATGAACAAATCACGTTTTTAATTCTTGTCTATTTATTTTTACGGAAATGTTATAATTTAATTGGCAACAATAAAATGTTACAATGGCTTTGAACAAAAATATCCGTTGATACCGCGCAAACTTGTTCTGACATAATTCGGGAATGGAACGTCGTAGCGGGATAAAAAATAGTCTATAACCTTTGCGCAAGTTCAAGCAATAAGTTGTCCAAGTTTCATCGCAATCGGATGAACGGTACGGCAGCGCATAAAATACGAACAAACAAACAAACATTCATTTATATATATATATATATATATATATATATATATAGATAAATACAACGATCAATGTATGCAATTGATGTAAAAAAAAACGAAAAAATATATTTATAAAAAATTCGGAAGGAATAAATTTATAGACAAAATAATGTAGAAGAAAATATTCAAATTAAATCTAATAGAACATACTAAAGTATATAGTACAGTTAATAAAGTACAGTTTGAGGAACATATCTTTTACTGTATTTTAATACTTTTTTGGATAATTTCCAATCGTCTGCCGCATTACCAAGAAAAAAATATTTTTTTGACTACTTCGTTGCTATGAATGTGACGATAAATTAATTTAAAGTACCAGAAAACTAAATCACGTGATCAGCATTCAATAAATTGAATTCTAAAAATTAATCTTTAAAAATTCACCAAAATTCAGAAAATGGAGGTAAAGATTTGAAAAAGATTTCATTTTAAAGGAATTTTTAGGATCTTTCTCGTGATATAAATTTTATAACCCTCAAATTATTATTTTAGATGCAAACTTAAAAAAAGTTACAAAAACAGCTTAAAAATTTTATTTTTAAAAAATCTAAGAAGAATTTTTGAAAAATCTTTCTTATTGCACCCCTACACTATATAAGAAGAATCGCCATGCAAAATTTCAGCCCTTTAGGTACAGCGGTTTGGTCTGTGCGTTGTATGTCAGTCAGTGAGTCAGTCAGTTACGGAACTGTTTTATATATATAAATAATAAATACAACGGCCAATGTATGCAACTAATGCCAAAAAGAAAAAAAAATATTTATAAAAAAATCGTAACGGGTATTTTTATAGACAAAATAATGTAGAAGAAAATATTCAAATTAAATACAACGGTCAATGTATGCAAATTTGTATGTTTAATATCCATAAAACATACTAATTTGAATTAAATTCTTTAAAAACTTCCATTACAATTAGTCTAGTGGTTAAATTTTATCTTTTACCGTTTTGCAATATTTTTTGTCAATTTATTTCATTGTTATGCACGTGGAGCAAAATTAATTTAAAATATCACAAAAAGAAAAGAAACCACGTGATCAGCATTTAATAAATTAAATTCTAAAAATTAATCTTTAAAAATTCAGCAAAAATCAGAAAATGGAGGTAAAGATTCGAAACGGATTTCATTTTAAAGGAATATTTATGATCTTTCTCGTGATATAAATTTCCTTACCCTCAAATTATTATTTTATATGCAAACTTTAGAAAAAATTTAAAAAACAGCTTAAAAATTTAATTTTTAAAAAATCTAAGAATTTTTAAAAAATCGTTCTTAGTGCACCCCTACATAAGAAGAATCGCCATGCAAAATTTCAGCCTTTTAGGTCCAGCGGTTTGGTCTGTGCGATATCTGTCAGTCAGTCAGTTACGGAATTGTTTTAGACGTATATATACACTGGTGTAAGAAATTAAGAGAATTTGCAGACTTGGTCGATTATATCTAGAACTACTGTACCGATTTTAATGAAATTTGATATGTACATACATTAATACAATACAAAACAAATAACCATTCAATAATTGTAATACAGACGCATGATCGTACGTAACACTGGTTGGAGTCGGAAGGTATGAAACAGCGGTTGCAGAATAAATTTTAAAAAATGGTTTAATAGATGGGTTAAGGGGGGGTATGGTCTCCTCTTACAGATATACAGGTCTTGCAGCGTGATTTCATACTTGAAATAAGGCAGTTTATCATTTCCTGTGGCAATTGGTCCCACTCGTTCAGCAACGCTGTTTTCATTCCCTGGATGGTTCTCGGAGAGGGGTTGCGAGTTGCAATTGCCCTCCCCAGAGCGTCCCAGACATGCTCTATAGGGTTAAGGTCTGGAGATCTGGCTGGCCAATCCATCCGGCGAATATCCTCACTCTCTAGAAATTCGTCGACCAGAAGAGCTCTATGTGGCCTCGCGTTATCGTCCATTAAAATGAACTCAGGGCCAACTGCACCCCTGAAAAGGCGAACATAGGGCTCCAAGACCTCATCCCTATACCTCACACCAGTCACAATGCCTCTTTCAAAGACATGAAGAGGTGTGCGGCCATCCAACATGATGCCTGCCCAGGCCATTAAACCTCCTCCGCCATAATGGTCGATTTCGCGGACATTGGAGGGTAGGTAGCGGGTCCCTGGTTCTCTCCATATGAACATACGGCGAGAATCGGTGTTTAGGCTGAACCGGGACTCATCAGTGAAGAGAACGGTCGCCCATTGATCCATAGTCCAATCTCTATGCTCTCTGCACCATGATAAACGGATTCTCCTGTTCGTAGAAGTTAGCGGGACGCAAACAGCAGGTCTTCTTGCAAACCACCCTCTCTCATAAAGTCTTTTGAAAACAGTCACCCTTGATACACGGGTTCTTGTGGCCGCATACAAGTCATGGGAGAGCTGAGAAGCTGTAGCACTCTTGTTACGCCTCGCTATAATCCACAAATGGCGATCTTCTCTGGCCGTCGTGGCTCTTGGACGACCTTGCCCAGGCTTTCTCTCGATGGATCCGGTATCCTGGAATTGTTTCCATAAGTTACACACGACGCTGGGCGTTAAATTGAACTCTCTACAAATTTGGACTTGAGATTGGCCTGCTTCTAGCCTCCCCACAATTCGCCACCTCATTCCATCATCTAAACGTTGGTGGTTACTCATTTTTACTGTTACAATTTTAAATTAACCGATTGTTGCAAAATTAACCCATCTATTAACCCATTTTTTTTGTTTATTCTGCAACCGCTGTTTCATACCTTCCGACTCCAACGATCATGCATGTGTATTACAATTATTTAATGGTTATTTGTTTTGTACTGTATCAATGTATGTACATATCAAATTTCATTAAAATCGGTACAGTAGTTCTAGAGATAATCGACCAAGTTGGCAAATTCTCTTAATTTCTTACACCAGTGTAGATTATGAAAACATATTTCGCTGAATTATTTTAAAATGATTGCTATCAGTTTCGCATAATCTTTTTTTTTAAAAAAAAGTAATCAAGAACGGAAATTTATGGTGCTATTATCCTGAATGTGTAAAAGCAAAAATTTGCAACTGCTTTTAAAAGATATGTATTGTAACGTTCTCGTCAATGAACACACAAGAAAAATCTAATATTTACACAGAATTATTATATAATTTATATACATAAACATACGCTTACAAGACCACTTTTTGGTCTTACCTCGAGAGATACAACTCTGGATAATTAATACCAGGACAGCTTGATCTGCTCACACTGGAGTCGCCCTCCGAAAATGATATACCGAACAGCGTGTTGTTGGTACAACCTCTCTCGCCGAGAATCAATTCCAATCTCTCACTCCCACACTGGAACTCCCCGTGGAGTCTAGGGGTTAGAACGCAGGTGTGTCCAAGGGGGTCGCAAACCATCCCCGTCTAAGGAGTGGTCCCTAAAAAGCTGGGGATCTGTGACGTTACAATATGCATGTCTGTTACTAAAGAGCTTATGCCTAGAGTACGTAATTTTATATAAAAAATATCGAAATTTCGCAAAAAATAATAATTACAATACATAAAATTTCTCATTAATTCGCAAATATATATATATATATATATATATATATATATATATATATATATATATATATATATATATATATATATATATATATGTATATGTAACAAGAAAACGCGTCTTCCTAAATTACTTATAAAGCATGTTCTCTATTTACAGGGTGGCTAATAAATACTGTGACAAATATCGAATCATTTAATTACACACAGATGAAATAGAAAATGGAAAATACAACAATATTATGAACATTATACATGAAAGTTTACCATGAAATAATTTTACTCGAATCGACCGCCATCTTTATCGATTACTAAATATAATCTCTTACGCCACTGTCCTATTGCGGCACGAATCATTTTATGAGGTAATTTGTCCCATTCACAACGTAGGGAAGCTTTGAGGGAGTCCAAACTTCTGTGCTGCTTAGCATTTACTTTAGACTCTAAAATCCCCCAAATGCAATAGTCTAAAGGATTTAGATCTGGTGAAGAAGGTGGCCAATCTTCTTGCTTGATAAACTTCGGGCAATTGGCATGGAGCTATTCCTGTGTTGTTTTGGATCGGTGGGACGGTGCAGAATCTTGCTGAAATATCCAATACTTTTTGGGATACAATCTGTTAGCATGTGGTAATAAACGTGTAGCCAATACTTCCTGTTTGCAATATTCAGCATTGATTTTTACCCCTTTATCGATGAATTTCAGAGGCAGTTTTCCATTGTGTGACACTGCAGCCCAAAACATAACAGAATTCTTGTTCTGAAAGCGTTTAACAGTTCGAAGATTTTCAGGTATATCCTCGAAGGTTGCTGAATATACAACATCATTTTTAGCATTATAACTTTGTTCTGTACAAAACAGCTTCTCATCAGAGAAAATTATTTTTTCAACACTTTTGCTACCGTGCCGGTTCAGCAATTTCTTACATCTTTCTAACCTTTTTACTATTTGTGCAGTAGTCAAACCTTGAACTTTTCTTTTGCGATAAGGGCGAAAACCCAGGTCTTCATTTATGATAAGTTGCATAGTTCTGCGACTGATGTTCTCTTCTGCAGCCATTTTATTTGCAGAACGTTGTGGATTTCTTCGTATCTTTTCACGAATTCTTTTGATACGTTCTTTTGTACGAACAGTGCGTGGACGACCGGACCTTGGTCGATCTTTACAGCTATTGGTATCCAATAATCGATTTATAGTCCTATATATAAACGTCCTATTAAAACCAAGGCATTTTACTTGCTTAAATATTTTACCTGCAGAAAATCCGCGATCAAAAAGCTGTTTAACCATTAACCTTTTGGCTTCCATCTTTAAAAATATTCTACATGTTTTACTTTAAACAAAAATCGTCTGCGTTTACAAAAAGTTGCCAATCACACAAATAGATAGATAAATTGTTTTTCCAAACGCTTAAAATTAACTCTTATTTTTTGGAGTGTTACAGAATTTATTAGCCACCCTGTAATAATGCACGACCCCGTTTCCAAAATTTCAACCTAAAAGTAATGTAAGTTATAATTTATATTAGCCCTGCAGATCATTAAGCAGTCATGTGAAATATCTGAACTTAATAACATCCCCATAACATCTGGTCCGAACCGAAGGCCTCATTAAATTTGTGTATAATAAATAAGTCCTGTTTTCAAAGTCTTCCTTTTGGTAAAACGCAGATTAGCGTGTGATCTAGCAATAAATTAATCCCCGGGAGAACCACGATGTAGACACGTGAACTCCACGAGGCTAAATTCATCCAATTAAAAAATAAGTAATTTAGGCCCTCTGGTGTCAATATCGCCAAACACTCATTTAATATTTGCCTGAACAGAAGACTTTTCGCTCTTCGCACCTAATTCTCGTTGCTGTCAGATCTGCTGTCCACGCACGCCAGAAGTCCGGTGGATACGACGGCTCTTCTCTTAACTCTTCAATGTAAGCACTGCTGTTTTCTCGTCCCGCCCTGGCATGGACGCCGGTCAAGTCCAGTGGCCACTGCAGCCTTTGTAATGCTTGATAATTAAATAAAAAGGATTTCCTGTATATCGTCTGAAATTTGTGTTCGTCTTCTCTGACTCCATGTTTGTTTCTCTCCTAAATTTCATCAGTACCTTCCTGGATGAACACTTCGCCCGACTGCATTGCCGACTGCATCTCCAATAATTTAATTCTCATCAATTCCCGTGTGTTAAAGTTAATTTCCCATTCTGATTATTATCATATATATATATATATATATATATATATATATATATATATATATATATATATATATATATATATATATATATATATATATATAATTAAAAAATTTCACATTTATTTTTAAAAAATCAAAATTTTACTTACTTGGTTAGGTAAGTATCAAAATTCTTAGTTAAAAGCTAACATTGTAGAATTCTCCACATTCTCTTCCTTAAGTCTTTAGCAATAAGTAATAAGCAAATTTTGAGAGTGAGATCTCTCAGTTAAAGACCGTGGATGGTCCCAGATAAGCAATTATGTTAATAAATTATTACTATTATTACCTAATTTCGCTTTAAAAGCCGTTACCTCCGAGATTTCGCCGAAAAGTAGTAAAAAAATAATTTTCGCATCTATTTCGTAAATACGAAAATTACGTATCCCTACTTATGCCGAATTTACACATTCGCCTTGCACCCCCGCAAGCGATTTGAATTGCCGACTGTGCAAATGCAGTGTAGATATACATCGAACATCGACTGCGTGGGTTTATCTCAAAACGTTCACTTGCTGGGTGTCAGTATTTAAACAGGAATTTTTCTTTTAGTTGTACAGCTTGCTGTCATAATGATACTACTAAAGTTAATAAAACACGGTACTGTGCCGTACATAATTGAGTTTATAGATGTTAATAACATTACTGTTGCCTGAATGCTGTAGAGTTATTATATCACAGTCAAAATGTATGTGTTTATAAGCGTACATTTTTAATACTGTTATTTTTTATTTCAAAAGCATCTGTGTTGCAGTTATGAGTTAAGATTTGAGATGGGAATAAATATGCATGTATTAGCAGTTTTCACTTTCGCGGAGAGTGAATTTAACTTACAGGAGCGTCATTAAGTTGGGGATCTTTCCTTTCTGTAGACTAAAAGCCGTCCATACCTATTAATCTGGTGAACTCGTTTAGCAAATCTTTACTAAAACTTTACTAACCGGAATGAATTTACCTGAATATTAATTCGTTATTTCCTAGAAATCCCAAAATACGCATTTCTTTCTCATCAAGTTTAAAACCGTATTTTTAAGTGCATCGTTAGTAGTGATGAAGAAGAAACATTGGTGTCAAGAACTACATTTTAAAAACATTTTTCTCCATAACGAGGCAGGGAAAAAAACTTTGAAAAATGAAGATTGACAGGGTGATAAAAAAGGATTTTTTCAAGGTATAATCTACAGCCCTTTTTTTTTTTTTTGGAAGATTTCTTTTAAAGTAGGGGTCTTCAACCTTTTCATGTTCTCGGGCCACACCAATAAATTCGCAAAGTTCCGCGGGTCACACATCTGTGAAATAGATAGCATAGGCAGAGGAAAAAATGAATTATTTGCAAACGAGCTTCAACCTTTGAGATGATTGCTCGATTTGCTTTTTATAGCACGATGATGAAGGATTAATTCCTTCAAAACATGTCACTGAAGTTTTGTGTTATGGTGTGTTTCAAAAAGTATTTTGTACCTTTATAACCATTATTAATTAAAAAATGTTTTTATTTATTGATATCTACAAACAGCAAAAAATGGGAGTTGAATCAATGTATTTTGTACTTTATATTGCATGAAACAGAATGAATGCAGGAAAACGAGACGCACGTGAGATTCTGGAAGGAAAGAGCCTTGGTATGCTGCGCTTTGTGTTTATTTCGTCTGACGATTTTGAATACAATTACCAGTTTATTATTTTGATAAGCCTATGTGCCCCGTGCATTCTTCAAATTTTTTGTGTGAGAGAATTTGCTGTTCTATGAGTTTTTTTTTTTTCAAATTTATATCAAACTTTTATTTTGCATGATCAAATTGTTTCAGCGGGCCACCCATGGCCCGCGGACCACGGGTTGCAGACCCCTATTTTAAAACATTTCTTATCATGAAACATCAAAAGTTTTGTTTCATTATTTCTTATCATACCATTTCTTATCATTCCACTGATCACCACAAAGATGTATCTGATCCTCCAGATATATGATTCTTCTAAAAAATTTTCAATAATATGATAGCTCGAAATCAAAGTAAAATGTCTTAAATATCTAGCAGATCACCAAAATATTCTTAATCTAGTGTGTGTGTGTATATATATATATATATATATATATATATACAGAGCTCGATTTGAAGCGGAACGGCGTTCCGGTACCTCTCTTTGGGAAAAAAAAATTACGATAGTTAAAGACGTTTATTGAATCCCATATTTCTCTGTTGTTAGTGAGTGCGTCTGGCCTATTATTTATATATATATATATATATATATATATATATATATATATATATAAATAAAATTTGGAAATTTTGAATACCCCACACACACCTCGGAAAGTTACAGTTCCGAGACTTCTATTTGTGGAAATCGAGCCCTATATATATATATATATATACAGTGGAATCTCGATCGATCGTTCCCCGAATCATCGTTTTTCTATAAGTGTCATTTATTTCACCCGGTCCGGACGATTATATTGCTTTGTTATGTTCCCGCATTTATCGTTCAGTTCAGTCGGTCCTTTGAAAAACGATAGATCGAGATTCCACTGTATATATATATGGGGGGGGGGGAATACATATAGGTGGGTAAGTCGGTATATACGCCCATTTTAGGTACTTAAAAAGGAAATATCTTGTTTGAAATATTAAAGGAAGCTGCACTGAGTACGCATAATAGCAGTTTCCCCTTTTATCATAATACCCATATCTCACTTGCGTCAGATTCAAAAAATTCCTGAGGGAATTATACCTACAATCTGAGGGGGGTGTAATTACAACCGTGCCCGTGTTAATGAAATGAAAACATGAAGGGGAGGGAGTATTTTAGTTGCTGGCATGACTCAACGCGCGGTCTTGCGACGACTGGATCTTAAATGAAAATTAAGTGATAAAGCTGAAGCGATGACTCACACGCAAACGATTTTAAAGGAAAAATTAGGGTGGGTGGGTTGAGGCCTGCCTTTCAGTTTCAACACTCCCTATCCGTCGTATGACAGATGATGCCGCCAGGTTATGAAGAATTAAATGGAAATTCCCGTACTCTCACAGTTCCTTAAAAGCGATAGCACGGGTCTTTTTTGGCATGTATATTATTGAATTTGGATCGATAAGCCTAAACTTGAAAATGTAACATCTCGGATAAATGATATTTCTAAATCTTCGTTAAAAATATTTATCAACCAGTGATCTTTATTAGATAATTTTAGATGAAATTGCTGTTAGATAGTCCGGCTAATATTTTTTTTTCTAGCGGAGGCACTTGTCGTGTAGACATTCGCCTATAATTCACCGCAGTTTACTGGCCATTTTATTATGGGGGCACCATAAAGGCGGACCAGCATTACCCCCTACGAAGGGACGACACAAACGGAGGTATTTTAGTGGCGCGACGCCGGGATTCGATCCGAGCACCCTCAGCACCGAAAGCCAGCACGCTGTACCGCAGGGCCGCAAGCCTGATCCGGCTAATGTAAAGTAGTGGGTATCTCTTGGTGTGATTTGGCGAAATTTTCAGAAAATCACACTAAAATTAGGCTTTTGTAAAGAATTAGGCAATTCTTCAATTTGGCTCTTCAATTAGGAATTATAATTCTTCAAGTAGACTCTTGTAAAGAAGTGGATATCCCTTTTAACGTGGGATATAAATGCGCCACACTTATTTTTATTGTTATCTTATAAGTTCTGCAGTCAATCTTATAAACTAGAAAGTAACCCGTCATTTTGACGTCATAATGGAAAAAGTATATGAAAGTTAAAAAATATCCCGAATTATCTAACAATATTGCATTTAATCCACACCTTGTAAAAGCAAACGCTTTCATTATTTTTTATTTATTTAGTTTTTCATGCGATTGGAGTAGTAGACTGCCATCCAACCCGTCATTTTGAAGTCATAATACTAATAATGACGTCATAATGGAAAAAGTATATGAAAGTTTAAAAATATCCCGAATTATCTAACAATATTGCATTTAATCCACACCTTTTAAATCAAACCCTTTCATTATTTTTTATTTATTTAGTTTTTCATGCGATTGGAGTAGTAGACTGCCATCCAACCCGTCATTTTGACGTCATAATGCTAATAATGACGTCATAATGGAAAAAGTATATGAAAGTTAAAAAATATCTTGAATTATCTAACAATATTGCACTTAATCCACACCTTGTAAGAGCAAACCCTTTCATTATTTTTTATTTATTTAGTTTTCCATGCGATTGGAGTAGTAGACTGCCATCCAGTTTTTTACAGCTCACTACGCGATATGAATACTTGAGCTACTTGATTCATTCACATTCAAGTTTGTTTACATTCAGAATTCATCGCAAAAGTAAACAGATTTTTAAAAACTGTTAAATATACAGCTAAAAGCATCCAATTTTTTTTAGTTCTGAATGTTTTATAGAAAAATAGGCTGAACAAACGTGATTTGAGGAAGAAGATATTAGTTTTTAGAAAAAATTCTGATCCACATCTGAAATTGAAATTAAGCCTAACCGGCTGTTTGTTTACTGAGGGCTTTAATTGAAAGATGAGTACAGCCCGGAAGTGTTATACAGAGACAACGGCTATTATATATATAATGGATAACGGGTTTGTATTCAGCAGATTTTTCTTCGGTGACAAGGTTTTATTATTGTCAGACGAAAATTAACCTTCGACTGATGAGTTTTTATTACTAGTACTTGTTTTCCTTTTATTATTTGCATTACAATATCCTCTTCTTTGGTTTCAATTATAAGGAGAGAATATCATTTAGGATTTATTCTGAAATATTTATGCTATTTAAGCTGCCGAAAACTGGCTGTATATTCTGTGTATACACGTAATTTTGCTGTCCATTACCGTCGTCTTTTAGTGAGATTTTGGAGAATTTTGAAAACTTCTCCAAACCACACCAAGGAGTACCCATTTCTTTACATTTACTGATAATCCAAAGGCTAAATAACAATACTTTTTAACTTTTACTAAATATCAACAAAACATTAGCAACTTTACAACAATCAGAATAGGTGCATAAAATCAATCCCAAGTTTCAAGATTCAACGTCGGTATTTGTTTTGTTTAATAAATAGAATATTTTTTTAAAATATTTGAGCATATCTAACTATGCGTAAAAATTTCAATCTTTACTCCGTTGTTAAATAGTAATTTTTCTGAAAGATACCTTTAAGTGTGGCCAATAGGGCCGCTTACCTCTGGAGAAGCAATTAGGTGTAAGAATTTTACCTACCTTTCAGGGATATATAAGGTTTTTAACGCTACAAAGTAAACTTAACGGGGAAGGGCCAGTGGATTTGGATACTAACTGTGTTTATAAAAAATGCATGGGTTTTGAACGGTTAAATAATAAACATTCTAATTACAGGGGTAAAAGAGGAAAGGGTAGCAATAGTTCAAAAACAAAATTGAGACGATGATCTGCAAAAAAATTTGTAATTTATTTATTGATTTTAAGAACATTAAAATAATTAAACATTATTTGTTTAACGAAAAAAATTCTGGCTTAAGGTGGTTAATTAAACATCATTTGCCTTCAATTAAATTTGCTTCGAGGTTTACAAAACTAATAATTTTAGATCTAATTAAATACAAGCTTAACTTGACAAATTTGGATGTTAAGAGGGGAAGGGAAGCAGGTGTAGAGTATTGTACAATAAATTTTCTGTATAAAGATTTTGAGCACTTAAAACTACCTACTAATCTACACCGTAATTCTAAATTTCTACCAATCAAAGATTGTGGTAAAATCGCATATAAATATCAAAAAACGTTAAGGGACCTAATTTGCAACTACAACTTTTATGGTCATAACTTAGGCAAAATTTCTAATACTGGTTGTAATTGTCATCTTGAGGAGTTTAAAAACTATGTTAATCCAGCTTTGGGACATATTGTAACTGGGGATTTAAATATTGTTAAAGATGTTAGGTTAAAAGAACTTCTAAGTAAGGGCTAAAAATGTAGGGTCAGAAATAAGATAAACTTAAAGCAAATTATAAGCTTTATCATTAAAGATTTAGATTATTTCATAGTAAAATTATCAGGAAAGTATAATTGGCCTATTGATGGTTTCATGGAGTGGAAGGTTCATGTTATACAGGATATAAAGTGGAACAACGAAGAGTAAGTTATAAAAAACAAACAGGGTCTCTTTTAAAACAAAGATTTGTACAGTAAAATTTAAGGCTGCTAATAACTTTGGTTTTTTGTGTAAGGATTATTTCAAGCAATTAATTTATAGGGAGTACAACTCAAACAATACCTATTAAAAAATTAACTTTACCAAGAAAGAAATAGATAATAGTATCTTAGCCTTTAGCAAAAAATTTAAGTTTAAGATTAATAGCCTAAAATACCCTTACCTTTTTCCCACCATTAAATTCCATAAAGTACCTACTAAATTTTGGTTCGTTACTTGTTCGAATTGTTATAACACTTTGTTCAGTAAAAAGTGTTTTAGCTATTTAAGAATCATTCTAAATAAAATCAAGGTTACCGAAAATAGCTTTATTATAAATAATAACCAGGATATTCTACAATTTTTAAAGAGTAAGAATATAGAAAGTATACACACGTTTGATTTTGAAAACCTTTTTACTAGTATTCCCCATGATAACTGAATGAATATCTGCTCAGAAATTTATGATGCCTATCTGGATAGTACTTTAATCTTGAAATGTGACTGAATTTATCTATGTAATTTAATATTTTTGAAAACTACCTCTTTAATGACATGAGTTTCTTTAAACAGATAAAGGGTATTCCAATGGATAATAGCTTTTCTAGTGCCTTTGCAAACATTTTCTTACATTCTTACGAAACTAAATTTCTTAACTCAAATAATGTTACCGGATTTAGGTATATCGATGACCTTATAATTTTTAACTGTAACGATTTGGAATTTCTAAATCAAATCTACCCAAAGGAATTAATTTTAAACAGGACTGATGAAAATAATCATTATGCGGCTTATCTGGATATAAAAATTAAAATTCAAAATAGTGAATTAAAAATTGGGATATGTATGATAAAAGATTAGATTTCAACTTTGAGGTTATCACGTTTACCAATTTCCATAGCAACTTGAACTATAAAATTTATTATAATATATTTCACTCACAACTAAACAGAATAAAAAACATTTGTAATAACGCTGAAGATTTTTTGGAGGTATGTGGCATTTTCGAGGAAAACCTACGTAAGAATATTCCCTAATAATTTCGGCAATTTAAAAGTTTTTAAAAAATTACATTTAGACTTGTGTATATTTTAAAGACGTTTAGGATAGGGTTTTTGTTTCATACTTTTTTAAACTTCATTGGGGTGTGGCGCTGTGGTTTTACTACAGTGACAGTGACGTAACTACTAGGGTTAAAATTCGCTGATGTTTCACCATAACCGTCACTTACTGCTTTAGGGTCTATGAGCATCTTTGCTTTAGTCTTTTCATTAGGATTGTATGAGTACTTGCATATATGGTGCGTTGAGCTATGGTGCAAGTTGTCCGTGTCTTTTCATTTTCTTTTGACTATCTGTTTCAATGGGGATCTCGAGGCTTTGGGATGACTTTTGGTTATTCCTGCATCCTATTCAGAAAGTTCTCCTTGAGGTAACTGATTTGGTTAGGCTCCCTGATGACGAGACCAGTCGGTTACCTCGATTTCTGGTTTAGTTCCGGCACTACTACAGAATCTTGCCTTTGGTGCGTGAAGCCCTAAGTGCTTGTTTTCTGTTTGTTTTTTGTCTACATTCTTCCTATAATTATCTAGCTCTGTTGGATTATTTATTTTTAGTTATATTACTTTTCGTAATCAACACTTCTTTAATTCCACAGTAAATTTTTTTTAATTGTAGAATCAAAGAAGTGTTGATTACATGTGAGTTTTTCACAAGTCCCCTATTCCCTATAATTCATAATGGGTACTATTGCTTGATATACCTAATACTTCATTAAATCGAACACTGCTCGTATTTTCCAGTATAGTCTATTAAAATAAGTACATAACTTCAAATTAGCTGATGTAATTAATTCAAGAACTCACACAGAAAAGAAGAAATCCGGTTTCTACGTTTCACGTAAATGATACTTTCATTTTCAAGGACAAATACCGCTTCATGTGAGGTTTTTACTTTACAAAGAGAAAAACGAATCATTCAAATAGAAATTGATAGTGTAAACTTTAAACATAGTTGGTAGGATAGTTTCACTTTGCGCTAAGCATTAGAATTAGTGATGCGACATCGATAACAAAACATCGATGTTTTGAAACATCGATATTCAATATTAAAACATCGATGCTAATAAAACATCGCCCAAAAACCATCGATGTTTTTAAACATCGATGTTTTAGAACATCCATTTTTAAAAACTGTTTTAGTAATCTCTAACATTAATGGTACTTCCGTTATTCGTGGGGGGGAGGGGGGATTTAATTTTACTCTCTGATTGGGCAGACACAAATGACAAAAACTTGGTTGCTTTGGACTACATTGATGACTCAAAATTCTCGTTGTAAATACCTCCATGTTTTGCCTTCAAATGTCCAGATAAATTCGTGGTATTGCCAGAAGTTTTGAGGGACTTAAGGCAAATATTGCATTTCGCCAATTTGTCAGAGGTTTTGTAAAAATATTTCCAAACAGTACTTTTGGGAGGCAACTTACTAATAATATTAACGTCAACTTATATAAAACCAGAACAAAACAACAACTTAAATGGATGCACTCGTGTATATACTATTTGTAAAATAAAATGCCATGGAAAGTTCTGGAGTGTCAGGAACATTCCAAGAGCTCTGTTTGGTTCATTGGTTGTTAATTGCCATTTGTCTGTTTGCTAAGGAATCATTCCCCCTTTTGTATTCGTCCTTTTCAGAATTCAGACTTACATTTACTGAGTGTGAAAATTATGCTACGTGGTAAATTTTTTTTATTACGGTACTTTTTCATCAAAAAAAAAAACATCGAGACAACGTAAAACATCGAGTACAAAACATCGATGTTAAAAAAACATCGGCTTCAATAAATCGATGTTTAAAACATCGATGTTTTTATCAAAACATCGATGTTTTGAAAACATCGACATCGATGTCGCATCCCTAATTAGAATGAGTTTAGAGTTTCAATCTGAAACTAATAAACTATTGTAAAATAAAACTTTTTAATACATTTGAAATTGGAAATGTTTTGACCTAAAGATTTTTAATTTTGTTCTTATAATGTTCCTCCAAAAGTTACCAGCGCTTTGTTATGTTCTATTAATTCCTCTTATAAATCAATTCCCTACAAGTCTTGTAAGACAGGAATATTACTGTAAAAAAATAAAAAACATGGATAGCTTCCAAAATCTCTCCTAATTAACTGCAATTACTATTCCCATTTAAGTAAGAAATAAATCCTTTTTTTTTTCCAGTTCTTAGGACTTAATATTCAAAAAATGTGAATTCTTCATGAGGTACTCTGACCTTGGACCAGATCCAAAAGAGTATTGCCGGTAACTAATTAACAATAATTATTTTTCTCCTGTCTCCTGAACAAATTAGTGGCGTGTGCATAATTTTTTAATTGGGCATTTGAACGCGTCTAAGTTCTGCGTTGTTTATATTTCCCATAAGAAAACTCATAACGACAAAACTGCATTCGCTATTACGGCAATCGTAAGTGTTTGTTAACTGTTCCTCTGAGATGTTTAGTAAAATAAGCACACAGAACAGGGAGCAGAAACAAACACCGTTGTATATTTAAACGGTGAAAAACAGCGTTAAGATATTTTTTGTTACTGCTCTTTAGCTCATTTTCCGAGTTATAATAGATTTTAGTTTCTCGCTTGAAACGATTTCTTGGTTGTAAATAAACGTTTAATACCTTTACAAAACTTGATATTCTCGCTCTAGGATATTTTCTTCGATTAAAAAAAAAAGAAAAAAGAAATACAGGGTGTCCATAATTAAAGTCCCCCTTTCAAAAGACTGCAAAAAAAAGAACCACTGGTCAGAATGACTTCAAATTTGAACTGAATATACTGTAAGAAGGGGGAAACGATTTGGCATAATAAAAAAAGTTCCAAAATATATCAATAGATGGCGCTGTAACATTTTGGAACTCTTTTTTTTATTATGCCAAATCGTTTCCCCCCTTCTTCCAGTATATTCAGTTCAAATTTGAAGTCATTCTGACCAGTGGTTCTTTTTTTGCAGCCTTTTGAAAGTGGGACTTTAATTATGGACACCCTGTATATTGTTCTGGATTTTTAAGTAAATAGTTTACTAATTTCGGGTAGCATATGCGTTTATGTTTTAAGGAAAATTGTTCGAAAAAATGAAATTCAAGTTTTAGCAACTATCTATATAAATAAAAGAAAAACTTTGTCTGTCGGCCGGTCGGGGAACAATTCCGGGTAGACCGTTTCCGGTATGGCATCCGTTATGAAATTCGGCCATGTTTGAAAATGTCGAAATCGACGTTTTTTTTTTTGCATGAAAGTACATAAATGTTACATATTTGGAAAGAGCTTTAAAAACTGATAATTTTTTTATGCGTACACTTATTCTGTTACTTTAATAGTTTTAAGAGATATTTCAATTCTAAATGCATATTCCACCGAACAAAACGTAACCGTCATGTTTTACGATGTAAACACAGCGTGATTCTCACTAAAAAATGAATCACTGAAAAGAAATGTTTCATCGTGTGTCTAATTTTTAATTATTTTTCTATTTTTCATACTTTTAATTCAAACTTTTTAATCATAAATAGATCATTTGAAGATGTACTGATTTTTGGGGGATTTTTTGGCAACTAAAAGTGAAAAAAAATTTTAATTCAAGTGAACTGTGATTCGAGTGTCAAGTGATTCGATAAGCTGGACAAAGCCCGAGCATAGCCGGGCTTCGTCCGGCTATTTTTCTAATAAAAGAACGCTAAGATTCCTGTTTATTCATAGAAGAAAAAAGACCTTATCAAGGGAAAATTTCTGACTTCCTTGACTATACTACTAAGGTTGGATTCTGTAGGAGAGGTCTTAGGTTGTATTCCCGTTTAAACGCCTGTCGAATTGGCCATCGTGTAGCCAAAAAAAATTACCGTAGCGCTCTAAACCAAACTAAACCAAACCATTCCAAACAAATCCCGTATATAAACAAGAGAGCATCAAGCAATAGCGCCTTTTACACGTACGCTCTTTCGCGAGTGCTTGGAGCGTACGGGATTGCGCGCGGGAAAACTTGCAGTACGCTCCAAAGCAGCTTTCCCTTCCTCTCCGACACCTTCACACGTGCACTCAATCGCGCGGGATCGTGGTTTCACGCGGGAAAAAGCGTACGTGTAAAGGGCGCTATTGTGTCCATGAGAAGTACTGGCATGCTAAATCCATGAATGCAAAATGCCACTCGAGAGATTACGGTGGTTAAAGATGAAGTTTGGCATCTTTTTATACTATCCTTTTGGGTTGATTTACTTATAAACTTGTGCTCTGCTTTGTTTCTCTATTAGCTTATTACTGTACTTTTCTTGAAAAGTTAGATTGGCCCATTTTTTTGAGCACAGTTAAGATCAAGTGCTTACTTTTTTCCAGATTATTATGACTTCTTTGTTCCATTTTAGCCGATTGTTTTGTTGAATCAATTATTTTATTCTCAATTTATAAAACTCCTCTCAGGACCTAAAGTGTGCTAGGAATGTACTTCTTTTGCTTCGATGTAGATGTTACATTAACGAAGCTGTTGTCAGTTAACTATTTATGAAATTAAAATGGTTTTAGAAAATGTAAGAAAAAGCACAAAAGTCGTGATAGTCTGTACTCCAACTCGTGTCATGCAAAGAGGCCCTTTGAACGAGTTCACGTCCTTTTAAGTTAAGTTCTAATGTGTAAGAAGTTCGTAGAGTGTAAGGGCCTGTTCACATAGGAGTCCGTTGCGTTGCGTTAAGGAAAAGATGACGTTGAGACGAAAATAAACTAATCATAGGCGTTAAAAATTTCATTGTTAATCGTTGGGAGGCCTATGATTGGTTTATTTTCGTCTCAACGCCATCTTTTCCTTAACGCAACGCAACGCAACGCAATGGACTCCTATGTGAACAGGCCCTAAGTCCGAGGTTTTACAACTATTCCCAATAACAAGATTAAATGTAACATGTTTCTAAACTATTCATTGTATTATGTATTAGATCTCAATACCGGGAACAAGAATGCATTAGTACGGGCTTTTCGTCTGGCAGTAATAAAACCTTGTCACCGAAGAAAAATCTGCTGAATACAAACCCGTTATCCATTTATAAGATTGACTGCAGAACTTATAAGATAACAATAAGTGTGGCGCATTTATCTCCCACGTTAAAAGGGGTATCCACTTCTTTACAAGAGTCTAATAGAAGAATTATAATTCCTAATTGAAGAGCCACATTGAAGAATTGCCTAATTCTTTACAAGACCCTAATTTTAGTGTGATTTTTTGAAAATTTCGCCAAATCACACCAAGAGATACCCACTACTTTACATTAGCCGGATCAGGCTTGTGACCCTGTGGTACAGCGTGCTGGCTTTCGGTGCTGAGGGCGCTCGAATCGAATCCCGGCGTCGCGCCACTAAAATACCTCCGTTTGTGTCGTCCCTTCCGTCTATATGGTGCCCCCCCCCAGAATAAAATGAGCAGTAAAATTGCGGCGTAGTATAGGCGAATGTTGGACGACAAGTGCCTCCGCATTGAAGAAAAAAGAGAAAAGAAAAGAGAAAAAAATGCATTAGTTTAATCCTCAACTAGAATTGATACAAAATCGATAATGCTTTTAAGAGAAACAAAAACAAAAACGCCTACAACAAAATAAATAAATTTAAAAATAAATAAAATAAAATAAAAATAAAAAGAGAGAGAGAACCGTTTGCAAACTGCGGATTACATCCGTTTTTGCAGCTTTAGTCAAATAAAAAGAATGTCGAATTTCTCGGAAACACTACAACGACCTGCATCCCAAGTACATTTCTAGCAATAATATTTACTTGTCATATGTTTGTATATACAAATACAGGTAGACCTCCTACAGCACGGCGTCTTGCAACACGGTTTCGCTCTAACACGATAAGATAAATTGCGGGAACCCTGGTATAACACTGCAACCTGTAACACGGTTTCGCTCTAACACGATAAAAAACTGCGAAAACCTTTGTACAACACTGCACTTCTATAACACTAGATAACATGATTTTTGTTTAACACATTTAAAAACTAAATTACCTTAAAATAATGACGGGAAGGAATAATGAACTATAGTGGCTTTACATGAAAATGTATAAACAAATTATAATTTATTCATTTATAACTCTATAAAATTACAAGAAGGCCTAAGCTTGGCTGAAAATCTTAAATCATTTTTCCTGAATGCAGACCCTTTCGCTGAAAGAAGACGAAAATTCAAAAGGGAGCTGCAAAATTGTCTATCTCCATACCGTAAATCTACAATGACCTTGTAAGAACCAGCAAATAAACCAAAATTACAGATTTTATAAAGAGGATAGAAGGTGCGAAAAATCTAAATGAAGAAAAAGGTTCTGAAAGTGAAGGTGGTATCGTTCAATTGAAAAAACGTTCTCGTTTGATTGTACTGAGCAGTGATGAGGAAGAAATTTATTAAATTAAGGTCGCATTAAATGAAAATATTTTTTTTGTTTCTTTTCGTTTTGTTTTATACATACATTTATATTTTTAATAAAAATTGAGTTGCTTATATGGAATTAATAACAAGTAATATATAAAAATAAATTTTTAAAGTCAATTCCTACTTAGGTCAACAAAGAAAAATTTGAGTGTGAACTAATAGTAGGAATTGAAAAAAAGGATTGCCTGCCAGAACCTTGCCTACTGTGCGAGATTAAGAGGGGGGGAAAGAGAGAGAAAAAGTTTGTCAGGTTGGGGATTCGATCTCGCAACCTACAGGACGGGAGAAGCCCGCGATACCACAGTGCTACCGTTTACACAGTAACAAGAGGGAAATTACTATTCAAGAGCAAGAGACGCTCTAGGTCTAAAACTAAAATTGATTAATTAAATTTAATTAATGAATTAATATTTGAAAAAAACTGTATTAACATCAAGTGTCATCCACTACAAGTTTTAAAAAATGTATTTGAACTTGAGTGGATGAATAAAAAGTACTTTTATTAACGATTCAAAATTTGAACAAGATATATATAGAGAGAGTGTGAACTAATAGTAGGAATTGAAAAATGTTTGTTTTTAATAAGTTTTCAGAACGTAACCCCCTTTTTTTGAACTGGCTCTGAGTCTCATATAACACGGTTTCACACAACACGGCATTTTCTAGGAACCTATCTACTGTGTTATAGGAGGGTTACCTGTGCTGCATTTTTTTTCGATTTCATAAAGTACAATGTATATTGCTACAGAAAATACTTCAGAGTGTTTATTCAAGAGACAAGTGTACAAATTTACTGATGAGGGGTTACTTCGCTTTATTGTTTCTGCGTTTCATTAAGATAATGGCCAACAAAACTTTTTAATTAATGACTTAAGTAACTGGGAACTCCCTGTGGAGGATGCAAAATCAAATCTTGGGGAAAACTGTACATAGAGGATAATATGACAGTTTTAAAATCCATTAAAAAAGTTAAAATATGGGAAAATAACTTAATTTTTTCCGTTGTTTTAACAATTTATTAACGTTATTTTTTTCACAATTTCCATATCTTTTACATTGCATCTGAAATCTATAGATACCAATATTGATTAGAGAATTTAGGAATTGTTGCTTACGACAGAATGGGTGGAAAGAGCAAAATTAGGTTCGCTATCAGGAATTTCCCTCAGGATAGTGAGAGCACTCCAAGGAATCGATTATTGATATTTATACATGATTGATGCTGAATGATGGATTATTAAACGACTTGTTTTCATGTTACAGATGCGAATTTTATCAGAAAGTAGCAAGATGAATCTCATTATAATACTGCTTCTTGGAAGTGAACAAAATAATGAAAGTCAAATCAGATACGCATAAGAAAATTGAAAAATTATTTCCTTATTTTCTAGAAATAATATATATATATATATATATATATATATATATATATATATATATATATAAGATAGTTGCACTCGTCGCAATGCCTTGATTACTAGCCTTTTTGATATTCCTATAATATCTCAAGTGATTAAAATTTATCATTCAAAATCCATTTTAAGGTAATTTTGCGATTGGCTTAAAAATCTAGGTGGTGATAAAGGAAAACTGACTAGCTATTTCCCAATATGCACGTTTTCTCTCGAGCTTATTATCTACTTCCCACAAGGTCCGATAACTTTTGGGGTACCTGTGACCAATGATCTCTTACGCTCTTGTTCTTCTGGCAGGACTTATCTGATGAGCTTTTACTCATGGAACGATTAGGCGCCTTCTTGCGAGCTTTTAACTGGAGGAAATTTCAAATTTTAATCCAAAAGTTTTCAGTCACACAAGAATAACAAATTTCAACCATACGTCTATACAAAAAGCCTGAATAACTTACTTTCTGCTCAATATAACGCATTCTCGATGCAGTAAAGGCGTGTCACTGTCTCCAACATACATTCTGTTTATTAGGGCTTGTGGAGGCCCAGTGGTACAGCGCGCTGGTTTTCGGTGCTGAGGGTGCTCGGATCGAATCCTGGCGTCGCGCCACGAAAAATGCCTCCGTTCGTGTCGTCCCTTCATAGGGGGTAATTCTGTCCGCCTATATGGTTCCCCCACAATAAAATGGGCAGTAAAAATTGCGGCGTAGTATAGGCGAATGTCTGACGTCAAGTGCCTCCGCATTGGAAAAAAAAAACATTCTGTTTATTAAAAGTGTTTGATTTCTTTTTGAAGCTGTGCAGCCATCTGTCGCTGCCGACAGATGGCTGCACCACTGCACCAGATGATTTGATTTCTCAGCAGTGAGTGATTTTAGAATTAAAATATCTCTAAAACTATTGAATTAACAGAATAAGTGTACGCAGAAAAAATTATCAGTTTTCGAAGCTCTTTCCAAATATGTAACATTTATGTACTTTCATAAGAAAAAAAAGTACACCGATTCCTGTATTTGTCGGCCATTTTTTTTTTTGGAGGATGAGTCCATCCCGGTCGCGTTATGGTCACGTGATCTCGACAAACCCTTCTGTTACTTTATTAATATAGATAGATAAACTCTCATAAGCTCTTGTTCGAACTAGAGACTGAAATTTCTGGTAGTACATATACATGCTCATGCGATAGTGACAGTACGAAATTGCTTAAATCTTATAGTCTCTAATCTGTAGACAGTCTGGCATTAGAACCATACATTTTTTCAAAATCTCAGATGCTAAAATCTTCCTTGGCGTTACAGTGGAAAGCTATTATTTCGTTTAATTACGAGACAAACGAAAAGAAAAATTCATCCACGATACTTGTTTTTTTAGCTATGTATACAAACGATTTTAAGAACAGAAGCAGAGAATGCAAATTAAAAAAAAACAACCATTTTTAATGTTCTCAAATAACACTGAAAGCACCGTAAAATATATATCACGTAACAAATTACACTGTTCTTTATTATTATAGTTTTGAGCTTCTCAAATTCGTCTTAATTGACGTTAATATATATGCCCACTCGCTCTCTGCTTAAGAGCTAAAAGCACAAAGAAGGATAAGACTATTCATTCTGAATGACAGTGATTAGTTTTCTTTCGCGTTCCCTTAATTACCGCATAGAAAATTTTGTTTTCGTTCGTCAGTTGTGGAGGTGATTTTTTTTTCCTCTTATTTCAAGACTAGATATTTTCAACACATATGAGTATAAATTTACACTTACAATTGATATATTTAAAATAATGTAAAAAGTTTTAAAAAAAATCGTTACAAGCATTTTCCAAATCAAAAATCGATTAATAATATCCAACAAAAGCGAAAATATTTCTATACAACTCAATTTAAAAATCGCACTCGCGTAGTAAAAATGTCACTAACCATTCCCATAAATTCTTCTGCCAAAGAAGTCTATCAGGAATGTAATTATGTTTCATTTGTCTGCAAGTGTATTTGACAATATATACGATGGTAAAAACTTCTTTTTATATTATATTTAAAACGCCTTTAACTTTTTTTTTTCTTCCTTTTAATGGAAGCCGACATTCAATAAACATTTCTGCAAAAGAAAAGGGTCACTAAATAACGTAGTTACTTGTTTCAATAGGCAAAGGCTATAAGTGTATTTTAAGTGTTGTGTGTAGTTAAACTTTTTTTTAAGCTTTCCGAATTTCTCATTGATTATAATCAATGCAATCTACCCAACCTTCACATAAAGTTCTGGGCTCTGTTTTTCTGTTTTGTTGTCATCCTCTTCCAAGGACTTAATTTTAACCTTTACTACGGACACTGAATGACTGCTATGATAGAGCATATCAGAAATGGGGAGTTCCAACAACCACTTACTGCCCAATATCACTGATAACCTGTCCTCCTGTTCAAAGGGTCCATAAAGAGGTTCTTTCTTTTTTGTTTTTTCTGTAGCATAAAAATATGCTGTTAATAGATAAGAAATAAATTATTGATAACTTGCATTGTTTGCTTCGAGTGCTAACATAAAAAGAAGTGAGAAAAATACTACTCAAATTTCTGAGACACCGAAATAGTTTTGGTTATTGTCACATGTTCACAACAATTTGATTACAGTCATTCATTTTAAGAGATGAACAGAAATATTGGGGGAGATTTATTGTCTTGGTACGGAAACAACACTTTCTGTTTCTCAAAATGGAGAGTGTTATTTCCGTCAAAAGCAAAGTGATGGTCAAGTCGTCAAGCAATATGACTTGAAAACGGGGCTGATCACGAGATCCCAGGCTGGGCACTATGTATGCGACAGCCGTTCAAAAATCGACTGGTCTACGGAATCTTAAATCAGTAGATTTCACTTACAGCCATTATCATAAACTATATAGACTCATAATATCCATTATCATAAACTATATAGACTCATAATATCCATTATCATAAACTAGACTATTCTACTTCACTGCCTAGCTCATGAAGTAGCCGCCGCAAGAAAATTCTGTAGTGGGCCGGCGGCCCACTACAGAACTTTTTGTGGCCTGCCAAGAGAGCCATAAAAATCCGGACAGCCAGAAAAACTGCCAAAGCCTGCTAAGGCTAAATCCGAGTATAGCTATCCCTTAAGAACAAACTGAACAGAGACGGGGTTAGAGCATCAAAACTATTTTATTGAACATAAATAATATACAACTATGTAAAAATAATCATTGAAGTTGCACACCTAGTACGTTTTTGGCCTATAGCCAAAGTAACAACAGTCTATTACACGGCACTCCCGCCCTCCCTCTGGAGTTCTTAAAAGGCCGGCCGTCGTACTTAGTGCCGAATATAACATTTTTCCAGCATTCTCTACACCAGGGGTTCTCAACCTTTCAGGCTCTGTGCCCCCCTTTGAACACTGATGTGAGGTCATGCCTCCACCACCACCACCATATGTGGTCAATACAAGTAGTACAATCAGAATTTGAAACTGAAGCTGGTTATTAAATGAAAATATACAATAAATAATTTCATACACAAAATTTAATATTACCACACATATCATAATTTGGAACATATTATTATTAGAAGATATGAAATCAAAGAATTAAATACAGATCAAATATTTTTGAGGTAATCAGGGATCTAGGTGAGGCTGGCATGTAATACCAGTCACTTTCACAACATTAATGAGAGGGCTGGCACTGTTTGTCCTTCACAAGTTTTTGAATATTAGGTTGTAACTCTGACAAAGCACACCTCAGGTCACTTTCAACGTCCAGCTTTGCTCGATATTTTGACTTTATGTATGCTAATGCTGAAAATCCAGATTCACGGAGATATGTGGCTGAAAACTGTCCTAACAACCTCAAAGCTTCCAAAGCAACTTTTGGGTAGATAGGAAAATAGCGTAACCAAAGATTTTCAACATCCATGTTTTCGAATTCCGCGTTTGCTTGAAAATCACATTGTAGGTCGATTGCCTGTTCCTGAATATGATCAGGAAGTACATCCACGTCGATTATAAAAGGATCTCTTGCCAACTTACATTCCCAGTTCTCTGAACTAATATCTGGAAATGTCTGCAATTTCATTTTGCAATGCTACCAAATGCCCTTCAATTCATTTATCTGTTGAAATGGAAGATTTTTTTTATCACCGAGGAGGTCGTTCAATCTTGGAAAAAAACTCACGCCTCCCTTGAAATTCTTCTACGCCCCCCCCCCCCCCAGGTTCAGAACTGCTGCTCTACACAAAATCCACAATAGCCATCGGTGATGCAATCCAGCAACCGCCGATCCTAGGACTCCTCTAAGTCTGGTTGTTTTGTTACGGAGCGACGTCTCTTGTTGGCACTGGTAACCTGGCACGCCTATGACGAGCAGATCATTTTGTTCCCGGATCCAACGCGTCAAGCTCCTTTCAGGACGTCTTACGATTTCCATTAGGCGGTGACAGTTAACCCTTCTTTGACGAACGCTCACTTACGACTGAAAAGAACAGCGGCTTAACTGTAAAGATAAAGCTCGTTAGTTCGTCCTCTCGGCGAGATGACATGTGTGGCCTAGGAATGCAGAGCGCTTTACACTACACGACAATTTTCCCGTGCAGCTAAATTCTTAGAATTTTAATGTGAGGTACATGACTTATGTGACTTCGTCACACCATATATATCCTCCTAAGGGGGAAAACTATCAGTTTGAAAAACGTAGGAACGATTCATTCTATGTGGTTGATTAGGAAAGGATGAGATTTGACTAGTCCTGCCAACAAAACATCGTAGGTTCAGGTTCTAGGCGGATAATTTTTTAAAAAGTGTATAATATGTTTTAATGTAGCAGCGAGACATGGGGAGGGAAATTTTAACTAGAAGTACCCAGTGGAGGATCGTTGCACAGGCGCAAGAAGCGAGCGTTTGGAGAACCCGTTTGTCAGGGGCTTCCGAAAGTTAGCAGCTTAAAAGAGAGATACATTGTGCGAACCTCAAGCTTAGATACCATATTAATCTAAACCAGGGGTGGGCAAATTGCTGCCCGCTACAGAATTTTTTGTGATCCGCCAAGAGAGCCAGAAAAATCCGGACAGCCAGAAAAACTGCCAAAGACAGCCAAAAACTCCAATATTTTATTTTATTTATACTTATTGATTTTTATGATACAATTTGTACCTTTTCTGAACTGCAAAGTTAACTAATTAATACAATAATTTTAAAAGGTGTGCTATCTTCCGCTTTCACAAAGCGGCACCCGAGCCAAAACAATTGCCCACCCCTGCTCTAAACAATTTGCCCTTCGAACGACAAACAGCGTAGTATAAGTTATTACCTAATAAGTGACCAACAAAATTTCCTTTTTGACCTTAAGAAAATATCTTAAGTAATAAATAATATTTATTAATACTATTTAGAACAAGGGGGCCTCAAAACTAGATTGCGCTTGGGGACCACCAAATGCTTCATCCGCCATCGGAAGTACCCAAATATCAATACGATGACTTCGAAAATTGATAAAAAGAAACCAAATTACTTTTCCCTCGAGAGCAATTCGGCTGCCAATCACGTTAATTGAAGAACGTAATTTGTAATTATCTAAGCCTAATAGTTTTGGTGTCCGACAGTTCTGGAAAGTCCCCAAGCCCATCGTTACGCCATTAGATAAATATTAAACCTTTGAGAACTTTCATTGTTATTTTTATTATGTGTACTTACTTTTAAGTCAAAGATTTTTGTTCGCATGAAACAAGGTTAAGATGTGAAGTCTTACCCCTGCGTTACATATTCGCGAAAGAGGAGAGTAGAGTAGGGGGAAAGAGGGTGATAAATGGCTGTGTAAAAGATAACCCCACTATTCCCCTCCCCACTCGTGGCGCTCGCTTCGGAAGCGCTTTCTTGACGAGCGGTCAAAGGAACGAGGGCCCTTCTCCCCCACGTTGGGGGGGGGGGGAGGTCAAAGGGGGAATGGTGACCGGATCGTGCTTTTCGAAAAGAGATGAAAGGCGACGGGGAGGGGTCAAGGTCAAAGGGGTTGAATGACGTCGGGAGGTTGCGAGAGGCGGGAATGTGGGAACGGTCATTCGGGTCGATTAGTTACGCTCCTGGAGCGTGACTAATGTCTCACGAGGGCACGAGGGGTGGCTGATTCGCGAATGTGTAACGCCTATTTTAAATACCAAGGTTAATTTTCCTTAATAGAAACAACAAACTTATGGGAAATAGAATAGGGAAAATGTATGCGATGATCGTACGGTATTATTTGCCACTATAGAAGATGCCTACGACCGTAAGTAAAAGGTGGATTCCCCCTTATTTGATTATTATTGCCGTATTATTATTATTATTGCCGCATTTGTCCGCAAGGGCACGAACACGTTCGCAGTCAGTCATAGGAAATTAATGCATCTCTTCAACACAAACATAGCTCTTGTTTCGCGCACTACAAAGAGAAATTTGATCAAAAATGTATTTACATTCACGTGGCCTTAAAACAGAGGTGAGTTTTGAAGATTAGAAAATAACAAGGGGTCGAAATTGGTATTCTAAAATATTTGTTTGAAACATAAGGAATTTGTTCCCACAATGGCGAAATTATTTTCACATTTTCTGACATTAATACGGCAGAACTATAACAAAACAATATGAAGTACAGTATTTTTCAGTAAACTATGCATGAGTGAATAATTTTTTTTCTATGATATTTATTTTTTTTTTCATCCAAGACTTGTACCTCTTGAGGAAACTTGCTCACCTTTACGTAAAATCCTCAAGTCATCAGTTCCAGAATCCAATCTTCAAGTTCACTCCAAAAGTTTTCGCTAGTTCTCTCCAAGTTTCAATACTGCTGAAAGCCGCTACTGTATGTAAAAGATTCAGGGACGTGAAATATCCACAATCGGAATAAAAAATAAGAACAATAGCTGAAAACTTAAAACTTACCATCAGGGCCCGATTATGAACGCTGGGGGCCCTTGGGCAGATGCTGTTTTGGCCCCCCCCCCCTTACGAACATTTATAAAAAATAAGAACTATCCATGGGCTATACATACTATTAGAAGTACTAGGTGCATACACCAAGGGGCCCTGGGCAAAGTCCCGATTTGCCCATGCGATAAAAAGGCCCTGCTTACCATAAACAAAAATGGAAATACACGCTTACAGATAATAAATATACACATTTTTAAAAAATACGAAATTAAAAACAAAAATTGATACAAATTCCTTTATTTCGTAATCGAAATATTCTCAAAACAATAAAAACAAAAAAAAAGGATGAAAAATGGTTAGCATCGAAACAATCGTGGGGAAAATCCCATGGACATTTCCGATTCCTATTTTAACGTAGAGCCATACGAAAACTTCAGTTAATGAATTCTTTATATTACCAGAGACTATATTACCTTCACTTATATTAATAATAACTCCAGAGAAAGATATTAAGTTGCATTCCAGAATGTATCTGCTTCCAGTGTAAACTGTTCTCAGTTCAACAATCGTCCTTTATAACCAGTGCCGCGTTTAGAACTTTTCGAGTCCTTGACATCCCTTCTTAAATAAAAAAGAATCAGGGTGATATTTGTTTTTAAAAAACCCACAATTTTATAAACTTATATTATTAGTTTGACATTACAAAATAAATATGAAACGAAAATAAAAAAAAATTTAAATTAAAATATTTTAAGAAATTTAAAATTTTGTTTTCTAATTTTGAAATCTGCAAACTTATTAATAATAACGTCATATCAAAAAGTTTGTAAAATAACATTTTCTATGATTAGAATATCCTTACTGAAGTGCCAGTATGGGCCTGTTCACATAGGAGTCCGATGCATTGCGTTAAGGAAAAGATGACGTTAAGACGAAAATAAACCAATCATAGGCCTCCAAACGATTTGCAATGAAATTTTTAACGCCTATGATTGGTTTATTTTCGTCTCAACGTCATCTTTTCCTTAACGCAACGCAACGGACTCCTATGTGAACAGGCCCTATAACTGGGATAGATGATCACTCTCGGAATATGTAGCAATACTCACTTTCTCGTAAATGCTTTCCGCAAGTAGATTATGTAGAGCGACAGACATTTGTGGATGTTTAAAGAGCTGATTGAGCAGTAAGCATGGCAGACGATCGTGATTTAGGAGAATTTCAACGAGCTACGATAGCTGGTGATCGTGTGATGGATCATGCCAATTCGGAGATACAAGCAAAGTTTAGATTTTCAATTTCTACCATTTCAAGGGTGTACCTCGAATTGAAGAATTCCGGTAAAACATCGAACCTACTGCAATAATGTGGCCGTCGATAGACTCTGACCGGCGTCTTCTGTCGATAATCATGTCAAACGATAGGAGTGCAATATTGGCGGAAATAACAGCGCAATTTAATGGTGGGGCCTCATCAGCGAGAGTTCACTGCATGATACCGGCTTTTAATGGCCGATGCCCAGCGATGTATTAAGACAGGTATCGTAGTTTTTCTGGCACCTCAGTGTATACCATCGCGATACACTTGTGGTTATGTAAAAAAAAACTGTATACAAGTAACCCTCCTATAACACGGTAGATAGGTTCCTAGAAAATACAGTGTTGTGTGAAACCGTGTTATATGATACCCAAAACCGGTACAAACAGGGGGGTTACGTTCCGGAAGCTTATTAAAAACAAATATTTTTTTTTAAATTCCATATAGTCAACTAAATTTTTATTAAAAATATCAATGTATGTTAACACAAAACGAAAAGAAACAAAAAAATATTATTTTCATTTAATGCGACCTTAATTTAATGAATTTCTTCCTCGTCACTGCTCAATACAATCAAACGAGAACGTTTTTTTCCGATTGAACGATATCACCTTCACTTTCAGAACCTTTTTCTTCATTTAGATTTTTTGCACCTTCTATCCCCTTTAAAAATATGCAATTTTGGTTTATTTGCTGGTTCTTAACAAGGTCATTGTAGATTCACGGTATGGAGATAGACAATTTTGCTGCTCCGTTTTGAATTTTCGGTTTCTTTCAGCGGAAGGGTCTTCATTCAGAATAAATGATTCAAGATTTTCAGCTAAGTTTAGGCCTTCTTGTAATTTTATAGTTATAAATGAATAAATTATAATTTGTTTATACATTCTCATGTAAAGCCACTATAGTTCATTATTCCTTCCCGTCATTATTTTAAGGTAATTCAGTTTTTAAATGTGTCAAACAAAAAATCATGTTATCTAGTGCTATAGAAGTACAATGTTGTACAAAGGTTTACGCATTTTTTTTTTTATCGTGTTAGAGCGAAACTGTGTTGTAAGATGTCGTGCTGTAGGAGGGCTACCTGCACTTACGCACAACGCACAGCTTAGCTGTCGCGTACGCGTCTCCCGGCCACAAAGTATCGACGAAAGATACCGCCCAAATAGGACGCTGGCATTACGATAATTATTATTGGTATATATTTTTAATTAAATTTGAAAGTCGAAGCGAGTGGATTTATTTATTTTCGCGCAGTAATGACAAATACCTGTGTGAATGGCCCGCTGAGGCGCGTGCCCATTTCCTAAACGGGACCCTGCTTATAATCGACTCTTCGATGCAATGACAGCAAAATAAAAACAACTTTTTTATTTGAAATGATAAATCAGATAAACTCTTTAATACGTTTTTTTAATACTTTACAAATCGAATAACTAAGTTTGCTTTGTTAAGTGCTCATTTATATAACTGTCATTTTCTCATCTAATTTTCCGCGTGTCAATTTTATTCTTTGTCAGTGGATGGTAACGTGTGAAATGGACTTTAACTTCGATCAAAACAGGAAAATTCCATTTATATTTATGAGATGAACTGACTTCTTAACAACTGCAATCATTTTCGCCGCAAATTAAAAGTTATTACCACTTTATCGTCTTTACGTCATATATCCATATGTTTGCATCGAACAGATCATGTTTTCATTAAAAGAACAGTCGCTTTTTCTGGGTGAATCTGCAAATTTAACTGCTCAGTTTCGGCAACATAACATCCATCACGGTAACAAGACACCCTCGAATTCTTGCAGACGACCCCCAAATTTTGATTATGTCCTCGAAAAATTCATACCTCTGTGAGATGTCAAACGTTCTCATATTAGATCTTGAGACAATGCATTTTGATAAATAACAAATCTTTTAAGTTATTTTGAACTCTTGACAACACATAGACTAATATGACAGCTAATGAAAACTCATTACCTGTAAAAACTTTACGAGTTACTATTAATTTTAAGATATATTATTCATGTAGGGATTTAATTGTTGTCTAGGGTAATTATTGAATCATCTTCAATAAAAAAGCAAATCATATCGGATTTATTTACAGATAAACGAAGGCATCGTTAGGGTGTTGTTACTCCATGAGATCCAGAATGGCAAATGACATCATCTCAAAAGAAATAGATGATTGACACTAAGGTAATTTTAAAATATCTGATAAATCAGAATGGTGCTGCCATCTATGTGATAAAATAGTAAATATAAGAGAATAATAATGGCCTAAATATGAGGCCGTGAAAGGCAAAGTGGTGTAAGTCAGTAAGTCAAGTGGTGTAAGTCAAAAGAGTTTAACTGCAAAAACTACAAAAAATTAAACCATAAATTGAACAAACTATAATTCATAACAATTATTACAATATTGCAAATAATAACGATTTACAATTCCACTATAAATTGAACATGGAGATTACATATTTGCCCCAAATGAAAAAAGTTGAAAATGTGACTTACACCACTTTGCCTTTCAACGCTTCATGTTTATTGTACAGAAATGTTCCCCATATCCATATATTGAATTCTTAGAAAATCCTTCAAATAACGAATGAATCCTAGGAGGGATGAATGGAGCTATTTATCTTTCTACAAAGAGTAAAGAATTCTAAAGCCAATTAAGTGACTTTTTTTCAATATTAAATGTGTTTAAAAATTTAGGAAAACAAAAATAAGTATCATAATTGTGAAGAAAATTAACATTTATTTTTAAAAATCATCACTCAATGCATCTTTTTGTATTTCCACCACACGGAAATTTCAAACAGCGTCAGTAAAAATATAGCAGCTTCAATTTTAGTAATTTAAATTTAGAATGAGGTACACTCACTGTTGTTGATACCATAAATTTTACGGCTAAATGTTTATCTTATATTTAAAAAATTTTAAAATCCTTTATGTGTAGTAAAACCTTCATAAATAAATTTTCCAAAGAAGTAATAAAAGAGAAGGGGGGGAAGGAAATTGTGTATTTAAGGTATGAAACTAAAACGGTTTTTCAAATAAATGCACAGATAAAACACTTATGAAGTTACTGACATTACATTTCACATGCATCAGCTACATTTAAATAAATTCATTATGTCAATTTGATTAAAAATAAATTAATTTTACATCTCAGCATTTTCAGAAATAAGTCTTGTATAGTCATTTCCAATAGTATTATAAAAACTGTGTGCAAATTACTTTTGTAACACACGAATGAAACATTTTTAATGTTCAAAAAGTATAATAAATAATAGTAAAAAAAATTCAAATAAAGTCAAAGATTAATAAGATACAGAGCAATTTTTCAACCCCTTTTTTTGCAATTTTCGAACCCATTTTTTGCATTAAAGGCACTCACTCTACATGTTTATAAGTTAATTTTAACAACTTTCTCCAATGTTCATTTTCAAGCATTTAGTGAAACTAACGAGTTATATAAATAAAATATAACAGTGATACACTACTAAAGAATTTCAAGGAATTCAGTCAAAGCAAAAAATTATAAAACAAAAATATTTTATTTTAGCTGTACCAAAATATCAAATTGTAAAAATGGTTTTATACAAATTGATCTTCTAAGTATTGCAGCTCTGTATATACTCAGTAATTCTTTGCTCCAGTAACTGTAAAGGTCCAAAGCTTTGTAAAACAATGTCATGAAATTTTCTGATGTCAAATTTAGGACCTGAAATAATAGTTTAAAAATATGAGAATAGAATTACAAATCAAAAATAATTTCAATTGCATGATAAAATTCATAATTTAAAGTTAATTTTACATATTAGTAATTAAATTAATTTGCATGGAATAATCATTTTTAGCAATGTTTCTTTTACTATTAACTTTCTGAACAAAAAAAATTTCCGACTTCAAGTCTGGTTCATTTGTGAAAAGAAAGTAATTTTTCACTGTTGACTTCTTTATATAAATAACTGAATAGATGGGTTCTTTTAACTGTAACCATCTAGCAATACATTTTCTATTACACTTCATGAAACTCAGATATGAAATATCTACAGAGTTTAAAAGCATTTAAATATAACGATAGTGTTTTAAATAACAGACACCCATTAAAGAATAATTTTCAGAGTAGTAATATCTATACACTTAAGAGATTTCCCGATATAAATTTTTATAAATTTTCATAAATTTAACCACACAGATGTTTGTAGAGACTCATACAAATAGCAAGTATATAGCTGTAAGTTCATCAAAAAAATTTTTTTAACTGTACAACAAGTATGGAAATCTCTTAGTTAATTTACCGAAATAGCCCTAAAACTGTTGACCAAGTTTGACTAATTTTATGAAGTTACTCTCTCAGACCTCGAGGAAAATATTAGCTACCATAAGAATATGCACACCCCAGCCTCTTTCCCTTTGACTAAACCTCTTAATATTTTCCAAAATTACCATATTTAGTTTTCATCTTGCCTTTCAATTGTTTCGTCACCATTACTCGGTCTCCTCAGAAAGAATTTCTGCCCTTCACAACCAGATGGCATAGTTTCTGAAGGTCAGTTGTTTCATCAAGAATAAATACCAGTATACCAATACCAAAACATTTGTGCTTTTTCACCATAGAAAGGACCGATTTTTTTTTTTTTAAATGCATATTGCAAGGAATTAAAATATTATATGCATTCAAATAATACATGTTTAGATGTGCAAAACTATACTTAAAATGGACTCAGAAATTATTAATCCTATGAATTAATTTAAATGTATAACGAATTAATTTTCACATTTCCAGGATACTGACATTCAAAATAAATACCATATAATACTAGGCAGTTAAGCTAGCTAGTTGATAAAACAGATGAAAATTTCAGAGGCTGTTAACAAAAGAAAAAAACCCTACATACTCAAACTTTTTTTTTAAAAAATTAAATATTTTAGTACTATATAGAGATAGTTCATATATTCAAATATACATTCTGGGTAACATATTACTAAATTATAGTTTTCCAACATTCAGTAAAGGATTTACTTACCAAGGGCTTTTTCAGCCTGCTCTCTTAAACCTTTTATTTTAAGCTCTCCAATTTTGTACCCACAAGCCTTAAAAAAAAGCAAGAAAAAAAAACTAAGATAAAAAAACTCCACATATTTTTTTTTATAATACAAGGCACATTACACAAAGAACCAATTGAGTGTAAAAACATTTAGGAAGAAGTTTCTGAAAAACTTTTATTGCCAAATGTTAAAATGTATATTACACTACTTTTCTAGGTAGTCGCCCTATTTATTAAGGTATTTGTCATATCATGAGACTACCTTTGTATTCCTTCAAAGAAACTCACTCATCCTATTCAGCCATTCCTGCACAATGTGTTTTGTTCCTTGATCACTCTGTAGACTGACTGGCCAAAAATCTCTTCAGGTGGAGGAACAAATGGTAGTCTCTAGGACAGGGGTGGGCATTAAGTCGATCACGATCGACCGATGGACCACCAAGACATCTTGGGGTGATCGCCTTTACTAAGACCTAAGATGCGCATACTAAAAGAAACAGATTTATAGAGACTAAGTATGCAGACTAATCTTCAACTAACTATAACTACGAACACTAACTTTAGATGAAAATGATTTATTTTTTAATGTAATTTGAATTGTTTGATAATAAATGCATCATTTGATATTATTATATTTGAGGCTATTATTATTATGTTTGTATCTTGCTTTAAACATGATTTTATAAAAAAGTTTTTTTATTGTAGTTATGTAGGCAAGTACATATTCTGTATTTATTATTAAGTTATCTATATCTATAAAGGAAGAAGTCCTGACTTATATATATATACACGTATCAACGCCCAGCAAAAACTATTGGAGATACAGATATCAAATTTTAGGAGCTTATTACTTTTGTGCTGAAGGCGTCATTTAAGAAGCGATTTTTCAAAAATCGCAACCCAAGAGGGGGAGGGGGGCAAAACGTGTTTTTTACATATTCCTTTATATCTCAAAGAAGAAAATCGATATCCATAAGATTCTTGCTTTAAAATGTAAGAAACATGAATACCTAAAAACCAATTTCAGGATTTTTCAAAATTCGTCTCCCAAGGGGGAAAGGGGAGCTAAACGTGTTCTTACGTGTTTTATCTATATATATAAAGGAATCAACACCCAGCAAAAACTATTGGAGATACAGATATCAAATTTTAAGAGCTTATTACTTTTGTGCTGAAGGCGTCATTTAAGAAGCGATTTTTCAAAAATCGCCCCCCAAGGGGGGGAAGGGGGGGGCAAAACGTGTTTTTTACATATTCTTTCGTATCTCAAAGAAGGAAATTGATGTCCATAAGATTCTTACTTTAAAATGTAAGGAACACGAATACCTTAAATCCAATTTCAGGATTTTTTAAAATTTGGCCCCAGGAACGGGGAGGGGGGCTTAATGTGTTTTTCACGTATTCCTTCATATCTCAAACAAAGAAACAGATATCCATAAGATTCTTGCTTTAAAATGTAAGGAACACGAATACATTAAAACCAATTTCAGGATTTTCAAAATTCGGCCCCATTGGGGGGGGGGGGGGAGGGGGCAAAACGTATTTTTTACATATTACCTCATATCTCAAAGAAAGAAACAGATATCCATAAGATTCTTGCTTTAAAATGTAAGGAATATGAATACCTAAAAACCAATTTAAAGATTTTTCAAAATTCGGCCCCCAAGGGGGTTAGGGGGGCTAAACGTGTTTTTTACGTGTTTTTTACATATTCCGTCATATCTCAAAGAAGGAAACAGATATCCATAAGATTCTTGATTTAAAATGTAAGAAACACGATTAAATGTAACAAACACGATCAATGTCACAATTTTTCGACATTCGCTTTAGATTTTGAAAAAATTGCTAGAAACAATCCAATAATTTATATTTCCTATATATCACCATTTTGAACACCAAATTGGTGGTAGGAGAAAAGAGAGAGATCAACCTCAATTAAATGAAGTGTGGAAAGGTGTGTGTGTGTGTGTGTGTGTGTGTGTGTGTGTGTGTGTGTGTGTGTGTGTGTGTGTGAATTGCATATATTTCGGTTGTTAGTACGTATACATCTAGAGCTCATGTTAACTCCATTCATTTTTATTATCCTGGGCAACGTCAGGTAATTCTTTGTTTATGAAACCGGCGATTTTCACAAGGGTTTACGGGGAATCCCTCAAACTCCTCGAAGGGCGGGATCCAGTGGGTTATCAAAATTGAAAGAAACATTTTAATGATGACATTAGCATGGGGGGGGGGGTATTATAATATGCTGATGGGATGATGACCAGTGGAGAGGGGTATAGATTGCCATAAAATACAAATATACATATCATACAAGTAAGCTTTATTAAGGGTTCACCCGTGCAACGCCGGGTATATAAAGCTAGTAATAAATATTGTAGACCTTTTTTTTAGCTCACCACACCTACGCCACTGGGTGGACCGCAACACCTTGAAAAAATTAGAAGTAGCCCGTACCCTGGAAAAGTCTGCCCACCCCTGCTCTAGGAGCTAGGTTGGGACTATATGGTTGTTGCTCAAAAATTTCTTAACCAAACAATTCAAGCAATGCACGGGTATGGATTGCAGTGTGCGGCATTGCGTTGTCATGCATGAGACTAACTCCAGCACTAACCCACATCGTGGAATCTGAATTGCTTGGCACAACTTCTTAACAGTTTCACAGTAGGATTCAGCATTTATGGTTATACCTTAATGGCAGTACGACATGATTTTTGCATCCAAAAATCTTACCACCGACTGCACTTTATTTTGGATTTTAATGTCCACTTTAAACTAACACAGCAAAGTGAAACAACGTTACAGAATATAATTTACACCAAATAAAGCAGCAGACATCCAGGAACTAAATGACGGTGGCGTTGTTACAATGACATGACCTGCACAGGATCTATGAGCAATCAGTTCTTAATTTATGGATGTGCCTTGTATTAGTTCAAGTAACAAATTTTTCATCTCACATTCAAAAGAGAAATGAAAATCAACTATTTAAGATGGTAAAGATAAAAGTACAAAAATCAACAAGTATACATAGCTAAATGTTAGCATATATTTCATGCAATTAACACAAACCACAAATGCGTAGCCGATACTTCCCTTGGGCACACAATAAATGTGACAAAAACACAAAGGAATGAATAAATAATGGCAACATACCACTGTGCATTTCATTACAAACCCACAGACAGAATGCATTAATATCCCATCATTTATGAGTATTTTTTTGGTAACACAGTAAGAAGAAAACTGAAACTGCTTTTGACATGAGAATACTAAATGATGGAAATTCACAAAAACAGTTCAGCCATTCAAAAAGTTAAAAAGGAGAAAAAAAAAGTTAATCAGTTAGAATCTTATCACTCAACTTCCTTTCAACTTCATTAGAACTAATGATTTAGGCAAAATTGATTTGTGGAAAAGGGATAAAAGGAGATAATTTCTTTTATCATAAAAAGTGAAAAGATAAAAGCATGATGAATTAAAGGATCAATGTTAAGCAAAAGAATCATGCAATGTTGCTGGAGCACTATTTATAGATGTATCCAAGAACAAAATCCAAGATGATCATATACAGAATGAGTATATTGTTCATTGAGCATAACATTTTTAAAATCTTCCCTTTTTCATTTAAAAGTTACCGAGTCAGTTAACCGACATCTTACAGCTTTAGGAAAATGTCTTAAAATAAAAGTACACACAAAGAGTGAAACTTATTGACACTAGCAGAGTTTATAACATTATAGGTGATGAGGATAGTTAAATTTGAGAAAATCTATCGTGCAGATAGCAGGGCAATTTAATATATAGAGATACAAATTTTAAATAAAATGCAAAGAAATCTGAAAGAAAATTACATGTATGTCTGATAAACATAAATATTAGTACCGAACAATTTGAATTAAAAAATCTATTGCCTTAAATGAAGCAGTTAATCAACAACATTGATCACTTCATTTGCTATTTTAACAAGAATAAATACAGTGTATACCCACATTGTGAAATGTAAATAATGACAGTCCTAACAGTAAGTAAGCTAAATTAATTACATTTTGTAATGAAATATGTCATAAAATAATTCAGTAGTGTGGCAACAGTTTACTTAAAAAAATATTTCTGTTAGTAAAAAACATGAAAATTTATTTTAAAGAATATTCAATTTTTCACTTCAGGAAATATTAATCGACAGCATTTCTTACCTGCCCAGGCCAAGTGATGTATCTGTTTACATCATTTTCTACATCATTCCTATGTAAGGCAGTATGTTCAAGTATATAATCAACAGCAGATTCTCTTGACCACCTTTGAACATAAATAACTAGTATTTACTTCATGTTTAAGTATTATTTAACATAGAAACAAAGGTTAAATCATAACTTGATACAAAAATTATCATCTTACTATCAAAAAAGATTTCACTGACACAAATATTTTAAATCAAATACAATTAAGTTAACTGGTAGTAGGATGGTTTCACTTAATTACAACGCATGCAGAAACTAATGAAGAATTTGAGTCAATCAAATATCTGTATTTACAAGCATTAGAGCAAACTCTAGCAATTCTAGAGCAAACAAAAGAACAAATTTTTATTCTTCATCCCATTAACACATTGGTTCTAAAATGGTGTTAAGTGGACCACAGGTGGTCTGGGAGAACCCAGTAAGTGATCCACCAAATCAGCAGACTAAAAAACAAAATTGATTTTGCCAATTCAAAATAACCACAAATTTGGCAATTTTATAAAATGAGGGGGGGGGGATTTTTTGTACCAAAATTTTGATGAATGCTTCCTGATCAACAAAAGGTGATGTTATTTTTAATTACACTATAATATTTTAACAGAATTTTTAACAATTCTATTACTTTTACAAAATATAATAAAAATGTTAGAGATTTGAAGGAAAATAAAGTCAATAAAGAAAAACACTGATTTACTGTTTGAATTAACAGACAAAGAACATAATAGTAACATACCCTTTGGCATGAATTCCAGTATCCACTACTAAACGACAAGCCCTTAACATTTCATAAGAAAGATGACCATACCTAAATAAAATGAAACAATTTACAGGACTGTTAAACAGAACTTAAATATAAAAGAATTTATCATTATAATCATACACTTAGGGTTTAAGTTATAAAATATTGAAAGAAATTTAATGCTCTAATTTCGAAGCAGTAAATAAAAGGATTATAAATCTGATGGTGTAAATACATCTTAAAGCAGTTTAGATTTGAAGAAAAATGGGTACAGTCGATTCCAGTAATCGGACTACATCGGGACGTGATCATTTTGGACCTAATAACCGGCTGGTCCGATTAAACAAACATGCCTTATGTTACAAGACAGTATTCAGTCCGAATAAGCGGCTAGTCTGATTAACTGGTGGTCCAATTAACTGGAATTGACTGTACTTCCTTTCTATAGCGGCCTTGGCAAGAATGGGGTATTGGCATGTTTCCGCCTTGGTGAGAAACAAAAGGTTACTGAATGCACACAAGCAATTCCTTCAGTAACTATACCACACAATTTATTTCATATATACATACGGGAGCAATTTAATATAAATTTGTATCTAGTATTTTATTTAATACAATTTTTGTAAGCAATTCATTTAAAATAAACATATATAAACATACAAGAAAATTAATTTTTAACACACTTTCTTGTGGCCACAGTTCAACAATTGCTGCTAATAATGCATCAAACACAATATCACAGCCGTCATGATACCTTAAAATGAATTCTGCTATGTAGGACTCCAGGTGATGGCAAGTTATACCATTTTCATTTAATGCCCATTTTCACAAATTCTTTCAAAGGTTAAAATACATTTTTCTTGGAAAAAAGGTATAGCACCTTTTACTGCGTATGGCAGATTAAAAATATCAAGCATATTAAATAAGTAACAATGAAAAACTGTTATATTTTAAAAAAGAAAAAATCCACTAGCTGAAGAAATGTAAACATGCACACATGCAAATCAGTAACTGTTTGTCTCTTGCCAAGGCTGCTATAAAAAGGAAGTACTGTAATACGTTTAAAACGTTAAGAATAAGCTTTGGTAATTAAATTTCTTACCAAAAAATGCAAAACAGATTAAATACAATCTCTAACTAATAATTTATAAGAAAATGAATTGAATATTTTTGTAGAGCAGATTATCCGCTATCACTAAAATTTTACAGTGGTTTAATGAGAGAAGTTTTATTGTTCAGAATAACAAAAACACAATACTCATGCTAAAACAGTCATTTAAATAAAATTTCATTATCATGAAAAGTACTCTTATGAAATTAATAATATTAAAAAAATATGAAATATTTTAAGAAAGTTAAACAAATATTGTTACACTTAATTACATTTTTTCTCAGCAATAAGAAATAGTACTGTCATGTCATCATCCAGTAGTACATTTATGTAAGTGGCAACAGCTAGATCCAGATCGTAGTTGAGTATATAACGGCGGCCAATAAAGTTTGTGTTCTATTGCAATCGTTCCCCGTCTTAATTTACTTGCTTACCAGTAACTTCCATTATGTGCTAGGAACGTTACAGTACGAAAAGGGTTTAAAAGACTTATATCATTTGTTTGCCATCAGAATGATAAATTTCAGTCCAATAACTAATATTTTTGCTTTCTTAAGTGCTATTAATATCATATCTTAACAATATGACTTTAGTTCTAGATAATTTAGTTCATAACACTTATTTTTACAGAGCTAAATGTGAATAAATAAATCTTATAATTATGTATTTTAAATAAGAAAAAAAGTGATTACTGATGAACATATATGTACTTTCAACTTTTGAAAATTTGATTTTTTTTTTCTTCCATATTAATTAAATGCTAAAATCTTAAATACATTACAGAATGTCATTAATATGAAAATAGAAGACTTTCTTACTCTTCATAAACTGTAGACTTCTGATGAATTCATAAATTTATGCATAGTTGACCTATTCACATAATTTCTATGAGGTATATGCATACAATTTAATTCACCAGTATAAAAAAACATTTCCATACAAACATGCCATATTCATGTCTCCAGACCAAAGGGTACAAACCTGTCATGTGTTGTGAAATTCTGAACAAAATTTACACATTTTTCTTTAAAACATCTTTTCAGAAAAACTTCAAATAGTAGTTATTAAAATTTAGTACATAACAAACTGGCCTTATTTAAAATGAGATAAATGCCACCTGATAAATTTAGAAATAAATATGTTGTGTTAATTATTTTTGAAAAAACTATTTCAGTCTGCACATGGTCATTGTTTATGATAAAGTACAATACGCTAGGAACAAAAATATGACAAAAAATATTCATAAGCCCAATCAAAATATATGAAACATTACATAAAATTTCACTATAAAAAAATTTATAGCCAAACATAACTCAGTTTCAGTTATAATTACAAAACTTTTTTAGAATTTTCCTGCTACACTGAAATCTAGATCTGCGATTTGGAACACATTTTTTTTCTGTATGCAATACAGATAAATAGCATGCAATCTTTCTTTTTTTTCTTTCTTTCTTTTTTTTTTTTAAAAATGGTGAAAGTTATACATTGCATGAGTTATAACTTTCTTGCTATTGCTTCAGATACCATTTTAATAGTTCACTATCTAATCAAATATACTGAGAAAGATGGCTCATGTCAGCTTTTTGTATCTCCTAATCTTTAACAAAAAATTTTGTCAACAATCATGAGAATGTATAAAAAAAGTAAAACAGGTGTTAACCATTTTTTAAATTAAAACTCTAAAATACATTCTAGAGCTTTGTTATTGATAATCCTATTTTAAATGATTAGTTACTGAAATATGTAACAAAAGATAGTTGAAATAACCAAAGTAAGGAAGAAACACACCAAAATTAACATACTCTTGATATAATGTACACTTACTCTAAATAAACATCATCATATAATCCTAACTCATAGCCTAGATGCTCACTGTAGAGGCCCCAACCCTAAAAAACATAAAGGAAATACTTATCAAAATAGTAAATACATACATTTAAATTATTTACAAACATTAAGCACAATACTACCTCAACGTATGCAGTATGGAGTGGAAACAGTGATGGAGCTTCAGTATACCTCCGATCCTCCGCAAATCTTCGAAAGTCTGGTATACCTTCACTTTCAATCATAAAACATGCCTTGAAAGGAATTTTTAGAACTCTATCAATTATAAAAGTTATTTAAAAAATAAATAGATTCTTCATTACAGGAAACTAACTACAATTATGTTGAATGTGCAGCTAAAGCTTTTTTTAAATTCAAGTAAAATTGCCATAATAAACTACAGTAAAACCCTTTCTTAAGAATATCCACTACAAATAAAGACAACCCTCTTTAAACAATGCTTAAAAATTCTCCATCAGAAGAACTTGAGCACCAACGTGTTTCAAATCTCTGCTTAACAAACAACCCCAGATATGGCACAGAAACTATATTTACAATTCACTAAATAGAAGTAGAATCCTTTAACCCTTTCAGGGGCAACAACCTCCCCCATTTGCATGGTGCAGATATTTTTCCCGATTTTTTTTTTTTAACCTAAAATATCTTGAAAAATTTTCCAATTGAAGGTTGCAAAATGTTTTTACTTCTTTAAACTGATAACAGATGGCAGCACTAGACATTTTCTGCTGATTTAACTGGAATACATTGAATGCAAATGAAAAGAAGTCTAGATGTAGGCATTTGTACTGTGCAAGCGGTTCCCCTGAAAGGGTTAACACATACTTATTTTAGCTTGCCAAATATGAACAGACACTATTTACAATATTTTGGCCAACCACTTCCAGGGAAGACATCTGGAGAGCTCATACCCTCCTCCATCCCTCACCACCACACAGAACTTTCTGACCAACAGATTTAACGTGTCATTACCCAGAATAGACAAGAAGGCATTCAGTGGTGCTTGTCAGGATTCCAACCATGCTCCCTAAGCCCTAAATCTGATGTGTTAACTAGGGCTGTCTTAGGCCACAAAAACAATAAATCCATGTATTCTCATTTACTACTTGTATGGATACCTTTCGTCTGAGCCTGAAACAGTTGTCTTTGCAAGCATACCTAATGTAACGTGTGTGTATGTTCTCAATTTTTAAAAGAGAAAACATGTGGAAAATACATAGTAATTTTTTTTCTCACTTGCAAATGATGTCCAGGCATAGCTTCATGTAAGGTTAAAGTCATTACGTCATATTTAAGCCTAATAAGAGACATGCATTAAAAGATTAGTAAAAGAGTTTTTTTTTAAGTAAAAAGAAATACATAAAGACATAAAACTAAATCATTTTAATCTGAAAGTTAGCAAACTTAAAAAAGATATAGGAAGAAAAATTTATTTTACAGTCAAATATCATAAATACGTTAATTAATGAAATTAACTAAAGATGAGAAGCCCTTATTTCCAAGCATTAAATTTACAATCATTTACTATAATAACCCTTGGTTTCGACAAATCTCCCTTATTATAACATACACCTTTAAGAAGTTAACATACCAAAGCAAATACTACTTTATAGAGCACTTGAACAGAAAAAGAGAGCATGCATGACTCACTGTATTGACTAATACTTAAATGAGAAATTACAGTAATTTAAGGATATATGATAGTTTTGCATATTGCTTAATAAAACAAATACTTGTGAAATGTATGGTCATCTGATTAATGAATATTGATCTAAAATCTACTACTCTAACTTTCAATTTAATTCTTTTAATAAAAATAGAAAATTTATGTATGTACATGCATTAGGTAGAGTTTACATTCAAAAGTAACTTTAAACAATGACAAATATGTTAAAGAGATTTAACAGCTATAAATTATACTACATACTTTCACTTCAAAATTATTTTCCTACTAGAGAGTCATTTACAAACACATAACATTAAAATCATTGTCCTTATTAATTTTGTTAATTTCTATAAGGCAGACATGTGCAAATTTAATGAAGTCCTGAATGATCAACATTATGAGCAATATAATTATATCAATAAAAATTTTGTTTCTGAATCACTCCAATATGTTTAATTATTGGACCAAAATAATAGTTTTTTAAAAAATCTTTCCCAAACTAATAACTGTGCAATAGAAATTTAGCTTCTTATTCACTAAAAATAAAGTAACTGTACATAAATCTTTTAACAATACCAAAGTTCAACATATATACAATTACTTTGCCTTACCCTCCCGTTGACTATTAGTTTATAATATATTATTTTCTTTAGTCATATAGACAAGAACACACTAATATTCTACATGTAATGACTTATTTGTGCTTTTAAACAGAATTAAAAAATAAATAAATAAATTTAGTAGATTACTGAAGCCATTATGAAACTATTAGGAAAATAAGTAAATAAGTATTACATATGAGACTATAAACAACTAGAAGACATACATTCACAACAATTAAGGTAAAAGTTTGCTGATAAAATAATACTTACATCATTTTTAGATTTGAGGAATTGAGTAAAAATGTTCCTGGTTTACTACCATCTACAGTACCAGCATAATAATACGCAAGAGGTGCATTTGGTGAAGAAGTTGGCATGGTTTTAATTCTGGATAAGGTAAAAGAATGTTTTTCACAGATAATAAAGGATGGAAAATATTTTTAAATATCAAAACTTTAAAATAGACAAAAAAAGGAGGGGGGACAATTTACTCAGATCTACAATGACAAAGAAAACGTGGATGAAACAGAAAAATTTAGATTTTTTTTTTTTTTTTTAATAAATGTTATCCAAACTTACATGGCAAATTGTGAAACACTTAAAAAATAAATAGCCCATTCATTCAGAATTTGTAAAATCTAGGGGTCTAGAAACAAAATTATCAGTCAAATCTTTTTTTTTTTTAACTATTCAGCCATAAATCAGCTCAGGCAGATAAAGAAACTGCATAAAATTAACACTGGAACTATACTTCATTTGAAATCAATCATACATCTGAATACCAAGATTTTTATTTCCTGTACTGCTTAACTATACATTAACTATGGTTAATATTTCAGAAATTTTAAAAATATCAAGTACTCACACAATTTTAGATTTCGGCTTGTAATTGAAAATCTGTGGTAATTTTGGTTCAATAGAATTAAACAAGGCTCCTCTGTAACTTTCTAATAGCTCATCCTAAAAAAGTATAAATCAATTTCAAATATTGCATTGACTATATTTCTAAAATATATTAAGAAATATTTTTAAAATGATAAAAAAAATTTTAATTTTCCCTTATTAATGAATTTTTGAGTATTACAGAATTTTTTAACAAAAAGCTTCACTTTTTTTTTTTACTTGAACCTTTAACTGTTTTTAAATTTTTAGAAATTAGTGAACTCCTTATAAAAATTAAAACTATAACAATACTACAAAAAAATAAGAGTGATTTAAATTTCAAGTTAAGAATATTAAGGGAGAGCATAAAGCATTTATAGAAATTTTCAATCATTAAAACAAAACTGTGCACCATTTTCAATATATTAAAAGTCTTGTACATGAAGCTATCAAATTTTAATAATTTATTACTGCTCTATGTAAACTAAATATTTCTCACCTTTCTTAAAGGACAGTTACAAATTAACAAATAATTTGCTATGTTTAAAATCTTAGAGAGAACTACTTACAACTTTTTGAAAACAAAAGTCATCTTGCTCCCTCATATGACTGGAAAACTCTTTTAATGACATATTTAACTCTAATGATTCAATAATCTAAAAAACAAAGTTATTGAGAATATTAAACAAACTATATTTTTCTTTCATTTTTTATCCAAAATAATATACAGCAAAATGCAATGTTTTATCAAAAGAATCAGTACATCTCTTCATAATATTTAACACTTTCTTAATTTTTGTCATACATAAGAGCTGTAGCATGATGAAAATGAATGATGTAGTACAGGACGAAATCTACGCTGGTAAATGGACCAAGATTCTTTCATAACTGTGTCTGGGTATCACTTTTGATATGAACTCTTGAGAACAACATATGATACAGATAAACAAAAGCAGCAGCAATTACAAAATATTGAGCTAATTTTAAATTTTTATGGAAATTAGTAACTTTTTTTTTCAACTTTTCATCTCATGCTGGGAAGTACTAAAAGCTGCCACAAACGAAACATAAAATGTGAAGAATGTTATAAAAACACAATAATTCTATATAAGCAGAACTTGAACGTACTACACAATCAGAAACTCTCGTGTTCAAAGAGCAGTCATGGTTGAATAATCTCAGTCTCTTTATATACTCAATCATTGTAATATAACATATGAACGTTTGAAAAAGACAACAGTTACAACAGCAAAAAAAAAAATTAACCAAGTAATGGTGATATTTTAAAATTTTTTTCCATCCTAAAATGGAATGAACTTTCTTTAGTCCTACCTATAACATTAATAATAGCACAGATCTCTCTGTCTGGAACGCCTTTTTCCTTTTTGTTGCCATATTCAAATGTACTTTATTTTATTTTTAAAAGGTGGTAATCAAACTGAAACTAAGCTTTAATTGTTGAAATATTTTAACATTATACTTTCCTCTCTATCAAAATATATAAAAATATTTTTTAACTTGTCACATCTTTAAATGAAAAATACCGAACACCTCAATGGTTTATATATGGCGCGTGTTCATTTATGAATTAAAATTATGAAACAACCATGTTAAATTTTTCCACCGCAGTTAATGGAAAATTTACTTACAGCGCAATGTATTACATTTAAAATGAATGTTCAAAAAAAATATAAATCATTCTATCGAAAAAAAAAATTTTAAAAAAACAAAAAATTTTTATTTTATAAACAGTTAAAACCAATATTTCATTCTTATTTCATACTGTTTTAACTTTTACAATAGTTATGTTTGATACTGTTAACAGACAAAATTTAATATTTCATAATTAACACATGTAATAGAATTAAGTAAATTGATCCTATTATGTGGAGTTTAGATTTTATTTAAATTTTTTTAAAAATTGCATCTTAAATGGATCATAATAGTGCTGATATTGCATAATTTTAAATAATTAAAAATGTGTATAATTTAAATAAAAGAAAGTAAAGAAGCTTTAAGTATACAAATAATATTGACTTTGCAGATGTAAATTGATAAAAATTAAAATTAAAATGTCATTTTTGACGGGCTAACCACTAGTATTTTAGATTTTGCACCACAGTTCTTAGATGCCCTAAATTTCTCTCCACTGTTAAGTGGAAAAGCAGTAGAAAAATTTATAGCTAAAAAATGTAAAATTATTCCGCTTATGGTGTAACTTCATCTGCAATATACAGAAATGCTGAGAAATGCTTTAGCTTTGATAAGCTACTTTCATACAGACATTTTACTATGGAAAATATTTTCCTTAAGCAAAATGCTAGCTATCAATTTAATCATTCAGCATTAATTAAATATATAATTAGGCACAATGTCAATAAAATATTTCTTTGAATACTAAATAACATTGGCTGATAGGACTGAAATTAAACCTGGGTTTTCTCAAATATAAGACAAAGTAATCAAAGTATTAAATTTCTTCTTAGTTATTTCTTTATATAATTTTTTTTTATACATATATATATTGTACATATCAGAAACAATCATTTTTCTTCATCATTTAGCGATACAAACCATTTTACAAGCCAAAAATAAATTAAATGTATAAAGCAGCAGATAGTTGAGTTTTTATATTCTCTCTACAGTTAAAATTTTTTTTCAAATATACATATTTAATTTCAATGGTGAATTTTCAGTTTTAATAACATTTATAGATACTTTCTAGTTTAAAACCACTGATGATCACTATCATTCAGTTTTAAAAATTAATTAAGTCATTAGAAAGTGAATTCAAATGCTGTTATTTACCTTTCCAAACAATATTACTAAGAATTATAAAGATAACAAGGAACACACATAATTAGAAAATATCAAAATCATTACTTGAGAAAGACACATCACTAAGTTGATAATTCAAAACTGACACAAAAGAAATCAAAATTGTATTGTTACAATGATCATATATATATATATATATATATATATATATATATATATATATATATATATATATATATATATATATATATATATATATATATATATATATATAAATAAACAAAGTTACAAAAAGGTGAGGTGAAATAAATAAATATATATATTTTTTTTATTTTCATGGCAGGCACTTGTCTTAATGACAATCACCCATCCACACAAATCTTATTGATTACTTTATTATGGGAGCACCACAGCACATAAATGTATACGCCTTAGTTACAATTTGAATGAAAGCCCACTGGAAGCTCATGATGATAAAGAAGTAAAATATAACAAATGAAAGGATTCAATTTCTCACTTTTTTTTCCATAAATATTTTAAAACTTTTAAAAATTGTAACAACTTAGTCAGATGAATCATAGCTGAAAATTAATCATTGTTACAGTGAATTTACAGAAAATGACTATTTTCATTTACAATGTAAAAAATAAGTTACTTTCTGTTCAAGCAGGGTATTTTTTTTAGTTTTTATTTCAAGCATAATTCAGTCATTTCTTTCCTCACAATCTCTCATGAATGCATATATACATACTTTTATTTATTTATCTCCCTGTGTGTGTGGTCTTCAATTTATTTTTGATACAATACATAGACAAAATATGAACTGTATCTTAGAAAACATTGCACTGGAATACAATACACATGATCAACAGTAACCTATGCCAGAATCAACTGAATTTCATTATTCCAAAATGATATTTAGCACTAGAATCTAAAGTGAAATCATAATTCATGTAATCTTACATAAAAATTAAATAGCATTTTTTTAAAAATTTATTCAGGGTAACTGCCATGTTTTACAGGTCAAATTTCAACCTCACCTCTTCCATTTTCTTTTTGATCCTTTCAACTTCTTTTAAACCAGTGTCATGTACTTCTTCTGGGGTCATAGTACAGCTAAGATGATAATCCAAACATGATTGATAAAAGTCTTTTCCTCCCTTCAATGAACTTATGGCTATATTAGGACGAACATGTTTGAGGTATACCTTGAAAAAAAGATGGGCAAGAAAATTGAAACTATGTATAATAAGCAAATATTTTTTTTTATTAAAAAATGGTATGCAAAAAACATATTGCTGTCAATAAACTGTTAAATAAAAGAATTCCTAACTTTTACTTCAATATTTGAAGGGGTCACAACCATAGTGAACCAAGTCCATCTAAACTAAATTGGAGAAATCAAGGTTTGAAGTTTTTTGTGTAACGTATGTGTAATGTTAGTGCAACGTTTTGTGTAGTGGGGTTTTTTGTGAAAACTTATTAATCCCTTGATTCACTATGGCAGTGAATAGAACATGTTTTTAAGTTACTCCAACATGGACTATCTCCATTTTTAAAAAATACGGACTTGGTCCACTATGGTTGTGAAACCCTCATTTATTACTCACAATCTTAAATACAGAATATAGCAAGAAGTTTCCTATTTTAAATCATGCTATTAAAACATGGTACTGCTATTAAAACACAATGAAGTATGTAGCTAAATAGGAAAATTCAGCATCTTTTATTTAATACACTAGAAAATTACAATCTATAGATTTCTGATTTCAATTTCACATACTAGATTTAGCAATATAGATTTACACCAGATTATCTTACACTGAAAACAGAAGAATTAAAAACAATCAGAACGAACAGTTAACAGGCCTTTAACACTCCATTTTATTCATTAAATATAATAAATAGCTATTTATATCATCATAAATAGTCAAATTTTTTAAGTTAATTTTCAACGAAATAAAACTTACTTTTTCAAGAAAATGTTTAAGCTCCTTAAATGCAGGTAATACTTTTTCTTGGATAACAATTTTAGCTTTTGTAAGTATTTCACTTTTTGAGCTAAATTATAAAATAAGACTAATTTACAAACAAAAAATATATATTTTACTCATAACCATACAAAATAATAAAAATGAGGATGATAACGATGACAAACTTGCAATTTCTTTGATTTAGATTTCATATTTAATAGAAATAAAAATTCTTTAAAAAGGTAGTTTTTCTTTTATTATTATAACAAATATAGCAGTGAAACATACTTTTTAATATAAATGTCATTTATTAGATTGAATGTTGAATATGAGAGTTATTTGATAGGTCCAGGAAAAAGTAAACTTTTTTTTTTTTCAAATTTTATTCATTTTAGTTCATAAGCTACTCTTAGATTGATACATTTGGTTCAATGATTTTTTAACCTTTATCTCCTCCATAAGGTACAACTTGCCTAACTCTGTAAAATAAGCTTTTATTTCTGATCACTTTGAAATTTGATGCAAATTTCTCCCCTACAAGATATTTCTTCATATTTGGACAAGTAATAGTCTCAATGGGCCAAATCTGGAGATTACAAAGGGTAGAGAACAATTTCTTAGCATAATTTTAAATGTTTTAGTACTGCAGTTGCAGATGAATGACCCAGAGCCTAATCACCATAGAAAAGAACCCTTTTTTATCTGCTAAATCTGGCTTTTGTTTGTTGTTGTCTTGATTTCACTATTTAAACAATCCATTAAGGATGCATGATATACTCTAATGACTGTTTTGTCTTCTTCCAAGTACTCAATAATGATTATAACCATAGGTATCCTGCTAATGGAACCGTTTATTCTTTCTTTGGTTCAGGTTCGTCTGAACCAAAGTAATCAAGCACCTTGCCAACAGCTTTCTCATACCCAAATATTCATGTAAAATATTATGTACACATTCAAACAATAATGTGCAAACTGCCTCAGAAATATCATGCTCTTTTGATCTTTAAATCCTTCATCACAATAGCATGGATTTTTTCAATTATTTATGCCCTAGTAACCTCAGCAATGTGATCAGAATGTTATGCATCACTTGTGGCCATTAGGTCCGGTGAAAATCAACAAACCACTTTTATTTCATTATAAGTGAAAGTGCAGACTCACCAATTATATCAAACCCTACTTAATATTTATCAAACCTGGATTTCGTTTCTGTCACCATTTTGCATCAAGTAATGTTTTATCAATACATGGAACTTGTTTTCTCTATTGTGTATGCAGTAATAAGAGTTGACCAACTAAAATGGCTGTCAATCACAGAGCTGAATCTGTTATCTGTTTACAATTTGACGTATGCTTAATGGTGCAGGCACCAACAATTTCACTATTGTGATACTGATTTTACACAGACTTATCAAACAACCCTCATATTATACAGCAGATAATAAACAGATTACTGGAATTCAGGAAATATAGTCAGACTATCTATAGAGAAAATATTTATTCTAATGTAACTTCTTAGTTCTTTAAAAAAGTGAACATTGTTTGTGATGATAATAGTAAGAAATATGCATAATTCAAGTAATAGCCAACCTACAATAAATTTAAATAAACATCGACAAAATTGTATTTTTTCTACAATACAGGAGCTAAAAATTTAAGACTGAAATGCAAAATTTTATACACAAAATATTAATGACTCATGTTAAACAATAGATAACTTAAAATACAACATAAAAATATTTTGTAGTAAGAATGCAAAGAAAGAGGAGTATACAATTCAATTAACCCCTTAACTGCCAACGAAATCTTATGGGAATCGCACCCCAATGCCACCAGTTTCTGCACAGGCACTTAGTGACAAGGTGCATTTGAAGAAAGACAGAGGCACAGTTTGCAATCTAACTATCATTTACCGTTACAATGTAAAATTGAAAAATATAAAATTAAACTACAGATGATAGTAAAAAGCAAGAGTTTTATCTAGAGAAAGCAACTAGCTGTTGTGTGATATATCTTGAAACGAGGTGGAATACATAAACCAATATCACATTTAACACAATGATGGCAGGATTCATGGCGAACTTGGAAACAACTGTTCAAGGTCAATTTATCCCATTCCAAAGCAGTGAGCGTAGTTATACAGCTATCAAAAAATTACAGTGACGGGTATTTTGTGGAAACGTATACATACACCAGGGGCAATTAACTCATTAACTGCACAAAGCGCATATATATACACCTGAAGCAGTTAAGGGGTCAGAGACAAACATAAATATAAAGTCAATGCTGTATTAATGATCAGCATTGTATATTGTAAAGAACAAAATTAAATTTAAAATTAAAATCATTCAAATTCTACTAGAGAGGGATTGAAATATAAGAAAGAAATTTGTTTACACATAAGGACACTTCAAATAAGGTTGCTTCTGAGAAATTGAAAACAATAAATAAATGAAGGAATAGAAGTATAATAAATGTTACAATAAAAATGTTATTTATGTATACCCAATGTTTTAAAATCCAAAACTGAAAGAAGAATATAATCTAAACCCTCCCATACTCTTACATAATTATTTCCAATTGATTCTCTGGAATTTAACATATCTTCAGATAAAAAGGTCATTACAGCTGCAACAAAAGATAAGAAAATACTGCAATAAATACCTCACTGAAAATGACATATCAACTGGCATATTTGTAAAGGGTTTGTAGAAAATTGTTTCCTCAACATCCTGTTGAAGCAAATCTAATTGTTTCAGTATACCAGACTGTATTAAATAAAAAAAATGAGAAATAAAATAAATTAATTCAAAACATATTTGCATGAAATATATAGATAAAAACATACAGAGAAGGAAAAAATACAAGAATTAAAAATGCATAATGAATTTAGATGCATCATCATATTTCAAATTACAATAACTAAATGCTGAGCATATAATACAAATTTTCTTTATAACAAAATAAAATCTAATCACCCAAGATATTCACCATCTAAGAGCCAATAATACTCATTACAGGTGTCCTCAAATTCAAAATAAAATTTAACAGTCACTACATCATAAAATACAATTCATACAAAATGCAATGGTAAGTAATCAATATAATAGTATGAACATATACGCTTGTTTCTTCTCTTCCATTCTCTATCTTACAAGAAATATAATCATAATGCAAATTAAATATTTTATTACTAAAGTAATTTCTATCTACTTGACCTTTTCTTTTTTTTTAATTATAGGCAAATATTGTACCGTTATATAGAGACTACACAAAGAAGTAAAGTAGTCTTGATTTTCTAAGTTTTCTGGATAAGCCATATAGTGAACTACAGATTACCCAAGTTGACAATTTTGCAAATTATCTGTACATCACAAAGAGGTTAGAAATAAAATATAAAATTTTAAAAGAACTGAAACAAGAGTCGTAGAATATAAATTTTTTTTCAGAGGATATTGAAAATTTATGTTTTATTATTATAATTAAACCCTATTCAAATGGCTGTAATTAGTTCATATAAAACCTATAAATAGCTGGTTTTGTAAGATATAGAGGGTCATGTTTTTAGATTGCCTGTGTTTTCTAGCTTTCCAAATGCACCCATTCATTAATTGCCTGGATAATAAAGAGTTCAGTATAGATGGCTAGTTTGGAAATGGGAATACAAAAGAATAATTTTTCATTTCAACTATTTTAACAATATTGTAATGTGCCTCTAGGTAGCCCCTCTTCCCATTTTTTCAAACCACTTTCTAAGTCAGACATAACTCCATTGGAAAAGAAACATTATAAAAACAGAAAATCACATTCTGTCCCAAAACAAATTATCCTGTATGCCCATTAAACATACATACACTCTTTCAAAATATCTTTTCAAAAGAAATCTATAACATGGTTAGTTGGAGATCAAGGAGAATAATAATTAACTGCAGCCAAGGCCATATATATGCCCAATTACTGAGATATAAATTTTTACAAACAGAAAGTAAGAATTTAATGGGTACAAAATACAGTATACATAACTATTTTCTTTCAATAGATGGCGACTCATTATTAAAATTTTAATTACCATTCCATATAGTGGCTGAATGTTACCCAAATTTCAACGAGGAGTGAAGATGTGCAAAGGCAATTCTCAGTAAAAAAAAAAAATTAAAACTGACAAATCTATTCATGAGAAATAAAAGCAAATTTAATTCATACTTACAACTGATACTAGATGGAATGTCATTTTATCCTCGATACCTGCCTTCATAATCAGTATTATTTCAGATATCTAAAAGGATTAACACCATAATAAAAATTTAATATTATATTAATTTTTTTAAGTAACTTTTACTGCAAAAGATATTTTCTAAAATGTATAAAAATTGCGATAATAGATAAATAGAAAAAAAGAGTATTTTAAATACACACATATATCACATGTATTACTGTAAAAGTTCTAATCTGAAACCTAATTTCATAATAACTTCTATATAAAAAAAAAACAACAAGAAAATGCTAGATTTATAGCCAAACAATTTTTAAGCATTTAATTATAATTTTGCAATTACAGTGGAATCTCAATCAATCGTTCCCCAAATCATTATTTTCCCATATGTGTTGTTTATTTCACCCAGCCCCAACGATCACATAGCTGCCAACAAAAAAATAAGGAACACAGCGTGCAACCATAAATCGTATGGTTAAACAACATTATAAACATAAACATTAAATTATAAAAAAGCGTGCTTACCTTGGTTGCTCACCATATTTAATACTTAACAGAATAAATACAGAATGAAAATATAATAGTAAAATAGGTAGCTTATTTAAATACATTTATTGTTACGAAAATTTAATGAATAGCATAAATTTCAATTAAGATATGCATGTCTGAGCGATGCATGTGTACAGGATTTTGCCTATTTTAAAAATTGTTTATCATAAGTTTGTTTATAGCATGGTTCAGCTGTACGAGACTATGCTATTAAAATTGCTTGCAATGTCTCAGGCTTAGGAGCTTCTGAAATCAGTTTTGTTTATGCGAACCAAACTAAAATTTCTTTTGCAAGCAGCATTACTGTGTGGAAATGTCAATATACCGAGCATCAGTCTTTAATGTTTTTCAAATTTTAACTTTCCAAGGGGTCCTTTTTCTTTTGAGAGGTTTGCCCACTGTCTATCAACTCTTTCTTCTGCTAAGATATCTAAAGGGATTTCGGCAAGCTGAAAGTTTACACATTCGGTTTCCAAAGCATCAATGGCCTCAAATTGAGATTCATCATCTTTTCTAAGTATATTTTCCCACAAAATACCTCACAGCAGAAAAGTTATTTTCTTGGCGTTTTGAGATATCCACAACTTCAGCATGCTGTAAAAGTTCCGAATCATGAGGAAAATTAGCAACTATATGGCAACAAGATGGTGTATAATATTTTCTAACACAAGAATAGAACTGTAAAAGGGCTCATTCCCAATACACAGTGCCGCAACTTGGCAATAAGTTTTTTAAATTTTTGCCAATTTCGCGATGAAATGCCAAATGTGGTTTGTGTTTGTTAAATGCTTTTGGGAGAGTACACTTTTGCACCCTCAAAAATACACTGATTGTACTACCAAGCTTAACGTGTTGTCAAACAATTAATTTGTCATTAATTTAAACCATTTTTTTGAGTGAATTGTACCAAGCTTTACCTGTTAGAAAACAAAAGCAGAATTTTGGGGAGATTAGAAATTATTTTATGTAAAAAAAAAAATAATGTTTTATGAAAAATGAATCTTAGGTCAATGCATGGTGTGCAGATTTTTTTAAAAACTATAAGAGATATATATTAAATTATTTGTATATATTCTATCCTTAGGCTATACTTTAATCTACACCTCAAATAATTACCATATTTCACATAAAAATATTTTTTTTCAGGCAAATGTAATGTACAAAAAATATAATTTTTAAAAAAACATTTCTGTAAAAAAATTTGTAGATTAGTAAAATACTTACTTAAATTTAGGTAGAAATTGTATAAAGATACAAGATATAGATGTATACAAAATTTTAGCAATTTGTAACGATTAGTTTTGAAGAAATAGTGCACACAAGTTTGAAAATAACAGTTTTCAGAAAAAGCCATTTAAAGTTTAAATTTTCAATGAATTTCTTTACTATTAGCTTTATACATTTGGCCATAAAAGCGGTTCTAATTGCAATATCGACTTCATTTTTCCCCAAAAAGATACCTTATATTCCATTTTTCAAAATTAAAATCATAAAAAAATTGAGTTTTTTTTAAGTTTTAAGGTGTACTCCCCCCTTAAGGTAACCATTAAATGCTCCTGATTTGAATAAGATGGCGATATTTTTTAGATTTTTGCTAAGTTGACGATAAAATGCCAATCATTTCTCATTATTTTTCAGCTTTTAATTTTTATATTTGTGTGTTTTTGTGCTTTACTGTGGTTGTACAGTTTAAAAAATGCATATTTTTTGGACCTTTCCGTTCCAAAAACACGCATTCTGCTTGGGCGACGACAAAAAAAAAAAAAAAAAAAAAAAAAAAAAAAAAAAAAAAAAAAAAAAAAAAAAGAGAGATAAAAGAAATCGACTGCCCTCATTTAACTTCATTTTTTTATTTTCTGGATAATTTTTCAATGAAAGTTCTGCATGTTGTCATTTATATTATTTTATGTTTCCCTCTGCGATGGAACCGCCATCTTGGTTACATCTCCCATCGCCAAATTGGCGACGGGATGTAACCAAGATGGCGGTTCCAATGCAGTGAAATACAAGGGGCACCGTGTATTGGGAATTAACCCTGTAAAAGTTCGCTTTCAGACAATTCTTTGACAAATTCTGATGTTTCGGAATAAAATCAAATTCTTCAGAATACTTAGGGATATAAGTCTGGATCTTTCGCATTTCAGACATATTTAGGGTAGCGTGGTGTGGCATAAACGGAGGGAAAACACCGATTTGATGGATCATAATGCTGGGCAGGGCAGTGCAATAGGTGACATCATAGCAAAGAGAATGGACAGAACCTGCAATGTGGGAGAATAAAATATGAATCTCGAAAACGCGATGTAGGTCAATAAAAGCGATGGTGCTGCGGAAGTAAAAATACGGGGCATTTTTGCTTGAAAACGTATTTTCGTAACAAAGCTTAAAAAACGGAAAGAATATGTTTTTTACAGAACACCTGGCACGTATGCGATCATATTGCTTTGTTATTTTCACACATTTATCATTTTCCCATATTTATCATTCAGTTCAGTAGGCCCCTTGGAAAACGATAGATTGAGATTCCACTGTACTTGACTCAAAATTAAATTAACAGCGTAAATTACATAATAGCTTATCAAAACAGAAATAAATTAACAATACATCAGAAAAGAATACAACCCTTTAGAAATATAATTTGAATATAATATAAATGAATCAAGGAAAAGAGAATGGTAAAGTTTTTAGCATAATATCAAAAAATTAAAAGCTTAGATTTTACATAAGCAAACATAATAAAGACTAAAAATCAGTTTGGTGCCAATTTTAGTAAAGTTCTGATGAAACATAAACAAATTGTTCATTAAACCCCCCCTCTCCCCCCTGCCAAAAAAAAAACCAAATGATAAAACTCTTTGGTTAAATTTAAAAACTCTTCTGTTTCAGAGGTGTCATTGAGAAACTTTACTGTAAATATACATTTCAATCACTGTAAGAAAAAAAAGTCATTAAGAAATGTTATTGTACTTGATTAGGCAATTGTGATAATCTTTCCAACATCTTAAGATAATCTTCTTCAGTTTCTGTTTTCATGGATTCAAGAAGTCGTTCAAATTCAACATGTACTCCATCCAAGTAGCTTAGAGGAAAATAATATCTAGAAGTTTTTAAAAAAAATAAAAAATTTAAAAAAAAACCCTTATTTTAAAACATTTCAAACACCCATAAAAGATTTGAGTCAAGATTATACAAAGATGTTTTAAAATATAACAGAAAAGATAGTGCAAGGCAAAAAGTTTTTATTACACATAAAACTATAATTTATCAAAGTTTAGAGAGATAGAAAATATTGGATTATCAAAAAATAATTAAATTATTTGTGAAAAATATTATAAATTTTTATCTACATCAGGGGTGTGAAACTCGCGGCCCGCAGCAAAAATTTTGCAGCCCGGCCAATATATTGGCACACAATAATATATAATAAAATAACCGATGCAGAATTATAATAAGATAGGAAGAATTCGCTAAATGTTTTTTTAATGATATTCTTTTTTGCTATTATTAAACAAAATGCATATAATTATGTTGAATATATTGTAATTAGGTAAATAAACCTACGTTTCTATTAATATTGATTTTTTTTTTTGCGGCCCACCTATAGTTAAACCTTGTTTGTTAAGCCCAAGGTAGCCTTTGAGTTTGACACCCCTTATCTACATAGAGCAAGAATAAAATTATGTGCAGTGCTACATTTCAAACACCCATAAAAGATTTGAGTCAAAATTATACAAAGATGTTTTAAAATATAACAGAAAAGATAGTGCAAGGCAAAAAGTTTTTATTACAGATAAAACTATAATTTATCACAGTTTAGAGAAATAGAAAATATTGGACTACCAAATAATTTTTAACTTATTTGTGAATAATATAAATTTTTATCTACATAGAGTAAGAATAAAATTATGTACAGTGGTACTTTAGTACTCATTGTTAATTGGTTCCAGAAGGCAAAACGAGTGTTTCCCATTAAGAGTAATGTAAATTGAATTAATCTGTTCCTGAATACTAGAAATTTCACATTTTACAAGGCAATTTATAAATTGATGGGGTTGTTTTTTTGACACAAAATCTTTTAACTAGACAGGCATAATTTCAAACAATTAGATAAAATAAAATTTATCGTTACTCAACCTGTACTGAAAGGAGTTGATGGCCTAATGCGATAGTGGCAAATTAGAGGAGGAGAGGGGTTATTACTTTAAAGGGGAGTCTCCTTCCAATAGAACATTAGGCACTTAGAGAGATTATTTCTCTTTTCTGCCTCTTAACACCACCAATCCCTATTGTAGACTCAGGTTTAGGGAAAATTCATTTTGCACCTATCAACAGAAACATGCTTCTGCCTACATTTCTAAATGTTTCTGAAGTGAGATATTGTTTGATCATGAAACAATTCCATAATTCGGCTTGCTAGAGCTTTGTCAGGGTGACACTTTTGAAAAAAATTTTACAATTCAACCTATTTCGGTCTTTTTTTATTTTCATCTGGAGAGACAGGATGCGGGGGCATCATCTTGTCTGATACATGTTTTAGCAAGTGTGAGGAGCAGGGCCTGATTATGAATGCTGGGGGCCCCCCTTACGAACATTTATAAAAATAAAAACTATCCATGGGCTATACATACTATTAGAAGTACTAGGTGCATACACCAAGGGGGTTTTGGGGCCCCCTAGCATCAGGGGGCCCTGGGCAAAGTCCCGATTTGCCCATGTGATAAAAAGGCCCTGGTGAGGAATACTCAGCAAACGTTGAGTAGTAACATTGAGTAGTACCAAAGTATTTTTTCCCCATTTAAATGCGACAAGTACCGAGGTATGACTGTATATGAATTGCACTCAACTTCTCTGTTCACTCTCTATGTATTATACTTTATTATAATAAAGTTAGTCATTTATATGTATCAAGATACAATAAAATTATATAACAAATAAAGACATGCAATAGTTATCAGTCTTCAAACTGATTTTTCAATGAATAATATATACATATTTATATTGCTCTAGAAAGAACATTTCTCATTCCCCAATTTACTTAATAGCATAATGTACCTATAAATTAATAATTTTATTGATGCCTTCACACTTTTGTAATTTTTATATTTACCCCCAAAAGAACTTTGTGCTGGAGTGTCCCGTGAGAAAATACACCTTGCAGTTTTAGGATTTAGAATGATTACCATATATGGCAATGAGACAGGGATATTTGCTAACCTAATGACAATTATGACCAGAGGAATGGTCCACTTGATAAATTTGATATTTGAAAAGTCATGTATAAAATTATCGTACATGTACTTTTTTAGCAGAGATGTGAGGAGTTCTGTACAGGCAACACCGCAGCGTACACCTTGCATAAAAATGAAATTAAGAACATAGGAATAAGTGTAATAAATATATTTTAGGTGTTATTTAAAAAGATAAGTGACTCTACCACCAGAACAACTATAACTTTACCCATAAATTTTATGGAAGAACTTCGTTTTTGTGTTTAACCTAATATATCTGATGGACAGCATCTGATGAACAGCATTATTGATATTATCTTAAGTGCTCAACACTGAAAATTTGACACCAAAATATGAATTTAACAGAAGTATATTTAACAATTAGAGACTATCTAATCTATATATAAATTAAGGGTAGAGAAAACAGAAATATGCAACAATGCATTCAATTTCACAAAAAATGAAACTTTACCCTTTTGCAGTCATCCCTCTTAAAAAAACATTGAGATCACTTATAAAGTACACAAGATTAAGTCGCTCAGCACTGTTGAGATTGGGATTCACAAGAAGTTGTGATGCTTCATCTAAATATTTTCCAATGGTTACCTAAAATCAAAATCATGTCAATTATCAGAACAATATTGAATTAACAAACGATATTTAGAATATGATCTAATTACAGTCAAACCTGTTTTTGTGCGGTTTTTTTTATGCGATTTTTTGTGATATTTTTATTTTTGAGCAACTTTTTTATGCAGTATATGAATATGTATCAAAAAAATTAAAATTATATATTTGAAATTCCAAAAAGAGCTTTGATCGTGTATATCTCGTTATCGCGATGTTTACAAGCAGCTGATCAAATGACCGTCATCACAAAAACTTATCATGGACTACATGGTAACAAAAAATAAATCAACTCTAATATCTTCAAGTGATGAAAGTTATTACAAACCAGTTCATCATAAGAATATGTGCATTTTGGACTATGACAAGTTGTACCGAATTATGTATATTTTAAAAATTTCTCTATGTTTAAACTGAGATTAAATTTTTTTTAAATGTTTCGATGCGTAATTTAATTATTTTGTTTGGAAAGCACTTCCTCGCTATTTCGTAAAGCTTTGACATATTTACTAAATGAGACTTTTTTTATGCAGTCCTTCCACCACATAAAAAAAAAATCTTTAAAATGTTATGAAAAATTATCTGTTATAGCTATTTATGAAATTTCTGAATATTATTTTTGTGCGGTCCGTATCTACCGCATAAAAACAAATGGAATAATAGAAATATGTACTTCATAAAATAACATTAGAATAAGAATAAAATATAGATATGAATTGCACTCAATGCAACTTCACTGTGCTCACATTTGATGTATTATACATATATATATATATATATGCATACATATATATTTTTTAAATGAAGGTAATAACTAAAATGTTACTGAAAATATAGATGACACTATAAGTTAAATATTTAAATCAATATTTCCTATCTTCTCTGCAGAAAAAATCAAATAACTTTTAAATGAAATATCAATTTATTATAGGAGTAAATGTAGCGAGTATCTCAATGGCATAAAAAAAGGCCTAAATATTTTTGAAAGAACACAGTCAAGCTTCAAAAGAATGAAAAAAAAACTTGAAAATATTCATAAAAAAATACAAATGGGAGAAAAGGATTTTGATTATGGCTATATAATATCCATCAACACAGTATACATACTTGATACATTCACACATATTTATAAGACAGCAAAACAAGCTGCATTTGATTATGCAAGGAAAAATTGATTGAATTTGTTGCCTATAGCTAGTAATAGTTGAAGACTAAACACAATAAATACATAAGAAAGCACAAGTCTATATACTGGGATAGTAAATCCTTAACCATAAACATCAGATAAGAAAAAATACGAGGATCTGTTGATTTCTGTCCATTAGTGAACAGATATAAATTATGAAATAACATGATACAATAGTCATACAAAAGTAAAAGTAAGAAATTTTGAAATATTTTTTAAATAGTATTACTAAATAATCCCAGGTCATAGTTCTAACAAAAATAAAACAGTAAAATTTTCTTAAGATGCTATCTACTGATCATTTTTAACTGTAATTATCTACTTATAAAAAGTACATTTCTAACTTATATACTACATAAAGAAAATTTAAATACCTTTCTACTTTCAATGGTTTCAATATGATATGACTGCAATTTATCATCATATAAATGCACACCTGCAAATGTAGCAAATTCGGGAAATTCCCTCAAACGCCAATCCCAGAAATTTTTAAACAAACTTTCTGCTGAACTTGATGCCATTTTTAAGTTTGGCAGTTAATAAGGCTGTAAAAAACAATAACTGATAGATTTATAATGCAAATTATCACAATAACAAGAAACAAACTACTTATTTCATACTAGTGTCTTGTTAAAAAAAATTAGCAAACAAATTGATCAACAAGTTGTTAATATTATAGTGATTTATATCAATGTACAAAATAGCACAATAAATTTTATTAAAATATTGTTTACAAATTAACAAATTTAAATGATGAATTAAATTAAATATTAGAACATTCACAATTATTTTCCTTCTTCAATTTTTAACAGACTAAAATATTATTTCATAATAATAATTAAAACTAAACAATGAACATTCATATGTGTTCAAATATTAGATAAAAATGATGCAAATCGTTATATCTTTAAATTAGGATAAATAAAAACATGAATTCATTCTAGCATTTCCTTAACATTCCTTTAATTTATAGCATTTAGCTAAAATGTTTTTAATAACAAACCCTAAAAAAATTCATAAAGCTGTACAAAATATAACATAAGCTGGGTAATATTTTTTTTATCCTGTAAAATATTATTTCATACATATTTCGATAAGAATTAAAGGGATCTTTAAAGGGCTTTAATCATTATTTTAAGTCTTTTACACTATTATACTACTTATAATATTTCACTTAAAAATCTATTAAAGAATGAAATCATAAAATTTGTAATTTTATTACATTGACAAACAATTAAATAATTATGAATATATACTGAAAAGAAACCGAAACTAAAGAATGGTTGGTTCGTTAAAATCAACAATTATGAAAACAGTTTTCATGACTTTAAATCACACGAGTGCGTGAAATCCTAAAATATATAACACTGACAATACATTTGAAACACTAATCTACAGTAAGAATTAGTACACCTGTCACACAAACCTTAGCTGCATCAGTCAGTTCCGTGTTCCGTGATTGAAGACAGGTCCGTTTACAATACCAGAAGATGTTCGTATTTATCTACCACTCCATAAGGTTATGTGTAACAGTTAAGGAAATATTTAACTCTGTAGCATTCATGCAAAGATCCAACGGATGCAAAAATCAAACCAAATCCGTTTTCCGTGCTAAGAGGATATGAGCAGTTTCGGAATGTTTCTTAGAAAAACATTTTATCATGACTCGAAAATATCACTTCCGCTACAGTCATTGTTTTTTTTTTTTTTTTCAGAAATCCAGGTGTTTCTTAGCGACTATTTAGAAAAAAATTTCGCTCTCACAAAGAGTTTAAAACTAACGCATAAATGGAAAGTAAGAGCCCTTAAAATCTTACTAGTATATAAAAGATTTGGGGTATGTTTGGGACCATTAAGCTACAGCTGAAGCTTCATGTTTTGGACTAAGGGCCTGTTCACACAGAATCCGTCAGTGTCAGCGTTACTCGTATTGAAATAAATCATGAAGCTACAGAAGGAGGAGCAGCTCCGTATTAAAAAAGTGTCTCCCATTTGGTCGCCACCACTAGGTGACGCGCGCGGCTGTACTTATGCCGCTGTAAAACGGAAACCATACACTTTGATATGGATTTTTCATATTTTTCAAAAGAAATAACTTTTTTTTTAGTGCGTTTTTAATATGAATTTATTTAATCAACTTAACAATTGTTTATCTTCATTCAAAATGATTATTTGAACTGCTTTTTTTGCTAAACTTCATTAAAATTCTCAAGGGGGAGACCACCTTTGCATGCAGAAAAATACACTGATTTTACTACCAAGCTTAATGTGTTGTCAAACAGTTAATTTGTAATTAATTTAAACCAATTTTTAAAGGTGAATTGTACAAAGTTTTATCTATTAGAAAAAAACAGAATTGTTGGGAGATTATTAGAAATTATTTTATGAAAAAAATGTTTTATGAATAGTAAATCTTACATCAATGCAATGTGAAGATTTTTTTAAAAACTATAAGAGATATATATTAAATTATTTGTATATATTTTATCCATAGGTTATAATTTAATCTACTCCTAAAATAGTTACCATATTTCACATAAAAATATTTTTTCAGGCAAATGTATTGTAATGTACAAAAAAATTGTATATTTTCTAAATTAACCAAACATGTAGAATAGTAATTTTACTGTTGTTCAGCTTCTGTATGAGATTCAACATCTTTACTTATATTAGGTCTTTTGTTTTTTTCAAATGAAGAATAACGAGAAGCTGGAGGTTTTCTCTTTCATGGTCTAATGGACAGATATTTTGGTAAATTAGGGAATAATGTTGGTATAGAACCTGCTTTTAAACGTAATCTGCCTCTCTCAAGAGTAAATATTGTTCCATCGGTGACTGAAGTTGAATATAACCTTTCTACACACTCTTCTTCCAAATGCAACTCACAGAGATGGTTACCGACACTGAAAGTGAGAGACCGGTGACTGACCATAATCGGTCCATTTTTCGAGGAATTCCCCATTGAAGCTTACGCTCCTTCTTATAGCTTCATGAAATAAATTTAACCAGTAACAATCATCTAAACGATCAGCAACGAAATTGTTAAGGCCTGTGATTGGTTTAAAATGTCAATAAGAGTAAGGGCCTGTTCACATAGGAGTCCGTTGCGTTAAGGAAAATATGACGTTGAGACGAAAATAAACCAATCATAGGCCTCCAAACGATTAACAATGAAATTTTTAACGCCTATGATTGGTTTATTTTCGTCTCAACGTCATCTTTCCCTTAACGCTACGCAACGGACTCCTATGTGAACAGGCCCTTACGCTAACGCTAACGGATTCCATGTGAACAGGTCCTTACTGTTGCTACAGATAAAAGATTATTTAACTCTTTTGCATTTGTGATTCACCTTAGAGACAATTACATCAAACTCTAATTTCCCTATCAGACAATAAGAGTATAAAATAGAGATAAATGAAATATTAAAGGAGGTGTATGTTTCTATCTAATGCCAAGAATATTATAATGAATATTCCGCGTTATCGCTTATATCATCGTAAATGTCTACATTAGGTTTTATGCATGATGCCCCGGAATGTGGTGTATGCGTGGATTTATCTCCCGATCGCTCGCGCGATAATCATTTTAGAATAGTTCTCCTTGTGTACATATTTTGGATGATTTTAAAATATTGCTCGTGTTTCAAGAGAACTAGATGGAAGGGAAAGCAGATATTTTAGGATATCCCTGACACCTACCACAGCTGATAGATACGCATTTGACGGAATCGATATCAGCCGATGACTTCGAATTCCATTAATGCAAAGTAAAAAACATAGCCAAGCTGAAAAACCAAATAGATTAAGAATGGATGATAGAGAGCTTCATTCCCGTATAACTGTCTCACGTATACCTTGTAACGTCCCCGTTGTTAAAATGAACTCACAAGAAACATAATAATTTAGAAACAACAGCTTGTATTACAATTCCAAATGTGTACAGTACGTACAAAGGCAGAAAGACTATTCTCGTCTGCGTATGAGAAACATTCACAGAAATAAAAAAATCTTTCACGAAAACTCTCCCAGTCTTTTACTGAGAGGTATCTCTCAAAGAATCCCTAAGACCGTGACCTTCGAACGGTCGTGGGTTTCTGTCTGGTCAACAACTCGGCTCAGTGGAGTAGCGAGGGGGAGGGGGCAAGATGGTCTATCATAAACCGGGCTCCACTCGTAGTGGGGCGCCAAATGGTCCCCAAGACAAACAAGATTTTCCGGAAATTTTCAATTGGGGCACCAGTTATGCTCACTATGCCACTGGCGAGGCTCTCTCTAAATAGTCACGAAGACTTTACCAAAGACTCTTGAAGTCTTTAACTGACGGACGAATTGCGCCGATCAGCAACTGGGACGGCTTTTCCCCAATCTTTCGCTGATGTTGATACCGGGCCCTTTGGCTTTCACTTCATCTCCGAGCGGGACTCTCCCGGCTCTGCTCCTCTGCGGGACTGTGCGAGGCTCTCTCTCTCTACAGTGCATCAGGCGCCCCTATATATCTGTTCGGGTTCAGCAGGCGTTTTCGCGCGCTTTTTCGGTTATCGACGCTGGTCACTTTCAGCTCCAACGGGGGGGGGGGGGCGACTTCACTCGGCGGGTAAGCGACGTCTAGTCGGAGCCATTCTCGGCCGACCTAAGGGGATGAGAGCCACCTCGTCTCCCTCATTCTGAATTGCGTCTCGGAGAGACAGGAGAGCGAGGCGGGTATGTTTGAAGTCGAGGCGTCAGCTGGATTCCGCTAAATATACGGAATCTAATTTGCATCGCAGGCTTACATTTCCCGTGGTAATTAAAAGAAGCCCCTTGCTTCTCGGAACCAGGCTTCCCCCGAAAGAAAGAACTTTGGATTTGGATGGTCGCTTCTCAGGAAACAGGGATTCACGACGTTACAACCTACATTCATTAATACTTATATTCATTATTACGTAAACCAACATTCATTTCGTTCCGTAAACCAAATTAGTAGAGATCGTTTGTGGGGTTACGAACAAAGTTGCTGATTCGCAATACTATATCAAATTATATACCAGAAGGGTACTGTGGTTAGCGTTGAGAGCTTCCTCGCAGTGAGTCCCCTCATAGGGAGCAATACTAGCTCACCTAAATGGTGCTCCCATAATAAAGTAGCCAGCAAGACTTCGCGGTAAACAACAAACGGCGTCTCCTGACCAGAGCCTCCGCATTAGGAAAAAAAGTTTGGAACTGATGTCTTACTTCAAAATAGTTTTAGTCCATTCTGTTAAGAGGTATTCGTTTTACAGGACGCTTTCGCCACCTTACGTTCGTATTTCTAAGAGAATTTTTCATTAGTTATGTTAGATGAAAAGCTAAATTTGGAATTTTGAACCGATTGACTTATTTTTCATGTTACATGCAAGTTTTTGAAGTATAGAAATTCCACTGTTAGAAAGGAAAGGAATGCCTTGTATTTATGCCATTAGCTCCCCGCGAGTACCCCCAAACTCATTATTACAGTTTTTTCGTCAGATTTTGAACAGAAAGGATATTTAGTTCGTTACATATACTTACGTCTTAAGAATTCTAAATATTTATGATTTCAATCACGCTGATGGGCAGAATAGATTATATATATATATATATATATATATATATATATATATATATATATATACACATACACATATATATATATGTGATAATAATCACATTTGGTAACTTTAGCATAACTTGAATTGATGCGCAGAACGCGGAGAGATGCAGTCGGCACGAGGGTGTTGATCATCTAGTAAATCGTTGCGCACAAATTGGAGAGATGCAGTCGGGCGTAGTGTTGATCCAGGAAAGCACTTACTAAATTTTATAGATAAACACCTGGAGCCATAGAAGAGAATCACAGATTGCACGATATCCAGGAAATCACCTTTATTTACTTATGAAGCATCGCGATGGCTGCAGCGGCCACATGACTTGTCCGGCGCCTTTGCCAGGACGGGACGGGGATACAGGAGCGGACCGCAGGTCCGACAGCAACAAAAGTTAGACACGAAGAGAGAGCGGACAGCATGTCCGACAGCAACAAAGGTTAGAATCGAAGAGAGGGAAAAGTCTTGCGTTCATGCAATATTAAATGGGTGTTTTGCGATATTTTCGCCAGAGGGCCTAAACTACTTAATTTTTAATTGGGTGACTTTAGATTCGTGGAGTTCACGTGTCCACTTAAGTTTATCGGGGACTGATAGATCCCGCGCTTGTTATAACCGCGAACTGGGCGATAAGTGGCCATAAAGTTCTTGCAAAGTGGGTTTTTTTGACGTTATAGAGACATAACTTCAGAGTGATTCGAGGGCTCTTCAAGAATTTTGACACTATACTGACATTCGAAATCTCATAAACTTCTAACACTCATATCTGGGGATGTTATTGAGTTCAGATACTTCACATGGCTGCTTAATGATCTGCAGGGATAATATAATTTATCTTATTTTACTTTTAGGTCACAATTTTGGAAAAGGGGTCGTGCTTTATTAAAAAGAGAATTTAGAATACGCTTTAAAGTAAAGTAATTTAGGAAGACGCGTTTTCTTGTTACATATATGTATGTATGTATGTGTATATATATATATATATATATATATATATATATATTTATATATATATATATATATATATATATATATATATATATATGTGTGTGTGTGTGTGTGTGTATACAGTAACCACCACTTATAGTGATCAGTGGTTATAAGAATCAACCGTTTATAAGAATCAATATAGCAAAAACAAAAACAAATGTATTATTTCCATGTTAAAATTTTTGCTTTAAAGAATCAATCCACCGGTTTTAAGAATCAGTTTACCCTCTTCGCTTTCCTTTCATTTTTCCAAAAAAGCCACTTAAACCCTCAAAAGGCACGAAGTTCTTTCTTTTTTTAAAAAAAAAAGAATGATTGATAAGATGGGATGGACTATAGTCATAAAATTCACCCCTTTCTTTGTTAGACATAACATAATAGTTTCCCCTTAAACGCTTTAGCACAACACTGTCTTATTAGCTTGACCCAGGGGCATCTTTACCCTTCCGAGTCCAATTTCACTTTTTTCCACTGACAAACAAAAATAGGGACTCTTTTTTCCCACCTCCCACATCCTGGTTACGGCTTCCTGGATTCTGAAACACATAAATATTTGGCGAAGTGTCCACTATCACTTAGGCAAACGTGACATTAGTAGATTCAGCACGTTATCAAACCGTGAAACGTAAGCTAGAATGTGAATCTTCGTCTAAGACTATTAGCATTGAAAGAGGTATAAACAGCCTCCTGAAAACTTCCTTACGTCAAACTACCATAGAAAACTTTTTCTCGCTCCCTTCCTGTAGTTGAAATGTTAAAACTGTTAAGCAGATATGTTGTAACAAATATTGGATTTTTTCGTCTCTTACTATAATCATGTGGATCTACTTATAGGTCTAAAAATTAAGTTGTATTTTAAAATTATAAAAAATTATTTTAATAAAAGATAATTAACGTAAATAAATTAAAGGTATTTTATGGTAAATTATCTAATATATGTACATATAGGTGTGTGTGTGCCTGTCCAAAAACCTAAATTTCGGTTATAAAAATCAACCGCTTATAAGAATCAAAAACAGAATAACATCCATGATTCTTATAAGCGGAAATCACTGTATATATATACATACACACAAAGAGAGATTCTTCTAATTTATATTGAAAAAGATGCATCCACATTAAAACAAGTTCAGAAGAGAAGTGACAGGAGTGAAAAAGCAATTTAAATGTTTAATATGCTGTGCCATAACAATTTTAGCCATACACAAGGAAGGAGCGGACGATAAGCATTTGGCACTTATTTCGGTTACGGAAGAGAGGGTTTAACACAAATGAGCAGACTGAAAAGAATTGCACAAATCACGTAACGAAACATCTTCCTAAAAAATTTTTGAATCACCCACTTTCACTTTACATCAGCTCATTACTTCCCCTCTTTCCTCCATATTTTTCATTTTTGCCTCAGATTGTGATTTTTGTAGCTACAAAATTAAACCAGAGTTTCAAAATCATTTCTAACAAAAAGAAAACCGCATTGAGGTACGAATGCGGTTTCGCGGTGATTGCGGATGCGGTGATTGCGGATGCGGTGATTACCGTTTACATACGAATAATAGAAGATGAAGTGTTCCAGTTCAAGAAAAATGGGTTTGGGGGGGGGGGGTATTAAAATTTGTCCTGATCATTGATAGTATTTGTAACCCAACACAATGTATTAGACCAGGGGGTCGGCAACGAGATGCCCGCGAAGCAATTTTTAGGTGCCCGCGGTTTAAATATCTAAATTTTAGACATTTGAACAACAAACGTTTGTAGTTGTAATGAATATTTTTTGCCCTCCCCCCCCAAAAAAAAAAAAAAAGAAATCGTAAAACCGTAATGGTGCATACACATTGGTACAGAGTTCTCTCCCCGACTCCTGTCATCACATTAGTCACGGTAACATTAGACACGGTATTTAGAACCACCCCCATTCCCGCCGCAAGATTTCTTTTGATGTGGTGTGTCCCCCGACCCCGCTCGACACCATTTGACCCGCTGACCCCCCACTCTCTTTCTTTGATGGACCGCCAGAGGAGGCGATCCCGCATAGTAGAGAGTACAGAGAGACATAAATCACTGGCAGATGCAGTGAACGCTGTACCAATCTGTATGCGCTATAAAAATCAAAAACTGAGTAGCCTGGTCTCTCGACAGCGTCGCCCTCCCCTCGCTGTGAGACCGCTTCCGGTTTCTTCCCACGCACGGTCCGTCCGCTGGGGTCAAGGGTCAAAATTGCAGGTGCCCATCTCAATAATGACAGGGAAACAGTGTCATTACAGGCCAGTCGTCCAAATCCTTAAAGCGCCTTTACTCGAGCAACACATAACTCGCTCAGCTTTGCATTTTTATTTTCGAGTTGTAAGTGTACCTGCGATTGTTTAATTTTATTGCTTTTATTTAATTACTAGAAGGTAACCCGTCATTTTGGCGTCATAATACTAATAATGACGTCATAATGGAAAAAGTATATGAAAGTTAAAAAATATCCCGAATTATCTAACAATATTGCATTTAATCCACACCTTGTAAAAGCAAACCCTTTCATTACTTTTTATTTATTTAGTTTTTCATGCGATTGGAGTAGTAGACTGCCATCCAGTTTTTTACAGCTCACTACGCGATATGAATACTTGAGCTACTTGATTCATTCACATTCAAGTTTGTTTACTTTCAGAATTCACCGCAAAAGTAAACAGATTTTTAAAAACTGTTAAATATACAGCTAAAAGCATCCAACTTTTTTTAGTTCTGAATGTTTTATAGAAAAATAGGCTGAACAAACGTGATTTGATGGAGAAGATATTAGTTTTTAGGTAAGAAAAAATTCTGATCCACATCTGAAATTGAAATTAAGCCTAACCGGCTGTTTGTTTACTGAGGGCTTCAATTGAAAGATGAGTACAGCCCGGAAGTGTTATACAGAGACAACGGCTATTATATATATAATATTGTTATCGGAGCTACCATGGAGAAAAGAACTGGAAAGAAGCAGAAAACACATCATTTTAATGGTGAGTGGGAAGAACAATTTTGTTTCATTAATTATAATGTAAAGAGTGTATGTTTGTTGTGCAATTCAAGTGTAACGATTGCTAAAAAATGTAACGTGGAGAGACATTTCATCACTACCCATAAAAGTTTTAATACAAATTTTCCATTAAACTCAGAAATTAGGAAGAAAAATATTTCTGAACTAAAACTTAAATTAACTGCTCGGCAGAGTTTATTTACCAGACCAATATACGAATCAACAAAAGCCACTTCTGCTTCTTTCAAAATTGCGCACATATTGGCAAAGAAAATGAAACCGTTTATAGAAGGTGAGATTGTTAATGAAGCCATGCTGCTGACTGCTGAAACTCTTTTTGATGACTATAAAAATAAAAACGAAATAATAACGGCAATAAATGGCATTCAACTATCAGCGAGAACAGTAACTCGAAGAATCGAAATGATGGCTACTGACATTGAATCGCAGTTGTTTAATGATATTCAAAAAAGTGTATTCTTGTCATTGCAAGTGGACGAGTCTACCAATGTATCAGATACTTCTCAATTATGCATTATTGCAAAGATGGTTTTTGACGACTTATCTGCAAAAGAAGAGTTTCTGAAAGTTCTACCTTTAAAAGGACATTCAAGAGGTAGCGATATTTATTTGACTTTTAAACAGTATCTAGTGGAAAATAATATACCGTTAGAAAAATTGTCTGCAATTACAACTGACGGGCGCGCCTGCAATGAAAGGAAGAAATAATGGTTTTATTGCGCTATGTAAGAAAGACCCGATATTTCCAAAATTTGCATATTACCACTGCATTATTCACCAAGAAGTGTTATGCTCAAAGGTAATTCCTTTCAGCATGTTATACAAACAGTTACAAGAGTGATAAATTCAATAAGAGCAGCGGCAATGCAACATGGATTGTTTAAATTACTTCTACAAGAAGATGGTACAGAATTTAAAGATCTTGTCACACACACAGAGGTGAGGTGGCTCAGTAGAGGAAAGGTACTAGAGCGGTTTTTAAGTTTATTACCACAGGTGAAAGAATTCCTATTATCCAGGAATGAAATTTGTTTAGAATTAGATCAAAAACCTTGGTTAATTAAGCTTGGCTTTCTAACTGATTTAACTGTAAAATTCAAGAAACTAAATTTGAAACTACAGGGTAAAAATCATCATATTGCTTCTATGATAAGTACGATTAAGGCATTTAAAGCTAAATTGGCACTCTGGAAATTGCATATGGAGAAAGATAATTTATCACATTTCCCAAATTTAAAAATGGTGATAGAAAATTATTGCGATGGAAATAATACAACCTATCAGTTTGCCAAACATTTTGATTCCTTATTGGAAGAATTTAATACTAGATTTGAAGAATTCTACGAATTGGAGGCATTCTTGACTTTTATTAATTCTTTCTCTCGTACAGAGGACGATGTCACTAATGAAATCGCAACATATTTTGATATTTCCAATAGGGAGGACTTAGAATTGGAAATTTTAAATATAAGAAATGACATTGAATTAAAATCCCATCATAAAGAAGAACATTTCTGGAATTTAGTGAATGGAAATAGCTTCCCATTGTTGAGAAAATGTGCTCTGAAATTGAATTCTTTGCGCGTCGACATATGCTTGCGAATCTTTGTTTTCCAATATGAAATACTTAAAATCAAAATACCGATCAAACCTCACTGACACTCATTTGGACCAATGCCTCAGCCTGGAAATTCAACTTATGTGCCACACTACGAGTTGGCTGCAGATTTCCAATGTCAAATATCGCATTAATTATAAATTCTAAGATTGTTTTGTTTAAATTAAAATTTGAATTTTATATTAAAAATTTATGTCGCATTAATATTTTCATGTTTAAATATCCCCCCCCCCCTCTTCAACCAGAGGTGCCCGCCGAACTCCCGCATTCCTGAAATGTGCCCGCCTGGTAAAAATGGTTGCCGACCCCTGTATTAGACTAACTTCAGCCTTTAGACTTTCCTTTTAGGCATTAATGCCCTTTTGATTGATACTTTAAACCTGTTTTACTATGGTGTAAGAAATTAAGAGAATTTGCAGACTTTGTCGATTATCCCTAGAACTACTGTACCGATTTTAATGAAATTTGATATGTACATACATTTATACAATACAAAACAAATAATCATTCAATAATTGTAATACACACGCATGATCGTGCGTAACACTCGTTGGAGTCTGAAGGTATGAAACAGCGGTTGCAGAATAAACAAAAAAAAATGGGTTAATAGATGGTGTTATTTTGCAGCAATCGGTTAATTTCAAATTGTAACAGTAAAAATGAGTAACCACCAACGTTTATATGATGGAATGAGGTGGCGAACTGTGGGGAGGCTAGAAGCAGACCAATCTCAAGTACAAATTTGTAGAGAGTTCAATTTAACGGCCAGCGTCGTGTGTAACTTATGGAAACAGATCCAGGATACCGGATCCACCGAGAGAAAGCCTGGGCAAGGTCGTCCAAGAGCCACGACGGCCAGAGAAGATCGCCATTTGTCGATTATAGAGAGGCGTAACAGGAGTGCTACAGCTTCTCAGCTCTCTCGTGACTTGTATGCAGCCACAGGAACCCGTGCATCAAGGGTGACTGTTTCCAAAAGACTTCATGAGAGAAGGTTGTTTGCAAGAAGACCTGCTGTTTGCGTCCCGCTCACTTCTACGAACAGGAGAATCCGTTTATCATGGCGCAGAGAGCATAGAGATTGGAGTATGGATCAATGGGTGACCATTCTCTTCACTGATGGGTCCCGGTTCAGTCTAAACACCGATTCTCGCCGTACGTTCATATGGAGAGAACCAGGGAATTGCTACCTACTCTCCAATGTCCGCGAAAGTGACCATTATGGCGGAGGAGGTTTAATGGTCTGGGCAGGCATGTTGGATGGCCGCACACCTCTCAATGTCTTTGAAAAAGGCACTGTGACTGGGATGAGGTCTTGGAGCCCTATGTTCTCCTTTTCAGGGGTGCAGTTGGCCCTGAGTTCATTTTAATGGACGATAACGCGAGGCCACATAGAGCTCTTCTGGTCGACGAATTTCTAGAGAGTGAGGATATTCGCCGGATGGATTGGCCAGCCAGATCTCCAGACCTTAACCCTATAGAGCATGTCTGGGACGCTCTGGGGAGGGCAATTGCAACTCGCAACCCCCCTCCGAGAACCATCCAGGAAATGAAAACAGTGTTGCTGAATGAATGGGACCAATTGCCACAGGAAATGATAAACTGCCTTATTTCAAGTATGAAATCACGCTGCGAGACCTGTATATCTGTAAGAGGGGACCATACCCCCTATTTACCCATTTTTTTGTTTATTCTGCAACCGCTGTTTCATACCTTCCGACTCCGAGTGTTGCGCACGATCATGCGTCTGTATTACAATTATTGAATGGTTATTTGTTTTGTATTGTATCAATGCATGTACATATCAAATTTCATTAAAATCAGTACAGTAGTTCTAGAGATAATCGACCAAGTCTGCAAATTCTCTTAATTTCTTACACCAGTGTAGATTCTGTTCAGAGTTATCAGAAATCTAGAAACCTAGGTCATATCTGTAAAGTTGTTTTAGACCCTAATATTATATAGATATAATTGCTATTAAAGATTTGGTTTTATTTTAACCACGATTATTCTCGATATAAATCTTAAAAGAAATTTTAAAACTGTTCCAAAAGCTACATCAAGACAATGAGAATGTATTTAAACATACAATTGAGAAATTTACAAGCCTTTTTTTCGAAATAGTTTTATTTCAAGATTACGACTAAGAACCTTACATAAAGTAAGTAGGTGGAAATACGAACAGAAGTGTTATAAGAAGTATATGTGAACATACCTCACAACTGAGAATTTGTGGATAGCTTTTGCAGTACTCAAGTGGAAATGGCACGAATAAAACTGAGAAATCCTTGTTATTAGATTGAGGCTTATTGAGAACGGGAACTTGAAGTTGGAATTGGGGAAAATTACTTTACAAAGATATGTGCACATTTTAGAGGTAATCTGCCGTAGCCAGCATATTCCAAGGAAAAAATTTAGTACTATTTTATACGAAGTATTCAACTTTAACTTACAAATTTTGGCGGGGTGGTGAATTTTTGGGGTTAATAACACTATAGTAGTAGTTAGAAATAATCTCGTCACAACATTCGAGAATTTTCTATAATGAATAATTATTCGCTAAAAGAAATTTTATTTTATGCCTTCTCTTTATAGTACCATTGCCTCGAATAGGACGTATAATAGTTACAAATAGCACCCTGATAAATTAACGTGATTCCCTTTGAATCTTAAATGAGAAAATTAAGCTACACATGAATGTTAATAACATTTATTAAACACTTAACAAACGAAGCGAACTCGCAACTTAAACAAAATTCGTTACATCGCATATCCTAAAGCGACAAATAATGTTTTGGATGAAGTCTAAAAATCAGTATTATAAGCAATATTAACAAGCAATATTCAGTCCTCAATAAAGAACGAACTTGCTGAACTGATGCACAATGATTACTCTTCTTTCATTGCCTTTCAGTCTCATGCAAATAAATATACTAAAATTTAAGTCTTCTCTAAAATTGCCTTCGATTTCTAAAACTTAAATATCTGAAACACTTTAGTTTAGCTGCAGTTCCAGAAGTAGCATCAACTTATTCAAAGGCGTCACCTTCTTGGTTCAAAACAAAGCAATCGTATGACATTTGCATTTCATAACTCATAGAATTAAGATTCTGCATAAAACTTATCAGATATAAAATTGAGACTAATGAATGATGACTTTTCAGAAGAGCTGTAATTGCCAGCTCCAATTTCCCTATCTGCGCTCTGCGCAGACTCCATCTTTACAAGCTTGGCATTTTTCAGAGTTATGAGGATTCTTTGGTTTTCCAGGTCTTCTATTCATCTGAATTAGAGGTATAGCATATCCATAGAATATGTGTGCCACTCGGTTGAAGATATTTAGAATAACCTGAAAATCAGTAAATATGTTACAATCATGGAAGGTTATTGAAGAATTTAATATTTCCATCGTGAATTCTTTAGCTCACAACTAGCCCCCTTATAGTAAAAACGAAAAATCATTATGACAAGATATTATCCTGCGAGGTAAGCGACTGCAGAGGAGGACATATGAAAGGAAAACATTACTTCACTTAATCTTTGCATTTTATAGCAATTGTACCGAAAGCTCACATCCTTTCGCGCCAAACATACACAAAATGTTGAAAACTAACAATGGTTCAAACTGTCCTGTAGGATTAACGATTCTCATAGTAGCAATCGAAATCATTATCACAACGATCTTTCTCAGCTCTTGGATTAAATGCTAAAATCATTACTTTCAGTTTAAACTCCCTCTAATTTTCCACATTTGCAATGAAACAGTGAGCTTATGAAATATTTAAGTTCAATTTTACGTCAATAAAAAACAGTTTTATGAGGTATTAAGTAAATATATTTACCAGATGGCTTTATTAGCACTTTCTAAATTACCTTCATTTGATATTAAGACTCCGAAGTTGCTCAATAGTTACTCAAAGTTTATTCCTTGACAGGGCACATCTATATATCTAAGGATTTTTTTTAATATGGAGACTATTGAGAGAACGGCTGAACGTAAGAATATTCTTGAGGTATCAAAATGAAGGTATTGTGTAGATGTCAGTCGAAGAGAAAAGTGAGATTTTGACAACGGTTCGGCCGAGGGGCAAAGTTACCATGTAAAGTCTATGGGGAAAGACACGCTCGCATCTTTGTTTACATTTACTTTTATCACTCGCACACTGAACTCTTAAATTTTAAAATAACACGATATTTGTAATACATTTTCAACAGTCATTGCCCTTATTGACATAAGGTGCTCAGTTCAGTATCAGATTTGGTGTGCACATGGTGTTCTATATGATCAGTCTTATAGTAAATGAATACTTTGCCGAATTATTATGAGGTTTGTTTTTTACTTTGAGATTTCGAGAGAACGGTTGAACATAAAAGTATGGTTGAGGTATCAAATGAAGGTCCTAGAATAAATTTAACTTTTTTCTCAATCAACTAAAGTTTACGTTTGTTGCTTAGTATGTACATCTTTCTCTAAAAATAACTACCGTGAATTTCGGATTTCCACTATACTATTAAATAGCAATAATCTTCTATCAACGAAATCAAGAAAAAATTCATTCCCTGCACCGACCAGAAAGGTGACATCATAGCTTTGCAATACCACGATTTGCCGTCAAGTTGTTTCATTGAAGCAAAACTTTTAATGAAGCAACTTGACGCTTCTATGGAGGAAGTTTAATCTTTCCTGATGTTGAGGAACCACAAGAAACCGCGCCTATGGAGGAAGTGTGTGTTCAAAGTTGAAAAATTTTCATCACTAAGCCCACTTGGCTGTACAGTTTGAGAGCCCGTGGCAATCAGTAAAAGTTGATGAATCAGATTCAAAGCTTGAAATCTTAAAGTTCAATAACCGTTGCGCTCCGTTAAGTTAAAGCCTTTGTTATTCTGAAAATGAAATAAAATTTGCGCGATTTCGTGCAACCACAAGTGGGGGCCACAAGTGGGGGCCACAAGTTTCGTGCGGGGCCACAAGTATTTCACTTTTATTTCAGATATAATGAGTTGATTAAATGTGCACCCAAATTTAAATTTTTTAATGTTTAGAAGCATTGTTTGAAGTTAGATTCAGATTGTTCATTATTCAGCTTACCTTTTCGATTTCTTCTGGATACCACATAGCAGGCTCATAACTGTCCCCTTGGCAACTATCACACTGCTGACCATACAATCGATAGGCAACTACTCCAGAATTATTAGAAAATGAGCACCAGAAAGCTATTCTTCCTTTCATTGATGTCCAGCCATGACCGCAGGCCTAAAAAAGTGAAAGTTACCTCTTAAAAGAAACAAAACTGAAGTGTTACTGAAAACTTGGCATACTACTAAAAACTTAACATACTCAAGTTCAACCTACAAGTATCAAGTTTTATCCTTCAAAAATCAGCTTTTAAATGCAAATAATTTGTTTCTTAGAAGTTCGATTGAATTGGCGCCTACAGAAAAATCTATTTGTTCTTTCTGATTGTACGCTGATGATTTTTTTTTTTTTTAGTTCAGGGAAAGACTAATGGAGTGTTTGATTTAAGTTGCCCATTCAAGATGTCAAATTAGGAGATATATCATTAAAATTTGAAAAGGCAATTGGTTGAGGACAGATTTTAACATATTTTTTCAAATTAAGAGATAGTGATAATTATAAATAACTAGGAAAATCGCAACGTAAGAGTGATTTTTTTTAAAGTTGTAATGTGAAGTTACAACCTATCTTTCAATCCTGCATGCACTTATAACGAGGAATGTGATAATGCCCTCAGTATATCTGTAAAGTAGAAAATTATGAAAACGCCTGGGAGGTGAACCGACATTTTTCCTCAGTATGAGGAGACAGCACAGGAACCTCCGTCTCACCCAAACTTGGGTCTACATGGAGAAAACATGTGAAGCTAACCATTATAGAATGCGGGTGGCTTCTACTGAGAACTTTAGATTCCAAATGCATTTTCTTACATGCAAACTCTAAAAGTTGTGCTATTGATAATGACTCAAAGCAACGTGTCCCTATAGCACATTTGTTCATGTTTGATATTTGTTAACTCTTTTTTGAATTAGCTGTCCTTTACTTCTTTTACAGGAATGAAAAATTGCACCGAGAATTTGCTTCCCACTTTTGATATCGAACAAAACAGTTCGCACGGAAGTTAAATACGAAAAGCATGTATTTTCATACATACCTCACAAGCAAACCTCACTTTTGCCGAATCGACAAAAGTATGCCATCTGCCAGATGGTTTGAATTCAACAGGAACGAGATTCCAAGGATGAGGAGTGAAACGAGAAAACAGCTTATAAAAGATGAGTTGCCAAACAAATGCCACATTGCTAAAACAACAAAAAATTAGTTAATCCCCTTCTAATCATACCAAAATTTACTCTTACCTGATAATGTAAACAAAATTACTTTGCTCCTAAATCTAAGATTAAAAGCTACTTCATAGTTTTGATCGAATGGTTAAGCGTTGCGTTTTAGAGGCAGTTTAGATTTGATTGTCGTAATTCAATCCATTACAAATATCATTCGATACAATGTTAACTCTAATCATAAACCGATTTCAAATCTTCTGACGGCTATTTGTTTTGAAAACAAAATATCCCTTTCCCCTCAGTAATAACCTAAATAAGATTCCATTTCTTTTAAAAAATTATTCAATTCGAGAATTTCCTACAAGTCGTAATTTTGTCCAATCATAAAAGGTATCTATTCATTAACACGGCAGGTTAAGACCAAGCCAAATCTTGGTTATAACCAAGATACTAACATCCAGTACAGTTTACAGAAACTCAAAGATACCTTTCAAATATAAACAAGTTTACTTTGCAAGATTTTTAAGTAGGCATTCTTATGATTTTGGGAAAACTGAAAAAGTTTAATCTGCTTAACATTATAGATTCAAGAACTTAAATTGTCATACCTGAAATGTGTAGAGCAAAACTAAATCTCAACAGGTATTGACCCTTAACTCCAGCCTCTTTGTATGAAGACTGACTGAATAACTAATATTAGCTGCATTCATTTTTTACAACTCCCTCCACATATTAACATATCCTATGATTAAAGTTAATTTACCCTCAACTAATTGTGCTTGTATTAGAAATATACATATAAGAATGAAGGTCACTCATTTCGACATGAGCTTTTGTTTAAGGTCAGCTACCTGTTATTTTAAGATTTGATGTCGAAAAAATACAAATGAAAATAACCAATGAATCAAACTTTAGTCCATATCTATTAACCCTGTAAGTGGTTAATAAATTATCCACTTTGCATTTCCATATTGGTATAGCGTAGGTTAAGCCAGCTTTCTTGTTTACTACTGTTCATTTTCAAACACTTAAAGAATTTTGCTTATGGACAGTTCTGAACAAACACTTAACCACAGACGACAAATGGGTTCACAATTTCAACGATTTTAGACTAACACGGGTCATTTTATTATGATAAATCAATTTTATAACAAATTATTTCGGAACTGCAATTATTGTAGTTGCTTCAGTTGCGTTTCATCAACGTTAATCTTCGGCTACGGAAAGACTAGTCTGGGACTTGCAGGGAGATTGATTTGGAGTTTCGTTGCAATGTATTAGCTTCAGCATGCGTATTTCTCCCTAAAAATACATGCATACATACCAAATTACGTATTCATAGAGTTTGTGTATATGCCCCATTTAAGTACAGGTAACCCTCCTATAACACGGTAGATAGGTTCATAGAAAATGCCGTGTTGTGTGAAACCGTGTTATACGAGACCCAGAGACAGCTCAAAAAGGAGGTTTACGTTCTAAAAACTTATTAAAAACAAACTTTTTTCAAAATTCCATATAAGCAACTTAATTTATTAAAATTATAAATGTATGTATAACACAAAACGAAAAGAAAAAATATTTTCATTTAATATATACGACCTTAATTTAATAAATTTCTTCATCACTACTCAGTTCAATCAAACGAGAACGTTTTATCGATTGAACGATATCACCTTCATTTTCTGAACAGTTTTCATTTAGATTTTTTGCACCTTCTACCCTCTTTCAAAAATCTAATTTTGGTTTATTTGCTGGTTCTTACAAGGTCATTGCATATTCAGGGTATGGAGATAGACAATTTTGCAGCTCCCTTTTGAATTTTCGGCTTCTTTCGGCGGATATGTCTGCATTCAGAAAAATGATTCAAGATTTTCAGCTAAGCTTAGGCCTTCTTGTAATTTTATAGAGTAATAAATGAATAAATTATGATTTGTTTATACATTTCCATATAAAGCCACTATAGTTCATTATTCCTTTCCGTCATTATTTTAAGGTAAATTAGATTCTAAATGTGTTAAAAATCATGTTATCTAGTGCTATAGAAGTACAGTGTTGTACAAAGGTTTTCGCAATATTTTTTATCGTGTTAGAGTGAAACCGTGTTACAGGTTGCAGTGTTAGACGAGGGTTCCTGCAATTTATCCTACCGTGTTAGAGCGAAACCGTGTTGTAAGATGCCGTGCTATAGGAGGGATACCTGTATTTATAAAGATTTAGTACAGTCAAACGATTATAAGCTTTTCAGACGATAAAAGCAGAATAATATATCTCAAAATCAAGCAACATTGGTTTTATTGTGGCTTTTCCATTTTCGGAGAAACTTAAGCTGAATGTGCTTACCATGTCCTTTTTATGATTGGCACAGCCAATATGGCTGGACTCGTCGTTATGGTATATGGAAGAAATCCATTATTACTGATCAGAGTTGGACAAATAGCTGTAATGACAGGAGCTGAAAATACAACCATTGTCTCAGATGTAACTCAGATCACTTGTCTTTGCAGTTGAATTCGGAGCCAGCAGGATACAAGGAAACCTAGAGCGTAAAAGGAACTTTCTTTTTCGAGAGCTTAGCAAGTATTTTAAAAAAAAATCTGTCACAACTTTGCCATGTTAAAAGAGGTTTAAACGTTTCTGTAGATGCGAGGTATATTCGTAAAGTCGGAAAACATGTTTAGGGGCAAAAATGGTCTTCGACCATCATAATTTTTTAATAGCAACTTCAGGCTCTGAAGTTTCAAACTTCTAATGAAATGCTGTAGAGATTTTGCTTTGAATCTAGTAGGGAATCTATTCTGGTTAACAAAAGCAGCTATACAAAAACTTAAAATGTATTCTGACAATTTTAGTGTCAGACACAATGTAGTCTTCGGGAGGAGTTGGTCTTAAGGAAAATAAACGGGAGAGTTACTTGAAAATAATAGTACCGAAGATGAAAAGGCAATATGAGGCATAAGAATGATCTAGTCTAGGACACATTACGACATAGGAAAAGTTCTAAGAGGCAACGGCATTATTGCCAATCAGTCTAAAGTAATAAAATTCTCGTCAATCGCATTCAGTACTTTACCAGACAAGGCTTACTAAATTTATGTTTAAATAATGCGCAGTTCTTTTCCTACGAATTCCTTTCAGAAGTTGCGAATATTTACAGTTATACGAAAAACATCGAATTATTTAACTTTGACTACATCTAGAGAATATAAATTTATTGAAGTTTAAAGATACGCAAGAAAAAAATTTAGAAGGGAGCTTAAAAAAATAAATAACTTACAAAACTTCTATAGAAGTTCAAAAATTTGAAAATAAAGATTCTAGCACTGTAGAACTACAGCAAAGGAAATTATTAAGCGATAAACGGGAGTAACAATATCTGTAGAATAAAGTTTGTCGGCCGAAACTCAACTAATCGCTTCAATGCAAGACATTAAAATGCATAATATGCCATATACATATCGCCTGCAGTTATGTTTTTGTTACGGCACGTGGAGTTTACAGAACGAAAGAATCTCCGCGCGCGTGTAGATCTACACGAGTGGGTAAATCCTTTAAATAGAAATAAAAATTCATTAACTAACAGCGATAGTTGCAGTTAAAGATCTTTCTATTCCATACGCATAATCTATCATTTTAGAAAAAGAAAAATGGAATACTCATCGTAATATCCAAACATGAAATGTAGATAGGCTAGTAATAAGAAGCTAATCTCCATTATGATATATTTATTGATACCATATTTAAACGTATAACTATTTATTCAAGAAAAATGTAGATAGTCCTCTATTTTCTATACACACATTATAAAATAAAAGTCCAAGAGCTTATATCTTCTAATTCATTTCGTAAGAGATCAAATGAAACGTGGTGTAATTTTGATTTATAAAATTTACATTTTAAGTCGAAAATGAAACGTATTATAACCAAACACTTGTTTTAAACTCGATAAACATATTTAAGCTTTGAATAAAAATTAGCATCGATGGTACATTGTTGTTGTTGTAATTTGACTGTTTTATTTAAGTGTATAAGTTGATGAATTTTCTACTATTTTGACTTTAGATTTAGGGCCAAAAATGAGGAAGAATTTACTACGATTTGATAGATAAACTACTCTGCTAAAAATAACGCATGAGTTAAGTAAGTGCCAAGAAAAATATTCATAAACTCAGTAAATCGATGTTAAGTTAAATAGCCAAAAATATTATTCTTTTCATAGTTCTGTGACGTCACAACGTCACCTCTTCGCTTTTGGATATCGATTTCAAGCTGAAGCACATCCACATTCTTAATTCTGGAAGAGATGAAAGTTTTTTCTTTTCTTTTCTTTTCTTGCTTTTTGTATATCATTAAATATCTCATAATGTCATGATGAAATTATTTACTTCCGATTTGCCGTGAGTTCAGGATATCCCTTTCTGAATACTCGGATATATATGACAGGTAAAAGATGCAATCAGACTGCCTAAAAATATATTAATGCGAACAATAAAGGTACAAATATTCGGGTCTAATTTGATAGAATTCTATGTACGACCCGAGTAACTCTAAGTATGTCATCGAAGTAAAAGTAGCGATTTGATAAATCACTTCTTTCATCGTAGACATTACTCATCGTGATAAATCATAAAATCACAAGATCAGATGACGTCAAGGGCCGAGTTACCTCCGAAACTCGAGGGATTCTTTTGAACTCCCCTCCGATTTCACCAAAAGATTGACTGAATCATTTTGGCTACTTTTAATGGGAGAAAATGACATTATGGTCTTTGGTGAGCATGATAATCCATATCGGTTCAATAAAAGCAAGAAGCAACATGAAGTTTTTTTTTTATGTTACCATATTCATAATAGATTTTATTTCCCTGAAAATAAGTTTCTAGAAACGTGCGTAAGGTCTTCATGCTGCTCAATTTAATGCATTCATTTGCTCTACAAAATTACAGATTAAATTCTTTGGAAATGTTTTTTTATCTCAGCATCCAAAATAACACAGAAGTTCTTGTCATCCTGAAATGCTGACATGAGTCCTAGGAAAACCTTCTTACTATGAACTTGCTGTGTGTTGTGGAATAACAATCAATTTCTCCGTGTTTCTTTTGAACAGACATAGTAGGCCTTGGGGAAAGTTTTGAATTCAGAAAGGATTTAGAGAAGACAATTCATTATTAAAACTTAGTCTAGTAGAGATATAAAATTGGCATTTTTAGTTACATCAGCATCACAGCTGGAACCAGAATCAGGATAGTGCTAATCATCGGGGAGAAAAAAAAAACTGGAATCCAAAAATTTTATTACATGAAGTTGGTTACTTTTTTTGCCTAAAGATGAAGATCAGAGGGTAGTTTAATCAGCTGTTCATGCTCTGAAATTGGAAAGTTGTAATTTTTACTGGGCGAAAACAGATCCACAACCCACAAGTTGACCTAGCATAAGTACTGTCTGGAACATAATCTTTCAGTGTCATTATGAAAACAGGGTGGTGAGATTTATTTAGTTCTATTTAGATATATTAAAGGAAATCAGAACAACTCAGACAAGAGAACCAGTTGTCAATTAGATTTAAGTAAGGAAAATGTGACCACGTAACCAAAAATTTACTGAGAAACAATATTTCTACAAACTTCATACAAACGACTATGATGGTATAAAAGTATTGTAATAATTATCGAACTTCAACTATATCGCGCCCCAAATTATCACTTTCTAAACAAACTGATCTCAAGCAACAACAAACATAGTAGAATCATGTTTTTCTTTTTGATATCTATACCTCTTCTTACTTCATTGTGGGAAAGAACCAAATACAAACATGTTTTTCTTTTGATATCTATACCTCTTCTTACTTCATTGTGGAAAAGAACCAAATGCAAACAGCCGAAAAATTGTCATTGGCTATTACAAAGTATAAACAAAGATTACTATAAAAAATTCTATGACACTATCAGTCCAATAAAAATCTCCCGACTCGTCATTCCTGGACTCGTCATTGATTTCTTTAAATTTAAAATAAAGCTTTGATTAATTTGAATTTCAACTCGAGACTGCCATTTTTTTTAGATTATTAAGAATATGATTTTTTATGTTTAATGCATACAATTTAAGCGAATATCGAAATAAATAAAGCACGAATAAAAAATATTATAAAAATATCGAAATAAAAAAATAATATCAAAAACAAGTCGTTGAACATATACATCATTTTACCATATACCCTATGTCTTTTTTACACGAATTTTTTTTACATGAAACAGTCTGGAATGCATCGTCCGTGTAAAAAAAAAAAGGATAATCTATTATTATTATTATTATAATTTATATGTACTCATCTATATTCATTATTTATATTTATTTATATTTACTTTACATATTACATTAGTATTCCATAATATTACATAATACAGTCAAACCTCGATATCTCGAACTTGAAGGGAGAGACAAAAAAATTCGAAATATCGAAAATTCGAATTATCGAAAATCCCATGTTATCAATAGTAATAGTGAAAATAAAAGCTTTTTTACATACCTTTTTAAAAAGTAATCCATATTTTTATTTTAATAAACAGTATTAACAAAATTCTTTGAAAAAAGATTCAATTGTTATTTGCTTCAGAAAAAGATCTGAAATTTTATCTATTACACTAAGTGGACAATGGCTTTAAATGTGTTCTCTTACCTATTTGGTTGACTTTCAACATATCTTCTCAAAGCGTCTACTGCAAATAGTCCTTCTTTTTTGTCACATTAGGTAGCAAATGGCGGATTTCGTCCTCCTCTTCTTCTGATAATACACAAGAAACTTTCGTCTGACGGATGATGTAATTGTCCTCCCACTGACCACACACTATTACCGTATCATCTACGATGACAAAGTCATTAAATTCCATGTTATCGAGGTGCATGAGCATTGAGGCTCTAACTTGAATGCAAGACAGCACAGACATGCATTCACACCTGTAATTTTTTTTCTTTCACTCCTTGTTGCAATGATAAGAAATTCTACAATCTTCTTGGAAGCCACCCACCTCTTGATTTTTGTCCATGCCTTAATTTCCTGTTTTGTTAAAACCACCCCAACCCCTCTAGAAAGTAACCTTGGAGAATAAAAGGAGAAAAAATAAAAGAAAGGATCGATGGTCACTGCATATGCATTGCACCTAACTGAAACGAGATAAGAAAACAATAAACAAGAGTTTCAAATCCCATCTTGGAGGTCAAGAGAAGTTGTTATTTCACTGTGTTATCTTCCGTCTTTATATCCCTTCTTTTTAAAGTTTATACAGGGTTTTACCACTGTAATGTTTCAATAGCTTTTCTATTTTTTAGAAATTTCTATTTTTTGGATATTATTTTTTTGTTTTTAGAAAATTTTTTTCCTCCATTCATGGAAAAAATTCAAGTTATCGAGGGATGAGCCAAAAACAATTCGCCAAATCAAGGTTTTTTTAACATTGAGTGCATAGGAGATTTGAAGGGAATTTTTATTTCTTCGAGATATCGAAAAATTCGCGAAATCGAGGTTCGAGTTAGCGAGATTTGACTGTATAACCAATGTAACAGTTAGTGTAACAATCAATCAATTTTTCAACACGTTCAACATCCATGTTGAAAAAAATACGGAAAAAACAATTTGACTGCTATATTTTTAAACTCCGAAGCTGACCCACGTTCCACGAAAACTGTGCGACATTCACAAACCTTCCCACGCATAGGACACAGCAAGTGATTGCAATACCGGCTTACCGGTATATCGAATACCGGTATATCGAATACCGGTATTTCGTGTTATTTTGCAATTTTGTAAAACCTGTATTTGCTAAGGATAAATATCGGTATTTCGGCATTACTATAAATAATAAATATTTTTTTAATCAAAGGTTTTAACTTAAATTATTGGTCATCTACTGTTATTTGAAGTACGTATTTTTTTTCATTGATTTGGCAGTACTAACATAAATCATTTGCTGTCGCATTTTCGTTTCGTTTCGATTAGTGATTTCAATGCTGGTATTAGCTATAAATGAAAAAAAAAATGTTACAAACAAATGATACAAAAGTAATACAAAAAAAAATTTTTTTTTAAATCGTCAGCGACAGACCGAAATGTTAGAAGATGAAGGACTTCGAGGCAAATATTTAGAGGATATATAACCCTCTTTATTAGCAGTATCACCAATTAGCGTAGGTGCAGAAAGTGTATTTTTAACTGCAGGTAATTTGTGCACAAAAATATATTCCCGACTTAATGACAGTTTAATGGATGCAATAAGTTTTTCACGATGCAATCACATTTCAAAAATACGCAGTTAATAAATTAAATGTTGTTTTTTTTCTTTAATAATAGATATTATTGAGGCGGTGGAAGGAAAACTGGTGTAAGTCAGTAAGTGAAGTGGTGTAAGTCAAAAGAGTTTTACTGTAAAAACTATAAAAAATTCCACCGTAAATTGAACAAATTATAATTCATTACAATTATTATAACATTGCAAATAATAACAATTTACAATTCTACTATAAATTGAACATGGAGATTACATTTTTTCCCTCAAATGAAAAAAGTTGAAAATGTGACTTACACCACTTTGCCTTTCACCGCCTCATATAATAGACTGCACAACAAAATTTTTATGTGATATTTACTCTTCTCAATAATAATACTAAATGTTTTGTTACTTCGTTGTATTGTAATACTATGGTGATTTATTTTTTATTTATATTTTTTGTTTCTAATGTTATAAATTATTATTTTACAGCTATTATTAATAATATTTGATTATAACATTTGTTCCTTTATTTTATATTTGTACATAACAAAATTGTTTATATTTTAATAGTTTATGCATTTTTTTTGCAAAAACTAATTAATGTGGCAAAGAAACAACTGTGCTTTTGTATCTTTTTTGAAAAATTTCTAATACCGGTATTAATACCGGCAGTGCCGTAACTAGGCAGGTGCAACAGGGGCACCCGCCCAGGGCCCACTTGGAAGGGGGGGGGCTAAATTGCTGTATTTGTTTTATTATTCTCCAAACCTAATTAATTAAGGGGCCCAAATGCAAATACTTGCCCAGGGCACAGGAATAGCTAGTTACGGCATTGAATACCGGTATCCCGGTATAACGTTTGAAAAAATACCGAATACCGGTGTTGTACTTTTGGTCCAGTATTGCAATCACTAGGCACAGCTGAGTGGGCTGGCTTGAAGATGGGTCGAATATGCGGTGCCTCAGTCAAAACTATGATTCACAGTTTTCCCAACGCGTGAGTTGGGCCAACAGTCGATGTTGATAGAGTACGGTGTCAACTCGAATGACGTTTTGCTATGACCGAGGGTTGTGACGTCAGCCTCTAGTCTCAACATTGCGCCGAGGCTTTGTGTTTGAGTCGGTGTTGGCTGGGCATGTGCTGAGAGTGCGCTGGGATCAATTTGCGGCGGGCCTTATTTGGGATTTGAACCCAAGCCCTCAGCATGGCAGTTCAAAAAGCTAACCACTACACCAAGTATGCAGCTTCTGTTTAGCTTTGTACCCATTTTTCAAAAGAGGAGAAAAAAACTTAACTTAAAAATCAGATTTTATTTGCAGTGAAAATAGGATCATGCAAGACTTTGAGTTCTCATTTAAACAGCAAACAGATATGCTAGTAGGAAAAAAACATAAATTTGTTAACATTTAATATAAAAAGTGGAGACAAAATTTTTTTTTAAAATGTTTCATTAAGATTGTTACTTAGAATTAAACATTTCCTCTTGAAAAACTGTGGGGGGATAAAATAATGAATATTTGCAAACTTGTAGCACAATAGGATGAATTATAGGAAGACTCTATGGATGATTCGATCCAATCTAGAGGATGACCGGAAGGTGAACCGTAAAGTAAAAATTCTACATTAGAATATGACCCATATTTTAGTCTTTCTTCCACAAAATCCATGATAAACAAAAGTCTCACTCTATGTATTGAGTTTGTATAAGCTAAGGAAATTTAATTCCATTTAACTGAAGGAATAGAGGAGAAATATCTAACAGCATAGCAAATACCTAAGAATTTCAAAAGCAATACTCGATAAAACAGATGAAGTTATTATAGAGATATACATTGTCCATCTGAAATGGAATACATTATTTTTTTTTCATGTGGCTTTCGTGAAGACATTTGCCCACCTAAACCGTGAATTTGTTAGTTATTTTATTATGGGAGCACCATATAGATGAACCGGCATTACTCCTATGAGGGGAAAGTACAGAAATGATAGACGAGTGAATCCCCTAACTGAGAACTTAGTTGAAAAAAGTTTTATGCATTAAAATGCATTTTCTTTAAAATCTTCCTCTAAATTTTGCATTGTTTTTCTTTTCTAATAAACGAAAACCAACAAATAACTTCAACTTTTTGACATTTTTAGCCGTAAAATATAATTCGAACTACGTAAAACAAGTAATATTAAAAAAAAATTAAAGTCGATTCCTACTTAGGTCAACAAAGAAAAATTTTATTTTAGTTACTTTTTGGCGGGGAATTGCACTGATATTGGCTCGATTCTGTGAACACCATTATTGCAGAGAATTTTTTTTTATCCCATATAAAACTAAAATTAATTAATTAAATTTAATTAATGAATTAATATTTGAAAAAACTGTATTAACATCAAGTGTCATCCACTACAAGTTTAAAAAAAATGTATTTGAACTTGAGTGGATGAATAAAAAGTATTTTATTAACGATTGAAAATTTGAACAAGATATATAAATACAGGGAAAGTGTGAACTAATAGTAGAAATTGAAAAATAGCTTGCAATGTGTTTAACTTCGGCAACTATTTCAAGGTTTTTTCTTTATTTTCATTATGATAAAACTTATTTATACAGGATTTCCTCTCTTAAAAATTTATTTTAAAGGGGAGAAGGGGAATTTAGGGACATCTACAGAAGAAGAAAAAAAAGCTTGTGTTTTCTGATTACGTTAAATATCACTAAATATCTTTGTTCTTCCTCGAAATCCTACAGAGTAAATTTTTAGAGTAGGAAAAATTTCAATATACGAATATAAATAAAATTCACCTCAGCTGATCATGATAAATGATTCACGTTGTAACTTTCTTTTTAAAAGGTTATTAGAAATATACTGACTTAAAAGATTTGCTTTGATTACCGGTTTCCTCTTGAAATACCTCGTGGCCTTTCTAGCCATTTAGTTTTAACGAGGTTGTATCTCATCAGTTTATTTATATATGGATTTGTAAAAATATGATAAAATTTTAATGACGTAATATTTATGAAAATAACGAAAATTACAGTGAAGTGGGATAAAGGGACTGGCCAGACTTGCTGCAGGGCGATTAGTTAAGGCCTGTTCACGTAGCAGTCCGTTAGCATAAGCATAAATTGTCAACGGAGTGTTCACTGATGATGATGTGTGATGTCATAGCGCTCAGATATATGATTGGTTAAAATTTAACATTTACGCTAACAAACTGCTATGAGAACCGGCCCTTACTAGAGGTTGAGTGGAGTTGTTTGATTGGTGTAGAGGGAGCTCTAGATCACTGAGTCATCAAAGTTCTAGATCCGGTTATAGCAAGTTAATGGACATGGAAAATACTGCCGAATATGAGGGAGATAAAACTATCAAGGGAAAAATCCCTAGTGGATTTTTCCCTTGATATACGTTTGGGTCTTTGGGTCTTTATCTTTGGGTCGACCACAATCCCTGCTGACTTCTAGGGAGGGGCCACGAATGTGTAGGTTTTTCCTGCAAGACAACTGTTTATCAACAGCTACCAAGTCTGGAAATAATTGTAAACGGTGTGTGATGGCTTTGCAATATTCATCATTACATTGTGTGGCCATTCTTAAAACATTCGCCCTCACATTCAAATTCCTCACTACAAATACAGGATTGCGTGAAACTGGGGTCAACTTTTTTTTGTTTCGCTTGATAGTTTGGAGATATCTCAAACCCACACAAAAAGCAATTATTTTTTAAACCAAATATGGGTTTGCATGATCGAAGTTCTTGACCCTGACTATAACTACCCTCTTCAGCCCTCTTGATGACAACAACACATGCTTCTCTCACATACTGCTTCCTACATCTATCGTGCACTGCAATTGAGGATATCCTCTTGAATAAAATGGCCTTACCATCCTTTCTCCTCTTACTAGCTTCAACGAATGACTTCAACCCTTTTCTTTCACCACTGCCTTCGGGGTTCAATCTGCCAGCACTTGATCACAAATAGAACAGTTTTTATCGGACATAGCTACTCATTCTAATTACTGAAAAAACGCAGAAGCTTAATATTTTTAATGCAACACGCTCGGATATTCGAAGTAAACTGGATGAGAGGGTCCTAACGAGAGTACGAAGCAGTATTGGGGAAGGGAGACCACCTGATGTCAGATCCGCACAAAGAGAGGAATGTGAGAGTCAATGGCGCCAGTAACCGTCTGGAGAACCGGAAGTGATATTATTATGAATAAAGAATGACTGTAGGGGACTTACCCAGTCCAGAAATAAATCTTAACTACCTACCAAATTCAAAGGAGGACATTCTCCCTTGAAAACCACAGACCAACCTCTACAACAACGGTTAAGTTGATATATAATTAATAATTAGTACTATAATTAATAATTAGTACTTGACTAAATTGATGTATAATTAATAATTATATTAATTATAAAGACCAAATAAATAGTTTTTAATAAGTAAATAGTGATAATATAGGTCTCTGCTGAATTTAGGATGAAGGGCTCTTGACTTAGCGGTTTCGCTTAATATGACATAAATTTCAACGTGCTCTAGCGGCTATACAGTTTGGCCAAAATAAGTCATTAAGGTAGGAAATTTGTAGAGAATTTAATGTAGTTTTAGAAGAATCAAAGTTTTTTGTAATTACAAGCATAGTTTTTGAGTTACAAGCGAAAAACTAACGAGAAAACTGGGTTTTCCCCAAAGTAGGAAATTTTGGCCTTTTTTCAGCGCATTCTAGCGGCCAAACCGTTCAACCAAAAAATAAAATTTAGGGGTGCTTTTTGTAGGAAATTTAATGTACTTTATTTTGTATACAGGTGTATACCTCGTAAAGTGCACAGTTTTATGATTTTTTGTCAAAAAACTGAAAAAAGGTCGAAAATTTTGAGGTTTTTTGCGATTTTCGTTGGGGAGCCGTATCCGTGGGAAGGGGCAAAGTTGAAATTCGGATTCAGCCCCCAAAAAAACATCTAGAACGAGTGAAAAAAAATTCTATATTTTTATCCTGAAACAGGCACCTCCGGTGACGATTTGACTGGACTAAAATACATTTCTCATTTTTTAGATAACACAATGACACAGCTAACAGTGCAATAGCATGCCTTTTGTGTAAGAACAGTCAAGTGACACTGCTGGTCTGCTCACCTCTGAACTGGGAGGGTGTATTCCTCCGCTTTGGAGGATCTCATTTCTTTACGAGCCATTAAATCTCTAACCGGCTGGCAAATCTGATTAGATACTGAAAATACGTTTCTTGGTGCTGCCATCTATCGGTCACTATTACATTTAATTGTTCTAAGATATTTAATTGTGGTAAAACGACAGACTACACCAAGCAAGGTTTGTTAGCGTGTAAGATTCGTACTGGTAAAAATTTTACATAATACGGCCTCAACATCACATTTAGCTTTCATTTGTCATCTTTCGTTCAGTTTTCGATGGAGAGCAAAAGGTGATGAGTTTTTGTCAAACACTTATGAATTTTGTGAAAAAAGGTTTACAAAGAAGAAAATTTTTTCTCAACATATTAGAAATATTCACAAGATTGATCCAGATATTGCAGGCAAATTGAATTGTCCATCATCGGGATGCAAGTTAACATTTGTCTACTATAAAAATTTAAGGTTACATTTAACCTCTTTCCATCACTTAAATATTGATTGTGAAGAATTGACTTTCAAAACGTTCTCAGGTACGCAAACATTTCAGTAATAATACAATAAAAGTATTATTTTTTATTTATACAGTGCTGTAATACAGAATTTTGGCGAAACAGTTTCACAGAGTTTTTTATTTACAGAAAATATGCTTAAGAATAAAAGATAATGAAAGGAATAGACTGTTTGTCATCTATTAATTTCTTTCTAAGTATATTTATGTGTAGTTTTTGTTTTAAATGACTTTTTTTTCTTTTCTTTCTTTTAATTCTTATTTGATAGGCTGTCATCTCATAATATGGGGATAAAATCAACATTGCCATTAAAATCAACATTATCATTAAAATCTTATTTAGATCATTCTGCAAAAATAGTTATTTTTCATTTCTTTGTGTTTCTTATTAGATTTACATATACGAGGGTTGGGGCAAAAGTCATGGTAACTATTTTTTATTCTTGAAGATACCAGTCCGGTTGGAAAATGTGACATATACAGACGGAAGGACAAGGTCTTAACTACATGTGTGGACAATGAATAGCACTGAAGTATCGTAACACACTAATTTATTACGGTAGTATACAGGGCAATATGGCCTTCACCGTGCAAAAGAAGGCCTTCACAGTGCATGCGGTACCCACCGCGAAGCGATTTTGCGTAGCTGTAGCTCATTACGCAATATCCTGTGGACGGTGCGTTTCTCGATGCCACTTGCCCTCTCAAACTCCAGTAACGTCCATCGTCTGTCTTCAGCCATGAGCTGCTCGATGACGGCACGTGCCAAGTCGGTCCTCACACTCACCGGTCGTCCCGAACGTTGCTCATCACTGTTTAACACACGTCGTTGCTGAAACTTTCCTACCCACCGTGCTACTGTACGATATGGTAGGGCATTATTCCCAAGGGCTTCTACTAATTCACTGTAACATTCCATCGTATTTCTCAATCGGAGAACGGCTATTTTGATGTAAGCGCGCTGCTCAACACGGGTTACTTCCATCTCGCACGACACTCACCAACTGACTGATTTCAGAGCCCTCGCTGCGCTACTACCAGCTATCACAGAGCCATCTGTTGTTCTGCATACACACTATGCCTGCAAAACTTCCACACGACACATATACGTTTGTGATCCGTTCACATATCTACAAGAAAAAAAATTGGTTGCCATGACTTATGCCCCAACTCTCGTATAAAAAAGTTTTTTTTAAAAGGACAGCACAATATTATAAAAAAAATTTTATAATAATCTTGAAAATTTGTATCTGACATAATACTAAAGTACAAAATAATATTGAAAAAGAAATGCAAGTTTATTATGTATTTGAAATATATTGATTTAATTCTAAATATGATTTAGATAATATTTAATATTTTAAAACTCAATTTTATTTTCATATTGTTTTATCCTAAATGTAATACAAATAACATTTCATAATAATATTATAGTTTTGCGAGATGATCGTTTTATCGTAAATTTTAATGTATCCTTTTCCTCTTCAGATTTTTATAAATGGAAAGACAATGAAGAAAATGTTACACAATCCTCTTATTACAACAATACCTTAAAGCGAATGAGTGATGGTAGCATTAAACATTATTTTACTGAAAGTGACATTATTTGACAAACAACAGAAAGAAACATTATTTGAAAGAAAGTGAGTGCTATAAAAGCTTAACCTCCTCAGATGAAGGACTTAAAAATAAAAATGAGATTCAAGAGAAAATGAATTATACACTGAATCTCTTAAAAGTTAAAAGCCTTTGTAACAATGTAAAACAATCAATAAATAAATACCTAGACAACATGATTGATCTAATCAATGATGAAAGAAAACCAAAACCGAACAGAGAGCCTGCGAATAAAAATATAAAACAACAGCAAAGTTTTTTTATTTCAACAAAAAAGAAAACAAATAGGTCGTCTCTATTGGCAAAACCATCCTCAAATTTTAAATTAGCACTTGTTGAAGCTACAAAAAGTGGTTGCCAAGCTGTTAATATTCATGACAGTAATGACCATACATATTAAAAACCGAATCACTGTTTGCTTTTTATACGGTTTTTGGCCTTGGGGACAATTAAAAACCGATTTTTTTTCCTATCCGATATTAATTTTACAAAAAACAAGCAATTATGACGTACGGTTTTTTATAAATTTAAAAATTTCTATTTTACAAAAGAAGTGTTATAATTTATTTGTGTATTATACATAATTTAGAAAAGTCAGAAAAGCATATTTCTTTATATAAAATTGTTATAGTAATATTAAATAAGCTATTTCAGTTTATTAAATATTAAGAAGTATCATAGAATTCAGAAGTTTACTTGAAAGTCTGGTGCTGTGATACATTTAAAGACATGTAAACAAACGTTATATATGTCTTAGATAAATAATTAGATACAATAATGATAGATAGATGGCAGCACTGAAAAACGTATTTTCAGTGCTGCCATCTATCGGTCAATGTGTCTAATTATTTATCTAAGACATATATAACGTTTGTTTACATGTGTTTAAATGTATCAGAGCACCAGACTTTCAAGTAAACTACTGAATTCTATGATACTTCTGAATGTTTAATAAACTGAAATAGCTTATTTAATTTTTCTATGACAATTTTAAATAAAGAAATATGCTTTTCTGACTTTTCTAAATTATGTATAATACACATAAATTTAAACACTTCTTTTGTAAAATAGAAATTTTTAATTTTATAAAAACCGTACGTCGTAATTGCTTGTTTTTTGTAAAATTAATATCGGACAGGAAAAAAATCGGTGTTTAATTGTCCCTAGGCCAAAAACCGTATAAAAAGCAAACAGTGATTCTGCTTTTAATTGTCCCTAGGCCAAAAACCGTATAAAAAGCAAACAATGATTCGGTTTATAATTGTCAATAGGCCAAAAACCGTATAAAAAGCAAACAATGATTCGGTTTTTAATTATCCCTAGGCCAAAAACCGTATAAAAAGCTAAAGGATACATTAAAATTTATAATAAAACGATCATCTCGCAAAACTATAATATTTTTATGAAATGTTATTTATATTACATTTATGATAAAACAATATGAAAGTAAAATTGAGTTTTAAAATATTAAATATTATCTAAATCATATTTAGAATTAAATCAATATATTTCAAATACATAATAAACTTGCATTTCTTTTTCAATATTATTTTGTACTTTAGTATTATGTCAGACACAAATTTTTAAGATTATTATAAAATATCTTATATAATATTGTTCTGTCCTATTTAAAAAAAACTTTATATATATATATATATATATATATATATATATATATGTTACATCTAATAAGAAACACAAAGAAATGAAAAATAACTATTTTTGCAGAATGATCTTACTAAGATTTTAATGACATGGCAATGTTGATTTTATCCCCATATTATGAGATGGCAGCCTATCAAATAAGAATTGAAAGAAAGAAAAGAAAAGAAAAAAAGTCATTTAAAACAAAAACTACACATAAATATACTAATAAGAAATTAATTGATGACAAGCAGTCTGTTCCTTTCGTTATCTTTTATTCTTAAGCATATTATCTGTAAATAAAATATTGTGTGAAATTGTTTCATCAAAATTCTGTATTACAGCGCTATTTAAAAGTCAATTCTTCACAATCAATATTTAAGTGATGGAAAGAGGTTAAATGTAACCATAAATCTTTATAGTAGACAAATGTTAACTTGCATCCCGATGATGGACAATTCAATTTGCCTGCAATATCTGGATCAATCTTGTGAATATTTCTAATATGTTGATAAAGATTTTTCTTCTTTATAAACCTTTTTCCACAAAATTCACAAGCGTTTGACAAAAACTCATCACTGCTTTTGCTTTCCTTCGAAAACTGAACGAAATATGACAAATGAAAGCTAAATGTGATGTTGAGGCTGTATTATGTAAAATTTTTACCAGTGCGAATCGTAAGCGGTAACAAACCTTGCGTGGTGTAGTCTGTCGTCTTACCACAATTAAATATCTTAGCACAATTAAATGCAATAGATGGCAGCACAGAAAAACGTATATTCAGTAGCCAATCAGATTTGCCAGCCGGTTAGAGATTTAACGGCTCGTCAAAATCAGCGTCCGAGGGTGTGACCCAGATGGCGTTGTAGTTGCCCGATAAGAGGTAAATACCAGGGACTTTCACAGTAGGCTCTCACTCTGCTTGAGAATTTCCTGCAGTAAGCATCTTCGTGCCAAGTGGGTGAGTGGTGTTCTGTTGCCTTCTTTTACTTTTCTGTATATTATTTATCGGATTTTATCTGCTATTTATCTTTTAAAGTATTTTTTTAACAGTCAGGTTATTATTTTTGGATTCAGCTGCTCCAACATGTCCGATTCGGTTTCTGAATTTATAGAAATTACTTATAATAGTATTGAGACATCTAAATTTCAAAAAGGTAGGGCTGTAATTAGCATTTTCCCGTATAACTTTTATCCTTTTGACAGTACAATAAAAAAATTTGTAATCTTCGATATAGATACTACACTGTTATTCGCAAAGTGTCATGACCCCAGCCCTTTCTATTGGTGTCTCGTAGTTGCTCCTCTGAATAAGAAAGTTATAAACTTTAAAATTAGTATACACGATAGGAACAATGTGGAAAGGATAGTGAGGAAATTTCAGGATATTCCTTCTTCCCAGCCCGGCTTGTTGGACATAAAGGAAAGTATATTTCTCACAAACGGAGAGCTTCTGTCGTATCCTGGAAATGAAATAATAGTCAAAATTGAGATCGATTATAAAATTGAAGAAGAGTCTATTTCGGACGATAGTATAGATGATTATCTCTCGTCATCTTTTGAAGATGAGGACTCGTGATTTAGTGGTGAACACTGATTAAGTATTTGGATTTCGTTTTCTGTGATTATATGTTCACAAAATTTTTGATTTCGTTAGCATGAATTTTAACAAAAGCTGTTTTGACAAATGGTGGTTTGCCAGACTCATTAACAACGCAGTATAAATTCTGCCGATGTTTTAGACATTGTTTGCTACATATATGTTTTTATTTAGATATCTTATTCTCCATGAATACTTGTTTATATTCACGTAAAATCACTTCATCTGTTTGCTAAGGAAATAGGCCTCCAGGGGAATCCCGCCAAACTTTTACTAAAAGGGGATAACGCGCCTTGCATTGTACGTCCATCGTGGTGAGGAAACCAATGCTTGTTTAAATTAAAGTTTTCAAATACATAGTGAAATTGCAGAAAACATTTATGTTACCCCTAAAACTTCCTGCGTTCTATGTTATACACTGAAATACATTTTCTTTAAAATCATGGAATGTCTCAAACTGTATATCCAGTCTTTATTTTCTAATGAACAAAACTCAATAAATTAGCATACGCACTGTTTTTACCATTTTTAGTAGTAATAACATATTTCGAACTATGTGACAAAAGATCGAGTGCAGTGCATATAATTTCTACGGCGTTCTGCTTAGATGTTTGAATAACCATTTTAAACATTTCATTTCATTGCAGTTTTACACTCATAAATATCGCAAAGTTCTCAAAACCAAAGAAATTCCGCGACTAAACCACTTCATCCCTTTTCATGTATGCACAAATTTAGAGAATTAATTACGTCTTTTCAAACATAACAATTGAATTTTAAGGTACATTTTCAAGTTTTCAAATAAGTTAGTATAATCAGTTTGAAAAAATTTTCTCGTTTATGAAGGTTGTTAGCGTATTCATTTTCATATGATCTTTGTAGTTATTTCTGTCTCGAGTTGAAATAAAAAGAGGTCCGGTTGCTTCATTTTTAATTCGTCCTCAATTTTTTTCATACAATCATAAACGGAGATGTGTTCAACGTTAAGCTATTTTAGAATCTAGAATTAAATTTTACCAGCTGCTCTCTTACACTCAATATCAAAAGAATGATAAAAATTGCGAAAATGGGGATAGCATCGAATGACTATGATAGAGCCATCTTTCGAGAAAAGATGCTTTTAATGATTAGAGAAAAATTTATTTGAAGATCAAGAATTTATCCTTCGAAGTTTGAACTTATTTTTAACTTACATTCTAATATTGTTTAATTAAATTTAGGACCGTAGGAAAAATGTGATGAACTGCGTTTCCTAGGCCTCGCTTCCTAACGCAGATATTTCTGGTTATGACATCGAACAGCGAGTGTACGTCGATATGTTAACGCTAAAACCAGCATTCATGATCGCCATGGTGCTACCGATAAAAAACTAGAAACCAAATACTTGACTATACAAATTTATTATCTCTTACCTACGCTTCTGGAACTATGTATACAGTCTGCAATTGCAGTGATTAAGCATGAAAAGCATGGGGACATACTCCCTTTACACACACATTCCAGCTAGACAGTCATCAGTGGTTCTGGCGTTTTTCAAAAACTTTTTTACTGGCCGTACGAAGTGCTGGGAACGCTCTCTTGCGGTCTATACGATATTGCTTATTTATTTATGGTAGGTTCGGTTACACTGTCCACCTTGAACTCAGAGAGTTCAATTCCCAAACTCAAATTCATAGACAGCAACGTCTTCCAGCATTCCGCATAACCAATAACACTAAAAAACAATAACTCAGTAATCATCAAAACTAAAATGTCAATACACGAATTGAGAACATAATTAATTACTTATAAGGAAATTCAAAACTTAACAAATAAAGCACTTAAATAAGCAATTAAGAAAACATTCAAACCCTTTGAACAATCATCATCAGGTGTAAAATACTGAAAGAAATTATATAAAAAAATTATACTTAAATTTGTCCATATAAAGTCACTAAAAACATTTTAAGTCTCCAAAGGATATAGCAACTGTATTGGTCACCTAATTTGACCTATTGCAGAGCGTACAATGCAAGATCGTACAAACCCGTCACGTCCATAAAAATCACTTTCTGTGACTCCTATATTCCAAAGCAATTTTGATTTATTTGCACCTTCGACTAACACTACTTGATTATTTTGTAAGTCTTGTTGAGGCGTTGGAGTTTTGAGCTTATGTACAGTCCTTAGTTGAAACAGGTATTGCTCTGTCCATTTTTCCCAAAGTTAGTTTAAGCGCCTCGACTGATACTGCTGTCTCTTAGTGAAATGCTCTCTTGTGGACGTTTTCTCCAACATCTCAATGAAATGCACAGGGAGTTGGGTGTTTTTCTCTTCCAAATAGTAGGAAGTGAGCTGGCGTAAGAGGACTCGGTTTATCTGGTTCGTTGTAAACATATGATATAGGTCGATGGTGTAGAATGGACTCTATCTCTGTGAGAATAGTCAGAAGTTCTTCGAAATTAAGGAGTGATTTCCCTAAAGATTTTCGCAGGGGGTCTTTCACACTCCTCATAAGCCTTTCGTACCACGGGGCACGTTCTACAATAAACTTCCAGGTGATACCTACCGTTGAAATGAAGTCTTTGCTTTTAGAGTCCTTTATAATGTTCATAAATCAACACAAGAGGAAATATTTTTTACAAATCTGTTTTAATTATTGCTTACGCTGATGATAGTGATATCATAGCAAGAACCCCTAAAGATCTCAAGCAAGCATTCCTGGATCTGGAAAAAGAGGCTAAGAAAATGAACCTCTCAATTAATCAGAGTAAAACTAAGCATATGCAATTTATTACCTATACTGATTCCTCCATGTACATCGAGATTGGAGAATACAAACTTGAAAAGGTGAACTCTTTTACCTACCTTGGCTCTGAAATCAACTCCGAAAATCTCTTATCCCCAGAAGTAAAGAACAGAATAACTGCTGCCAACAGATGCTTTTATGGCCTAAGAAAATTTCTGAAATCTGAAAACATTAAAAGGAACACCTAGTTGTTGATATACAAAAGTTTAATCTGTACAGTTCTCACGTATGCATCTGAAACGTGGACCTTGTCCCAGGCTGATGAAAGAACCCTCGCAATTTTTGAGAGGAAGATTCTCCGATATGTTTTTGGTGGCTTTTGTGATAACGGAGTTTGGAAAAGGAGAACTAACTCTGAACTTTATAGGCTATTCAGAGAACCGGTCATTCTGAAGTATCGTAATATCCAACGCATGAAATGGGCCGGACACATTTCGAGAATGAACGATCACCGAACGACGAAAAGAATCTTTCTGGCGACGCCAACAGGACTCAGAAGAAGAGGCAGACACAGAATGAGGTGGGCGGACTGCCTCCAAAGTGACTTTGTTTCAATCAATGTCAGAGATTGGAAAGCTGTGGAGCACAGAAGGAAGGACTGGTTCTGTCTTCTTAAGAAAGCCAGGGTTCAACCAAGACTGTCGAGCTATTGATGAATGAATGAATGAATGAATTATAATGTCCATAAATCTTCGCAGTTCTTTATGTGCACTCTTAAAGGATTTGGCATTGTCTGAGTAAATAACTTTAGAATGCCCTCTTCTTATAGGAATCTGCGAAAGGCAAGTATAAAACTTTGAAGTGCTCATACCCGAGACCAACTTCAAGTGTAACGCCCTGGTAATAGCACAAGCAAAAAGTGCAATATATGATTTCTGTGCCTAATCCTCGTTTCCTACGTACACGGGACCGGGGAAATCTAGTCCACAAACTGTGAATGAAGGAGTTTCAGCTATTCTGTCTCCGGGTAGTTGTGGTGTGAGCTGCTCAGCAGGCCTTGCAGTATACCTTTGGCAAATTAGACACTGTTCGATTATTCTTTTCACAGTCTTACGACCCTTAGCTATCCAATAATTTTTCCGAATCTTGGTCAATGTTGTGTCAGTTCCACCGTGAAATAGACTTTCATGCTACCTCTTTACAAGCAATTCGACAAACTTAGATTGTCTTGGGAGAATGATTGGCTGTTTTTCTTCAAATGAGAAGGCACTTTCTTCTAATCTATCCCTTATTCGCAAAATTCCTTTTTAATCAAGAATGGGAGACAGGCTATATAAAGAAGACACAGGTGAAATCCTCATTGTTTTGTCATTGTTTTCTGCAAAGCTCTTATTTCAGCTCCATTAAATCTCGCTTGGGTATTTTGCAACCAAAGATTCTCTGCATCTAGAAGCTCTGCCCTACTGATAGCACCACAGTTGTTAGACTTCTTTTTAGCACGTGATATAAATCGTATCACCCATGCAGAGATTCTTAGAACTTTGAAGAGTTTACTGAATTTAGACACGTTTTTCAAATTATCTTGTTTTGACGCTATACACTCTTGAGACACTACGTTGTTACGATACTCCAATTCATCATCGTTAACGTCTGGTAATTTCTGCGCAGGCCACATTTTCTCATGTTCATCCTACCATTTGGGCCCTTGCCACCACAGTTCGCTGTTTCTCAAATCCACCATGGATATGCCATGAGATATTAAGTCCGCCGGATTGGTTTTACCAGGGCAGAAGCAGTGGCGAAGCGAGGGGTGAGCAAGGGGGTCTATCATGCCCCGGGCACCACTAGCACAAAAGCGCCAGATGGTCCTTTTCACTAATTCTATATATTATATTACTATAGGTTTTTCGGAAAGGTGGCGCCAATAAGGTATCGTGCTCCGGGGGCCAGTTATGCTCGCTACGTCACTGGGCAGAAGGACTAGGCAGAAGATTCGGTTAACGTTTGAATCTCTTTAATACGATTGCTCACGAATTGTCTGAGATGAATGTATGGAATTTTGACCCAGCAACACACAATTGAAGAGTCTGTCCAATAATAACGCTGCATTTTCTCTTTCAAAGCTCTCGAAACACTTTTGCTCAATCTCGCAACTAGGAGAGCACCGAGTAATTCCAAACGGGGAAGAGTTTGTTGCTTTAAGAGTGTAACTCTGCTTTTTATGGCAACAATGGCTGTAGTCACAGTTCCATCGTACGTAATTACTCTTAAATAAGCAATCGCCCCAAAGGCCTTCGAACTAGCGTCAGAGAAAACGTGGAGCTCGATTTTTTCTACTTCTTTATTCCCTATCTCGAAAAAATAATATTGCTGTATTTCAAAATTTCCTAATTCTAAAAAATCTTTGTAAAATAAATAATACAATAGTCTCCAATCTTAAATTATTTCTGGCGGAATTTCTTTGTCCCTTGCCAAGTCTAATTTCCATATAGTTTGAATCAGGAGTTTCAACTTTACTGTAAAGAGACCTACGAATCCTACAGGATTGAATACGCGGCCTATAATTGCTAACAAAAAACGTTTAGTACAATATTCCTCACAAATAATTATTATTTAACTCAGTATATATTCAGCCAGCTTGCTAAGAGAGGACAGTAAACTATTGGGACGATAATTTTTTGGAATGGAGGGATCCGCACTAGGTTTCCTTATAGGTATAATTATCGCTGTTTTCCATGCTATTGGAAAGTACTTACATTCGAAAATTTTATTGGTGAATTCACATAAAATGTTAACGTAATTTATAGGTAAGTTTTTTATAGTAGAATTATGTAGTCATATTATCAGTTCCAGGTGCTTTATAATTAGGAAGCGAGTTGACAGCATTTTGAATTTCAGCAGGGGTGGTGGGCATAGGCGTCGCGTCGGGGGGGGGGGGGGGGCACGTGCATCCACAACTTAACTTGAACTAAATTAAAACGTTATTAAAAGTTCAGTTAAATTCGGAAAATTGTAGAAAATTTTTAAGTTGGTTTTTCTCACTTTTTGAAACTGTGAAACTGAAGATTCCGATTATGTCTTTAGCCTTAACATAGTTTTTAACAATGATATGATCCATAAGAAAAATTCGATGCTATATTATTTCTCATTTTATTCATATTATATTTATATTTCTCTTGTATAACTTTTGAATACTACTCAAACATCAATTCTATTGTTATTCAATATTAAAAAAAATCATATTTCATATTTTAAGGACCTACAAGCGGTCAATGTGCTGAGGATGGCCCTAACTGAATTCAATTCATGCCCCCCCCCCCCCCCCCAAAAAAAAAGTTAGAAGCACGCTACGCCTATGGTGGGGAGTTCAAGAGGTTCCTTATTGATAGAGGAGAGCCTATTGTTGTAAAACTGTCTAAGAATGTCGTCAACTTCATCAATAGTGTATGGAAAAAAGACATTATGGTGGTGAGAGAACGTTCGTAGTTATCTGCAAAGGCCTCAATTTTGTCCGAGTCACTCGTCAGAATGCCAAAAGGGGAGTTTAAAGGGGGGGGGGGTTAGTCGGTTTATTAATCCGTTTTAGGTAATTCGAAATCCTATTGTCCGAGGGAGCGAGTGACTCAATAAACACAGTCCATTTTTTATTTATTTTTAATATTTTTAATTTTAGTATTAAGTCCAGGAAATTCACCACACAATGACGGATCGCCCGTACGCTGCCAAATTTCCTAGTTTGATTTATGTTTCTAATTTGTGTTTTAATGTACAGTGGAAGTTTATTATAGTTATTTGGGGGAATGTGAGTCTTGGCAGAGCTAAGTGCATTATTAATATCGTCCGTGATGGAGTTAACAGCTTTATCTATATCCTCTTTACAGTTAGGGCCTGCTCTCATAAGAGTCCGGTAACGGAAGCATTAAAGTATTGAAACGCATTTAACCAATGACAAACCTCCAAACGATTAACAACGAAATTTTTAACGCCTATGACCGGTTCACACTTTCCTTTTACGCTTCCCCTACCTTCTCTTATTACAGTGATGGAAAATCAACTAAATAAACAGATCAAATTTTAAAGAAGTATTTAAGACAGAATAGAAGTATTAAAAAAAAGTCAAATTTTTAACTTTCCTAAAAGACAGCGAAATATCAGTTTTCAATGAACATATATTGCAATGACATATGGATCATAAATTTACGCTTTGAGTTGGAATTTCCAGCATTTTATGTAACATCACATAAAGTAATATGATTAAAGTAGCGCGTTGCGTTAAGGAAAAGATGACGTTGGGACGAAAATAAACCAATCATAGGCCTCCAAACGATTAGCAATGATATTTTTAACGCCTATGATTGGTTCATTTTCGTCCCTTCATATTTTCCTTTACGCAACGCCACGGACTCCTATGTGAACAGGCCCTTAAGCTATTGAAAGGAGAGGGAGAGTTAAAACGTTATTAGTATAGTTAATCCAATTTATGAAGTGAGGGGTTAGTATAGAAGGGAGGGCAGTGTTAGTATGTAAATTTAAAATTATTGCAATATGGTCAGAGGAAAGAGCGTCTATTATGTTAATGTCATAAGGAAAATTAATATTATTTGAAACAGTAAAATAAATGACTGACTGAGAACTAGAGTGGCCGAAACGGGTAGGGGTGGGTGGGAAATCTATATCTATTCTATTATCATTACAGTATTCATTACTTTCCCTTCCATACCTTCAGATGAAATTTGTACTGTACGCGCAGTTCTAGCGTGTGCGTGGTGTGCATTAAAATCCCCAACCAAAATAACTTTATCGCCTAGGGAAAATAAATTTTGAGTATCAAGAGTGGTCAAAAAATTATAAAATGCCCTGAGATAATTGCTATCAATGTAGATAGGATTATTAGCCAATGTCAAGAACAAATTAACTGGGTTTTAAATTTCTTGTTGCGAGGTTCTTTATGCGCAAGATTTATTTCCCTGGAAGTAGGGAAAATTCCCTACACCTGCTCAGTGCCTTACGAGCATGCGCATTACAGTATGCTATTTCTCTGGTTTGTGATCTAGCAAGCCGGGTGAAAATTTCAAATTGTGCTATTTAACCCGATCTTGATTTAAGAATGGCTGCCGGTCCTATCGCTGAAAGAAACCAGGGTATTTTTTGTCTCACTGCTCTGTTTGATGATTTTGCGTTGTCTTGTTTTTATGCAATTAAAACTGTTTTTTTAAAAACGTCTAAAATTCTGTATGTTATGGTAATAGTCTGTGCTAATTTTCCGTGCGATGTGAAAATTTTGTGTTTATATCAGTATCATTGAACTATTAAATCTCCCGCAAATAATTTGGGAATATAAAAGTCACACTTTTTTTCACAAACTAATAACATCACTTGACAGATACGTTTAACAGTTTACTCTTCTATTTTCGTCACCGGTTAATGTTGAACTCAACTGCAGTCATAACTCCGATCCTTTCGCACTCCTCATTGCATCAACAGAGTAAATTCATACATAGTAGCGACTAACCCTTACGTCGGCTCATCTCTCTTTATACTGTTCCCCAAACTATACAGACAGCCACGCTATAAAATTAAGGATATTTTCCTATTTTTATAAGTTTTTCGCAGTTATAAGTCATTAATGCAAAACTACTGCCACCTCTCGTTCTTGAAAAGGGTAAATAAAAAATAGATTATTCAACAAATATTTCAGAATCCGATTCTTCAATTTGTGATAGTGGGAGATATACAAAATGTCAGGTTTGTTGTGAAATGGGAGGAATTCGTCCAGCCATGCTAGCTACAACAATAAAACAAAGATCTTGGAAATAGAATGCATAAGACTGATAGATAATTAGTACGATTCAAGGCGTATCGGTCATACAGACCGGTAAAATTTAAATCAGTTCAAGGCTCATCGGTCCAAAAGACTGACTATGTTTTACAAAGATTAAATTTACCGACAAAATATGAGCGTGCGAAAAAGGTCAGGACCTGACTGAAGAACTCACAAACCCTCAACAGTCTGATCACCCCCAACACCAACCCACCCTTCAGAACAGATGTAACAGCAGTCTCTAGACCGATGAGCCGATGTAAGGGTTAATCACCTGTAACAGTAATCTATTAACTAACATATTTTCAGTTATAAAGGAACTAAAAAAATTCAGATCTCGGTTCTGCCAGAGAAATTCAATGTAATGAAATTATTTCGCTAAAACATGGGCATATAAATGGTCAAACGCCGTGCAGTTTAAAAGATTAGATTGAGGAAATTATTGATAATAGTCGTAGAAATATAATTCATCATTTATTCTTTTACAAAAGTCAATGATTAGGTAACCATAGTTCTTTTGAAGCTGACATTCCTTATATTAGTAGAACAGATCATCAAGAAAAATATCACATCAAGAATAAATTTGGGTACTGTCAGCATGTGATTTTTGATATTATATGATTATGTGTAACAGAAAAAAGCATCCCTTTGTTATATTCATTTTTGAGCATTTATTTTTCTCTCATTTTTGTTTGATATTACAAAATTTGAACAATTATTATATTTCAAGATATTTGTGAACTTAATTTCATTGTTAATAATAATTAATCATATTACTTTATGTGATGTTACATAAAATGCTGGAAATTCCAACTCAAAGCGTAAATTTATGATCCATATGTCATTGCAATATATGTTCATTGAAAACTGATATTTCGCTGTCTTTTAGGAAATTTAAAAATTTGACTTTTTTATAATACTTCTATTCTGTCTTAAATACTTCTTTAAAATTTGATCTGTTTATTTAGTTGATTTTCCATCACTGTAATAAGAGAATTTTTAAAATATTTCATTAAATAGCATAAGTTGAATATGATATTGTGCAATTAAGTTCACTAAATAATATCAAAACAAAAGAAAAATAATTTTTAATTCCACATATGAGGCGGTGAAAGGCAAAGTGGTGTCAGTCAGTAAGTCAAGTGGTGTAAGTCAAAAGAGTTTAACTGCAAAAACTACAAAAAATTCCACCATAAATTGAACAAATTATAATTCATAACAATTATTACAATACTGCAAATAATAACTATTCACAATTACACTATAAATTGAACATGGAGATTACATATTTGCCCTCAAAGGAAAAAAGTTGAAAATGTGACTTACAACACTTTGCCTTTCAACGTCTCATATCTAGGACATCTATCTGTATCTGACCCTAAACTTTAAAATTCATTTCTTCAATTTTAATTTTCTGTATTTAGTTTTTTTTACTGGCTTGAAATTAGTTTCTTTTGACTGTAAGAATAACATTCAAGTAAATTTTCTTGTTACTTTATATGGAGGAATATATGTAGCAACCATTTCATACAATATAAAATAAAGTTAATAATTTGAAGATATATTTTCTAGTTGTATAAAATGACCACCTTTTTTCAAAATGTAGTTGAATTTCACAATATTAGTATGTTTGATGCGTTATTTAATAATGTACTGAAATTAACTGTTGTAACATCATGAAATTTTTAGGTTTTTTAACTTTAATTATTACTTAGATGCTACAATCTACGTTGGTGGATTGGATGAAAAGGTCAGTGAGACCATATTATGGGAACTTTTTGTTCAAGCAGGACCTGTTGGTTAGTATACTTGATTTAATTTTTTTGTTCATTTTAAGAGTGTTAAAAAAATTGAGATTTAAAAAACATGTTAATTATAATACATAATCCAACATATATAGATAAAAAATTATACTAAAATAGACAAAAACAAACAGAAATCAAGCACTCTGGGCATCCACGCACCAACGGCAAGATTCTGCATAAGAGCCGGAACTGAACCATAAAACGACAGAGGTAATCGACAGGTCACGTCATCAGGGGGCCTAACCATGTCAATTACCTCAAGGGGAACTTTCTGAATAGGATGCAGGTAATCCCAAAAGACATCCCAAGGCCCCGAGTTCCCCAATGAAGCAATTAGTCAAGAAGAAAATGAAAAGACAAACACAACTTACTGTATGGGCTCAACGCACCTTACAAGCAAGCACACAAAAATCCTAATGCAATATAAACGGTGCCTACACACCCTAATTCCGTAAGTGACGGTTATAGCGAAACAGCAGCCAGTACTATCCTAATGGTTACGTCATTGTAACTTTACTATAGCTCCAGTACTGGCTGCTGTTTCGCTATAACCGTCACTTACGGAATTAGGGTGTGTAGGCACAGTTTATATTGCATTAGGATTTTTGTGTGCTTGCTTGTAAGGTGCATTGAGCCCATACAGTAAGTTGTGTTTGTCTTTTCATTTTCTTCTTGACTAATTGCTTCATTGGGGAACTCGGGGCCTTGGGATGTCTTTTGGGATTACCTGCATCCTATTCAGAAAGTTCCCCTTGAGGTAATTGACATGGTTAGGCCCCCTGATGACGTGACCTGTCGATTACCTCTGTCGTTTTATGGTTCAGTTCCGGCTCTTATGCAGAATCTTGCCGTTGGTGCGTGGATGCCCAGAGTGCTTGATTTCTGTTTGTTTTTGTCTATTTTAGTATAATTTTTTATCTATATATGTTGGATTATTTATTTGTTTTTTCATTATGGGGATATGAAGCTTCTGCGCTATCCTCTATTGAAAATGTTTTCTTTGCAGGATATGTTTTATGTTATAGTGATTTAGCAGTCTATGCTTGAATTTTAATTTTGTTTATTTCTATGGTTTACTTTTTAATTATAATACATAATTTTTTCGTCTAAATGGTTTATCTTTAGAAATGACTTTAGGCTTGATCATAATGATTTAAGTGGTTTTAGCCCTTTATTTTATTTTAAATAGGCAAAAGGCGTAAATATATATATATATATATATATATATATATATATATATATATATATATATATATATATATATACACACACACCTATATGTTTATTAAGATTGGAGACTATTGTATTATTTATTATACAAAGATTTTCGGAATTAGGAAATTTAGAAATACCGCAATATATATATATATATATATATATATATATATATATATATATATATATATACACCTATATGTTTCATTTTTCCTTTCTATGTTTAATGTTATCCAATGTATCAAGTTTTTATCAAGTATAATGATTGTATGTTTTGAAAAGAAGTTTTGAAGTATAAGTATTTTATTTTTCACTGAAAAAATTCATTAGCAGAGTAAACATTCTAAATTTTTGATTAGGTTTTTTTTTTTAATGTGCTTGAATAAAGTGTTTAGATTAAAGTTTTTAAAATTTTAATACTTTAGCATTTTTATTATTTTTATTATTGAAGATTGAAAAGGTACAGTGAAAGTAATTCTTATAATTTATTTATTTTGTTATTCATTCCCATATTCTAGAAAAGTATTCTTGCATAGGAAAATAATAGATTTAAATGTACTAAATGGTACTCAGTATTACCAGGACAGGGCATGTAATAACTGTACCCTTCTAAAAATAGTTAAAAGGAACATAACTATAATTTTTAAATCTATGATTTATTTTGATATCTTATTTGATTACTGAAATATAAAAATTATATTCATAGTGAACGTACATATGCCAAAAGACAGAGTTACTGGACAACATCAAGGATATGGATTTGTAGAATTTTTAGGAGAAGATGATGCTGATTATGCTATTAAAATTATGAACATGATTAAACTGTATGGGAAACCCATTAGAGTTAATAAAGTAAGTTTATATACTATCTTTACTTGCAAATCTGTTGTATACATATGTTCAAAATGTACTATGTTATTAAGACTTGAAAATCACACCTGATATTTATTAACCACAACTTTTCACAAAAGTTGTTCATCATAATAAGAAAACTGTTATTAACTAGATTTTGAAATCCTAATTTGAAGATTCCATTGGAAGAATGTTCAAATTTTTACAATTTGTTTAAAATAATTGTTATTGTTGTAAAATCCTAAATGCAGACTTAAAATGTATGATATGAATAGATGAGTGACTAACATGTTGAATCAATTAGATTTTCCATTTTTATACAGCAGATCTCTGAAAAGAATGCTATATCAAAGAGAGAAAGTATTTTTAATATCTTCGTCAGGTTTTGTAAAATGGGCAGTTTTATATCAGTACTTTTCTATAAGGAGAATTTATTCCTCATGAGGTTTTATGTGGGGTTAAAAAATTTTATTAATGAAATATTTATTATATTTTATTATCTGAAAATTAAGACATGCTTATTATCATATTAGTTTCTTTTTTCTATGTGCCTTTTTTTTTTTAAGCTTAAAGGATTTTTCATTTTTTTCCCATGATTAACAGTTGTCTGCACAATATTTCATTGATTTAGAAAAATTAAATATCTTTGGTAACTAAGAAAAGTGTATATTATTTTTGTCTTAAATAATCAAGATTTTCAAACTTATGTTTTATGGCATATTTTAATGTCTCTTTATTCTGAAATTATCATACCTACTAGGTATGACTAAACCTAGTGACTAAAATGAATTACGTCCTTAAAATTGGTTAAGTGTGACTATAGGTATATTTTTTTGGGGTTAAAGTAGTTTAATCGATTATATTTATTTTATTATCAATTATATTTAGACTATTAATATGAGTCTGTAATCATTTTTATGTGTAATTTTCATTTCTGTTCACAGGCTTCAGCTCATCAGAAGAACCTGGATGTAGGTGCAAATATTTTCATTGGTAATTTAGACCCTGAAGTGGATGAAAAACTTTTATATGATACCTTCAGTGCTTTTGGAGTGATTCTTCAAACTCCAAAGGTAACGGCATATTTTTATGATTGATAAAATGAATGTAATTTAAAGAAATCACTATTCACCATCACTCATACTCAATATTATGACAATATTTACTCAATTTTTTCCCCCAAAATTTTAAGTAAAAATTCACAATCAGTCATTGTTAAAAAGCAGAAGTATTCTAAAACTTGCAAAATGAACTTTAAAAATTATATTATTTAACATTCCCTAAATTTTGAAACTATTGTAAATGGAATAATTTATACAAAAATTTACTTATTATTTAGCCAGTTATAGTTTTTATGAAGAAATAAATACTGAGATAAGATAAATACAACTACATTAAACTTATGGAACACGTAAAAAAAAGAATATACAACTTCATAAAATCCCCATTAAAAATTACGAAAAACAATTATTTTCTGAGTGATTAATCTAGCTCTTTATTTGGCCTGGGAGTAACATTAAGTATGGCTGTCTAAATTTTCTAATCCAAAAATAATTCATTATAATAACTCTGTATATGAATTAGATTTTAAAGATAACTTTGCTCTTTATACAATATCTCAGTTTCGGTTGCCCTGTCTACTTTATGTGCATCAGCTACTTGTAAAAGTATTTGCATATAGATATATCTCTTAATATCCAACTTCCATGGCTGGACGATGGCCGAATGGCTAGAGTGCTGGCATTCAGTACCAGAGTCTGTGGGTTCGAGTCCCACTCTTGACATGGATGTTTGTAGCCATTCAGAATCGGCTTTAAACTGTAGGTCCCGGTCTAATTAGCCCTTGTGTAGCAAAAAATGACCGTAGTACTCCAAACCAAACGAAACCAACTTCCATGCTTTCTTCTTAACATATGATCTTATTTCTTTCTTGATTCTTCTCATAATTCTGCCTTATGAGGTTTATTTTCTTGTCTTTTCACAAATTTAGCTTTGTTTATTATTGAGTTTTGGATATCTCCCATTGCTTTGTTATAAATTGGCATTTGCAAATTCAATCATATAAATTGCTCATAGGTTAAATGAGCTTTGAAGTATGAAACTAATTAGCATTCTTAATTTTTATTGTTGATTACTGAAGATAAATAAGTTAACAAGTTTTGAACTAATCTGTAGTTCATCATCAGGCCGAAAACCATTGGTTTGATTGTTGCAATGGACAATTCACAAATGCAACTTTGAATTTCTCAAAATTTTTAATTTTATAATGGTATTTAAGAGGTGTTCTTTACATCATTATTTTTCACAAGTATCTTTGAGTTATAACTGGAAAGGTCACTGTAAACTTTCCTAAGTATCAACCAATTTTTTAAGTTATACTTAATTATCACTTTCACTATTATTTTCATTGTAAAACTAAGCATTTTTGATAACAATTCCTAATGAGTGTTAAATCAATAATGTTGTATAAATGTATCATAACTTTAAATCATGAAGACTGTGTAAAATTGATCAATCCTGTTTCAATATATGATAAACTTTTGAAGTATTTTTTAGTTATATGTAATTTTTTAGAAATTTCACTTACTATGCTTGTACATCTTACATATAACCCTTGTACATTCTGCATCAATCTGAAATTTTAATTTTTTAATTGCTTGATAAGTTTATTGAAATATTTATAAAATAAAATAATACTAATCTTATTTATGCTATGTGTTAAAGTTTTTTTACCCCTTTCTTCATAGATCATGAGAGATCCAGAAACTGGAAATTCTAAAGGTTATGCTTTCATTAATTTTGCAAGCTTTGAGGCTTCAGATGCTGCCATTGAAGCCATGAATGGACAGTATTTATGTAATAGACCAATTACAATTTCATATGCTTTCAAGAAGGAATCTAAAGGAGAAAGACATGGTTCTGCTGCTGGTAAGATACATTTATGAATGGATTAATAATATGATCTATACAAGGCATTTGCTAAAATCAATTAACAAGTATATTTAGAAAATTTTAAATTTAGATTATTTTATGAAATAATTTTAATTTAAAATTTTGTCATGTTAAAAATTTGGAACATGATGAAACTTTTCTTTTTGGTGGTGCAAAAAACTAATTTATTTGTGTTGTTATAGATAAATATGTATGCATATGTGTGTTCTGTATAGTGTAGTATCAGATTTTCAGTTTTTTAATGAGACTATGGTATTTTTATGGTCTTTTTTTAACAAAATTTTGTTAATAGAGACCGGTTCAGTTTCTGATTATTGTATTATATCATCGCTTAATAACAGTGTGTTGAATATTGCTATTGGCCACATCATAGATTTACCCTGCTTACTTCTCACCACACGTAGCAAGTTTTGGTGTTAACTTTTGCTCTTTCGCCAGTTCCCTTTTGTTTACTAGGCTTATCTGAATTGTTGTAGTACTAATCTTGTTACTGAGGTTTTTTGTCAGCTTAAATTTCTGTTTATTGATACTTTGCATTTAATTCACATTTAGCTGTTTTGGGGGTATTGTATCCTCCCTTGAGTGGTTTGTGGGTATGGCTGTTCTTCTTGTGTACAGTTTCTCTTTTTTGGGGAGGAGGGCTTTTGTCCTATGATCTATCTATCCCTCCCCCCCCCCCCTCCGTGGCATCCCAGGATTTAATCTTGGGGGGGGGGGGCAAGTTGAACGGATAAATATTTATAATGCAATTTCTATTTCTTTGGGGAGGCAGGACCCCTTGTCCCCCCCCCACACACACACATACACACACACCACCACCACAAGAAATTATGTAACCTGGATTTCATTCATTATAGATACTGGGTTACAATGTAAGGAATATTTCTATTGCTCAACTTTTGAAAGTGTGTGCTATTTTATTTAGAAGGTCCAACAACCTGATAATTTGTAAACGATGATTATGTTTGTCTTCAGGAAGTTGAATAGTGTGATGATTTTGTTTGCATTAATTTTGATTTTGACCTACTTGGATTATTGATATGAAGCAGTTGTTTATTTTACTGTCTGTGTTAACATGCTAGTAACGGTTGAAAAAATTTAAATTTTTAGTTGTTGTATCATTGTACTCTGCATTTTTTATACTTATTTCAAGTAAAGCAGTATTAGAGTCTACATACTTGCACATGAAATTGTTAATTTTATAAAAGCATAGAATTAGCTTCTGGATTAAAATATTTGTAAGAAAGTAATTCTATCACTGATGCTGCAATATTATCTAAATATTGATTTTTTTTTTCTTTTGCTCTTCCAGAAATCAATTATCCATAAAATGACTAATGATTATATAAATTTTCTGCATTGATTTTCCAAAACATACTTTATTTTAGCCTTACAAAATTTTAATAAAACCTGTTTTAGCATTGGACTGAAACACTTAAACCAAAGTTTAAATGTGTGTTATCTAGTGTGGAAGTACAGGTTCTTGTAAATTACTTATAATTATCAGTCTATAATCTGCAGTTACACATTAAAATTCTTTAACTTCTTATTGTGTGTCATTGGCCTCTTCATATAATTCATACCTTTTTCTCAGATTACGAGGTAAAGTTTATATATATGAAAATGGCCATTTAAAATATTTTTCCATTTTGGTAACAGATACCACTAAAAGTGTGAGAACATTAATTTTTTACTAAAAAATAGCAAACTAGGGTTTATCATTTGACATGTCCATGTTGTTCACTGCAATTTAAAGCACCTCTGAAGGTTTTAAACCTAATTTTAAAGAGTGTCTGAGAGAGTGTAACAAAATCAAGGCCTTGCTTAAAAGCTTAGATTTACCTTTCTGATGACCATGTGCTTTTAGCATGTCTTTTTTTGATATTGGAAAAATTTTTACTATTTATGCTACTTGGAAAACTGTAATAAAGGTAATCATATTTAGTGTCTAGTAACATGCTTTATTCTGGTGCTTTAGCTGCATGAACAAATGGTGCTGTTCTCAAGTGATATGGGGTAAATTAAAAGAAAGCAAGTGAGCAGAGGCACAATCCTCTGTAAATTATAAAAGAATTTTTTCCCTCTTTAAATTTATGGAAATTATCATTGAAGATTATTGGCAGGAAATTACAGTACTATTTTTTTTAAAAATGCCTCTCTCCAAAAACCTCCAAACCCCCTTTTAAGATTTTCATGTTCCTAGATGAAACTTTTTCTATTATCTTCTACACATATTTCTATGAAAAATAATAGTTAGACATTTTTATTAATTAGCTGAATCTTGTCATCTTTTAAAAATATATTAAAAGGTTCACTTTTCATATTTAATTTTTAAAAGATGTACTTTTTATCTCTTGCTTTTAAAATTGTTTGCTCCCAAAGGTATGTTCATACTTTTATTATAGTGAAAAATAACTGTTAAGCTTTAAAAATCAACCAGTGCACCATGTTTCTCATTTTGTATTAGAATTTGTAAAAACATTTTTCTGTCTCTGTAGGTTCCCTGAACTTATAGCATAAACTCATTAAACCTATAGCAGGCATTTCAAGATTATTTATTTTTTGAAAATTTACTCATGTTGTTACAGAATATCCTGAAAATGGGAATTAAAGTATCAAGCCTTTGTTGTTTGAAAAATCAAAGACAACATTTACATGTCAGATCTGTTTAACAAATGAGGCAAAAAGGATGACCAGAATCCAAACAGAACACACAGCCATTATTGATCCTGGTTAATATTTATGCATTATCCTATCGTCCATTAAAAGGACGTCATGCTTGGTGGTTCTAACAGAGAGTGCTGAACACTGATAGAAATTACAAGACAAAGCAATGTTGAAAATACATCAAAACATGGACGACTAACACCCTCGGCACTAGAGAAACAACTGATTTCCGTTACAACAAACACATGCAATAAACTGTAATAAAATGTACTTACAGTCAGTTAAAAGTACTATGCATTTAAAACATAGTAATCCCTAAATATGTTTATAATGGATTTATTGTGGTCAAATGAAACTATGCAAGGTTTCTGTTTTATTTTATTTATTTATTTATTTTGCAGAACGGTTACTGGCTGCACAGAATCCTCTTTCTCATGCTGATCGTCCTCATCAACTTTTTGCCGATGCTCCGCCTACTGCTGGGGGACCAATGCCTGTTCCAGCACATATTGTACCCCCTCCTACAATGCCTCCTGGTTTACCACCCCCACCATCAGTTCCAATGTCAACTGCTGCAATAGTTACTTCTACTGGTGCTCCACTTCCACCACCTCCTCCCCTACCTCCAAGTTCTTTGCCTCCACCTCCTCCTCTACCTGTGAGACCTCCAGCACCTCCACCTCCTTCAGGTTTTCCAAATGCTCCTCCTCCTCCTCCAACAAGTAAGTTATAGTTTTATGCATATATTAGCTGAAAACCCGCACTTCGCTACAGAGTACATTCAAATTAAATTCAACGGTCAATGTATGCAATTAATGCAAAAATATATATATATTTATAATAAGTACGACGATCAATATATACAATTGATGTAGAAAAAATATATATATTTATAAAAAAAATCGTAAGGGATATTTTTATAGACAAAATAATGTCCAATCGTCTGCTGCATTAGCAAGAAAAAAAAAAAATTGTCTATTTAGCTGTTATGCACGTGACGATAAATTTATTTAAAGTACCAGGAAAAGAAATCACGTGATCAGCATTTACTAAATTAAATTCTGAAAATGAATCTTTAAAAATTCACCAAAAATCAGAAAATAGAGGTAAAGATTCGAAAAAGATTTCATTTTAAAGGAATTTTTATGATATTTCTCGTGATGTAAATTTTATAACCCTCAAGTTATTATTTTAAATGCAAACTTAAAAAAAGTTACTAAAACAGCTTAAAAATTTAATTTTAAAAAATCTAAGAAGAATTTTTCAAAAATCTCTCTTAGTGCACCTCTACACTATAATAAGAATCGCCATGCAAAATTTCAGCCCTTTAGGTCTAGCGGTTTGGTCTGTACATTGTATGTCAGTCAGTGAGTCAGTTACGGAACTGTTTTATATATATAGATGTATCTATATAACATCATACCCTTGTAGTAACAATTATCTGTAAAACATCCTAAAGATTCATAGCCCAATACCATATACAGTCAAACACCGTTATTGTAAACCTGGTATATAATGAACGAAAATTTTGGTCCTGCCATTTTCCTATTGTATGTAATTTAATTAGTATTGTGTCAGTTGAATGTAATTGATTTTAGTCGATTTAATTCATTAATGATCATTTTTAATAGACTTTATCATTTTTTTTAATATATTGTTATTGAATACACATTGCAACTAATGAGTTATACATTTTGTGAACTCTAGCATTTTTTTTTAATGGTTCGAATATAGTGAACCACCAGATAAAGCGAACAAAACTTTTGGTCCCTTGAAGTTCGTTATAACGGGGTTCGACTGTATGTTCTTGTAAGAAGATGAAACTAAAATTTACATAATGAAGATGTTAAAAATAAAACTGTTTAATGATAATGCCATAAGTATAGCACTAAAATACAAAACACAAAATTATATCTGAACATTACCATGAAACACAAAAATATTTCTGTAAGGATATAATGTATAAATCTTAGCATTTTTTAGCTCTGTACAAACCAGAAATGAAACTCAAGAATAATTGACAGTTGCACAGCATACAGATATTATTCACACCATTTAGAAACTTAGGGAAAGTGAAAATTTATTTTCTGTATGGGGTTAGATGATGGCTGAATGACTAGAGTGCAGACTTTCGGTACCAGAGTCTGTGGGTTCGAGTCCCACTATTGGCATGAATGTTTGTAGCCATTCGGAATCAGCTTTAAGCTGTGCATCCTGGTCTAATATACCTCGTGTTGCAAAAAAAAATTACTGTAGCACTCCCAACCAAACCTTTCCTATATTAATTAATCGAAATGTTTAATTTTTATTTTAAAAACTAGCATACAGTAGTGGATTATATGTTAGTGAGGAATTTTTCAAGGTTGTACATCTGGTAAATTCCATTGAAAGCAAATAGTTCTGGTGCAAATTTGGATTAGTTTGGGAGCTAAAAGGAGTAGTTTGTGCTCTGCTTCTAATTTCAAGGATATAGATATCTATCAAAGCTGCCATCCCACAGGTCCAGGGTTCAACCATGTGACTGGGCAAGGTCGACTCAGCCTTTCATCCCTTCAGTGGGTCAATAAAATGAGGACCAAGCATGCTTGGGAACTAAACTCTGGGGGTCCCACGTCAGGTTGACCACCTGACTGAGACATATGCTGTATGGCACCCCAAGCCCACGGTTACGAAAGCGGAGATGGGTACCGCCGGCCCTGGTCCACATCGGACTGTTGCGCCGTGTGTTTAAGTTTTAAGATATCTATCAAAAATAGATAATTGGTTAATCATTAATATTTAACAATATTTTACTTTGTCTGTTCATAGATATAAAAAAATAAACAGTTTTTAATATACCTTATTCAAAAACTGCAGATGTTTTTATCTGTGATTTCTCAAACAAAATTTTAAAACATACTTGAAGAACCAGGGACCTTTTTTATGTTTTATTATTATTATTATTTTAATAATTTATTTGATTATGGATCAAATAGCACTATTATCTAAATTTAAATTTTCTGTTAAATGGAAAATTTTTAAATAAATCATTTCAATTTAGTTTTTTACTTCAAACTTCGGTTTTTAAAAATTTTTATGAAAATTGCTAGATTTCAATTTGAAATAGTGTTTTTTAAAATGTCTTTCTCTTTTAAGGTCATATTCCGCCTCCACCCCCTGCACCACCATCAGTTTCTACATTTGGAGGGATGCCTCCACCACCTCCACCATTGCCTCCTTCATCGTCTGCGCCATCACAGATTCCAATGCCTCCTGCCTCAGAAGCTCCACCACTTCCTCCCAAGACAAGCGATCAGCCACCATTGCCACCACCTCCTCCTCCTATTGGTCTGTATTCTAGTTCAAGTATACGAAAGGATATATACTTGAAAAAAAAAATTGTGTTGAATATATCGCTCGCTCCTTTCAACAACGTCATATCTCAAAAAACAAGATTTTTCAGGAGAGTTATTTGAAAGTTTAAAAGTACATTGAAATGTATTGAAAATAAATTTTAATTCTGCTCTCTAGTGGCTAAATATTGAGCAGGGATATATGACGATCTTGCAGGAATATACTACTCTTTCAGGGCATTCTGAAAACAAGCATAGCTATAAATTGCCGGTTTTTGAGATATGATGTTGTTGAAAGGAGTCAGTGATATGTGCACAGTTATGAGTGTAAAAGTTTTAGTTATCTTAGTGTCAAACGGTCAGTCTTATAATACAAGATTAGCCTATTTAAATCTGTTAATTTTTTTAAAAAGAAATAGTTTTTTCTTTCCAAAAAGAATGTAAAAGGTAATTAATTTTATTAGTCATTACCTATTCTTGAGTAATGACATAATTTTGAATAATTATTAATTTAAAAAAATTATACAATACTATTCTTAAACTTATATTGTAAAACTGCAAATCTGCTCTCATTCCATTATATGTTATTAATATTTTTTCCTGCTGTATTAAGATTTACGTATTATTCTGAGTTCTGTTAAAAGTGCAACTGCAATAGTTTATGTGGTTGGTAAAATTATATATATATATATATATATATATATATAGTGGAATCTCGATCTATCATTTTTCAAGGGACTGACTGAACTGAACAATAATTGCAGGAACATAAGAAAGTAATATGATCGTCAGGACTGGGTGAAATAATCGACACATATGGGAAAATGATGATTCGGAGAACGATCGATCAAGATTCCACTCTGTGTATATATATGTGTGTGTGTGTGTGTGTGTATAAATGTATAATTATTTTAAGTAGGCCTGTCAGTGTTAATTTAAAATGTAAAAACAAGTATATTTATTATATTTCTTGTACTTTATTTCTAAAAGGAAATGTAAAAAACATTAAAATATTAATGACATCTAATATTTTAAATACTGTGTGATGTACAAACTGCAGAGGAGTTCTTTTCATATGTGGTAGTATCAACGTATGGTAGTTTTTATTTTCCACAAAATAAATTTGGGTATTGTAGGTGAGTGGATCAAGTCAACTACTTTACTCCTCATTTTGCTCAAGAAATGTATGCTGCTTTTCACCTTTTGAAAACACAATATCCTCTGTTGATTTCAATGCCAGAGGATGTTTACCCTTTGGCTGCAGCTCCATGTTTACACTTAGGCCTTTAGATTTCTGCAGTATCATTAGTATCTCTAAGATCTTGCATTCTGAGGATCTGTTTAGTTCATGATCCCCTTGTAAAAAATTTCTTTTTTTGTTATAAGCATTATTTGAAATTTGATTTATATTTTGCAGATAAAAGGATTCTCTGTGTTTTATTTTTAGAGCCCTTGTATTTGTGATTTTATATATAAGCACATGATAATTTAAATATAGAAATATATCTTAGGGGAAAAGAAGAGTTTGCTGTGATAGGTAGTGTGTCATTCCAATTTTAAAGTGATTGATGGTGCAAAAATAATTCTGTACCAATGTTTTAGTATATAAAACATTGAAATTTTATCCCATATACCACCGATCTTTGAAATTTTATCCCATGTATCTCTGATCTTTTTTTTTTTCCTTCCCTAATCTCAAAAAAAAGCATAAGAATGTATATTTTTATATTATGTGAAATTCTTAAAAATATATTTCTGTCTTTAGGTTTACCTCCTGGTATGTCACCTTTCCATACTCAAGGTGTTCCACCACCTCCATTACCTGGTATGAGACCTCCAATTCCTGGTATGGCATTTCCGAGACAGCCTTTTGGTATGTATACTTAATTTGTGCTGTTTTTATGTACTTATTTATTAAAATTTGTGTACTTTTCTTTTTTTTTTTTTTTTTCTTGTGTGTCATATGAAAATATAGTTCCATATGTATAAAAAAATTTTGAGAATACTAAGTAATCAGTCTACTAGTAGAAAGATTGAAGTTGAATCTTAAAATTATTTTGTATGTGTGCTGCTGCTGCTTTTTTTCTCCATTAAGAGGGTGTTTGTGTGCCCAAGGGAAATTATTTCTTTTCCTTTTTCTTAACATTTAAATAATTAAAGCACATGAAATGAGTAATATTGTTTATGTTTTGACAATATATATATATATATATATATATATATATATATATATATATATATATATATATATATATATATATCTGAAGCAATGTGTGACAAAGAAATTGCCATGGTGGTATATTAATTAATTAATGCAAATGATCTATATAATAACGTTGAGCAACCCCTTTTCATATAGTGGTAGTACACTGACTAATTCGTTGTGACATTACTCTGAGTTTAAATAACAAATTGATTTATTGACATTAATGACATAAATACATTTCATTATAAAAATATTCACTATTGGCATGAAAATCTATCTTGTGCTCTAATTCTTAATTACACTATTCATTATGATCTAATCATTAATACATCAATGATGCACCTCATTACTCATTACCGTACCCAATTAAAATTAATTCTTCCACATTAATAGGTATATAACACAAACTATGAACACATATACACTTTACTTGGTGATAATCCTTATTAGCACTGAAATATACTGTCAATCAATCATTCATAATTCTCTCTGCTTTCTTATTTCTATCATTGTATTACAAACTACATTAATTTAGTGTGCTCAATTCTCATTATCGAAGCAATCAACAATTTACTATTGATACAGGCATTTACTCGTTAATAATGCTCTTATTTTACTTGGGCACACGAAACATAGGTCAAACAGCTATATCAAAATGCACACTACCTCCATTAGTTGACTACTCAGGAATCATCTAGGAACTGATGAGGGCATCAGGATTTACTCTCTTCTACGACCTCAGAACTCTGATCGGGCTGAAGTCTGTAGTGCAGTGAAAACATTGGATCACTATCAATTGTTTGCATTGACTGTTTCTCATCTGCGGTTGTGCTCATCTTCTTCCTATGTATAGGCTGTCATGATGACTCAGATTACGGGACTCTGAATCGATAATACATCATTGGCTGCTAGGATTCTCGACATCTATCCTACATCAGTGGTGGCTAGGGATGTCGTTATTAATTCTCTGTATGCAATCACCAAGCGACTTGTTCTGTCACTCTTCTCTGAGATTATTTGAGCCTATTTGTTGCTCCTCATCTTATTCTACAAGTGCCTATTTATGGGGACTATATTTCTTATCATAAGCTCGTCTTCATATATGTATATTTAGAGCTGATTGACTGATCACCTCTTCACGTCTACTGCATCCTTTGGAGCTATGCTATAAGTTCATCATCCTTCTTTTCTATCAGCTCTCTTATTAGTCTTTTCTTCTACTCCCTATATATTTCTTTACTTGGCTCTTCCATCACTCTTTCATTGGTTCTTTTTCTTAATTTCATTTCGATACCCCTTTCTCCTAATTCATTCATCGCTTGCCCCTATCTTTTATTAACTATTCCCAACCATCGTGGGCATATCTCTATTTCAATTCTATTTCACGCTTTCTCACAGTTATTTCCCTTCTTGACCATCGTAACTTATATGCTCCCCTTTTATGACTCATATAATATATTCTTTCCAACATTTTTCTTTCATTCTTTCTTCTTTCTTTCTTGCGTCTTCAATTCAAACCGCCCTTTTGCATATTTATTTCATGTACACATGCATCTGAATGCCTTCCCCTTCCTTATCTTCTCTTATCTTTATGGCCCTCTTTTACACTCAGTGTATCTTAGCCTTCCCATGTTCTATTATCGTTTTCTCTAATTAGTTTATTCTTTGCCTTTCCTTCTTCCAATATCTATCCTTGCCAGTACAATGTCGTACTCTACAACACAATGAATAAATTTTAAGAAAATTCAGTGAACTAATGAACAGGTTTGTTTATGTTGCAATGTAATATGTGAAGAATGCTTCAATATTGCACACATGTATTTTTGATAATTGTGGAGCACATTACTACCTAAGTTAAATTTGTGTAACTTTTAAACAATTTCATTTATTTGTTTATTTAGCAGTTGAAATAAGTACACATTATTTATCTCAGTTTGTGTAAAGGATGCATTATGATTGTATAGGAAATTTTGTCATTCTTAAAAAGGGGCTGATTAAGTTGATATTCTATCTTTTATATATATATATATATATATAGAGAGAGAGAGAGAGAGAGAAGATATATATATATATATATATATATATATATATACACACACACACACACACACACACACACACACACACACACACACACACATACATACATACATACAAGACAAGTTAAAATAAAAAGACTAAACTTTTACTATAAAGGTTTTATTACTTGTTTTACAAAATATTAAGCATTTCAGAGTAATCTCCTGTACTGGCAATACACTGTTTTCAACATTTACCGCATTCTTAGAATGCTTCCTGGAACACACTTTCTGGGATGCCAAAGAGTTTTCTTATCACATTTTCCTTAATCTCCTTTATAATTTGGGAACAATGTCCTTTCAATTTATTTAAGTTACAGAAGTTCTCATTATCATTTGTACTGACAAGCACCTGGCTTATTTCAAGACTGTTCTCTTTCTCGTCATCATTCAATAAATGTTATGAGTTTTGAACTGATGTAACATATCTAAAGTTTTCTAATCAAAATTTGATGGCAAGATACTATGCTGATGGCTTCTTCGGCAGCAACTTCTGAGACAGTTAAATGGCTATTTCCACAAATTACAGCACAACCTCTCTTGCATTGTTGTCATTTGGTGATACAGAAAACTGCCCAGGTCTGTAATCTTCACCAATTGACGTTCTGATCTCTTTAAAATGTCTAAACCTTTCACATCACTGTGTTGGGCTCATATAGAGTTCTCTTTGTATACTTGGATATATATTGGTTAAGCAATCAAAATGTCTCTGAAAAAAATTTCACCAATTTTACACCAAAATTCCACATGCACACACATTGATCTTGAAACTCTTTCATTCTCATTTTATTGCAAATCTGATGAACAGCTTATACACATGCTCAATTCAGTGGGTGTAGGCCAACTACTAACAATTGTAGCATAACTAGGCATATGGCAATTTGTTGTCCAAACTTGCCACTAGGCATAAGCAATAGTCGCAGCAACAGTTGTCATGCTATTTAAAGAGTTTGGGTTTTTTTTTTTTAGCACACCTTGTATATATTTTTCTTCACAAAATAAGGATATTTTCAGCAAGTTTTTTTTTATGATTTTAACATAAAGCAAAATAGAAGACGTTATTCTTCTCAAAGGACCCGGGAAGGAAAAAAAATATTGTTTGTGACTGTCAAGCAATGAAAATGGGAAGGAACCATATAAATATTAATTACTAATTCATAAGCTGCAACTTTGGCTAGTAATGAATATCATTATTTTATCTTTTAACAGTATATGATGACCATTTGAGGCTAATTCTTAAAGTCCCTATTTCAGTAATACTCTGTGTAATCTGGAAGTGACTCTGTAGTTAGATCAATACAAATACAATTTTTTCGAAATGATATATATTTATTATATGTTATGCCAAAAAAAAAATTCATCAGTCCTTAATGTTAAACTTTCAGTAATTTCTATATATACCCTCATGCATGCTTTGTGAGAAAATAATCAGTCAGCAGTTTTTAGACTTCTAAATTTTAACCATATAAGGAATTGCCTAACAATGAAATTGCTGAGTTAATCAAAATCTTGACCACAAGGAAAGATTATTTTAAAAGTTTCAGGTGTTATGTGACGTATAATTGCTTCTCTACATTTACACTTGGCAGGTAGGCCTTGGGACCCCTCATGGAGGGTCATATTCAAGTTGCACTCTCACATAATGTTTTGATAAAGGTATTTTTATTATACAAAACTCAAGTTTTATTGAGTTTTGACCAATTGTGCTGTTTACGACTACAATTATTTAAGATGTATCTCCAGCAATAAATTTTAAACTGTAAGATATATATATATATATATATATACAGGGCTAGATTTGAGGCGGAACGTGCCAGAACGGCATTCCGGTACCTCTCTTTAGGAAAAAAAAATTACGATAGTTAAAAGCATTTATTTAATCACAAATTACTCTGTTGGTACTCTCCCGGAAGGTCACCGTTGCGGCACCTCTATTTCTAGAAATCTAGCACTGTATATATATATATATATATATATAATATTTTGGATGGAGTTTATTTATTTTTTAATATATTCAATGATCAATTTCCTTTTTTTTTTAAAATCGTATTTCTAATGCTAATATTAAGGAAATGTATTATTTTGAGAGAGGTCTGTTTAATGACTACTTGTCTGTGAGCTTAACTTTTTGTTTTAATCTGCTGTCCACTTATCAAAGGTTTAAATCTTGAAAATTTATAATTAAACTTTTATTCCTTTTAATTTTGAGAGTATTTTAAAATTATTTCAGTAGTGTACAAAAGAATGAAATGACAGATAAATATCTTTGTTTCTCGATTAATACTACTATCCATGTTTGTTTGAAATGTGTTGTTTATCACTAATATCTTTCTGCTTAGGTCCTCCCCCACCGCCATTTCCACCTGGTAGGGCAGCTATGCCTCCTGCACCTCCTCCTCCAGGACCAATGCCACCTCCTCCAGCTCCACGCACTATCAGACCACCAATGCCACCACCACCACCGCCTCCTCCACCTCCCAGTACTGGCTCCTAAAAGTGGTGGACAGACACTTTTATATATATGTGTATAATTTGGTTGAATTTTGTATAATTTTTTGTATAAATAAATTCTTGTGTATTGTTGTTCTCGAGGTATCCATTTCTGTGGTAGTGGGAGCTGTAGAAAATGTCTCTTATGGCTTAAGGCTGCTATGTACTAAGAAAAAAATCGTATTTCCCTTTTCCTCTTCTTGCAGATTCTTGTGGTGGGAGGAGTCCAGTTGACAGTTCGAGAATTCCACCCCCCTTAGGATTGACATTTTGAGGAATTGTAATGGCTCTCTCTCTATAGGGGGGTTAAGCACTGCCCCCAAATTGTTTATTTAAAATATATTTTTGTCACCTATTTACAGGTACATAAATGCTGATAATCCAATAAAATTCGTATTGTCAGATAGCCTGAACTTTTCTGCAAAGCGCTACCGGATTCGTTTTATAAATTTCGTTCACCGAATGAATTTATGAGCGTTTAAAGCACACTATACCAGATTTTTTCCCGAATAATTTAAATTTTAAAATATTAATTGCATTTTTAAAAAAAAAAACGAAAAAGGTACACAAATCTAAAATTTCTTTCTCTATGACGGAGTACAATTTTTTTTTTTTTAAATCTTTGATTCCAAGTCGTCAATCCGTGGACAAATTTTCTCCATAGGTTAACATTGAGGTGAGCGAATCCAATGGGGTTAGTACATAGCAGCCTTAGGGCCTGTTCACATAGGAGTCCGTAGCGTAGCGTTAAGGAAAAGATGACGTTGAGACAAAAATAAACCAATCATAGGCGTTAAAAATTTCGTTGCTAATCGTTTGGAGGCCTATGATTGGTTTATTTTCGTCTCAACGTCATATTTTCCTTAACGCAACGCAACGGACTCCTATGTGAATAGGCCCTTAAGGTGCTGCCTCTCTCACCTGATTTCTCACTTGAAGACCCCATGTCAAGCTATGAGAAAACAACTATTCATTACAAAATACAGAATTTTAGTTTAATTTTTTCCATCTTAATAAAGGTGTGTATAAATGCTGAGCACAGTGTATCAAATTTCAAAGTTATTTTTGTTAATTTTCTACAGGGTATTTTAGCCTGCCATGTGTTTGCTATGATAGTAACTTTTACGCCAGAAACACTTATTTTGTATGTTGATGTTTACTTTCTTGCACATAGACAGGATTTTTAAAAATGCACTCCTAATGCATATTTAGAAAAATAATAAAAAATACCACGTCTGACAAATTCTCTGTTACTTGAGCAGCATTTTAAGTCCTGTAAAGTAAATGGAAAGCAAGTCTCAGTGCATTTGGAAGATTCATTTTTTAATCATTTTTCAACAGTTGCATCTCTCAATAAGTATGCTTAGTTGAGGATGCTAAGTATGCAGAAGTGAAACATTTGAAAAGTCTGACAAATTTCAAATTATTACTTGTTCCCCATCGTTTTAGCTAAATAGTTTGTCATCTTAAAAATGATTTCCATAAAATTGGAGGAAAAATTATTTTTATTCAGTATCTATAGTTATTGCTTATTACCTGATATGATACTGTAAGTAAACCAAAAACATCCAAGATATGTTCATTTTAATTCCCAATATTCCAAAGACTACCTAATGTCTGTATAGTGTCGGCCGAAACGAATGGAGAGATAGGATCGTTGGTAGTGCAATTAATTGTCAGGGAAGAACTGCAGAAGATCTTGCCCGAAGCACGTTACCCGAGCAAAGAACCAGGCACACCAACTGATGTCGCATCTGTGGTCCGGGAGGACGTTATTGAGGCTCTAGCACCGCTCACAGGTCAAAAGACTCATCACCAATTCACGCCCCTCAGTTCCAGTTAGGCTTCAGCCAAGGCGTGAAGCCAGGGTCAACGCTGTTCCATAGCGTAAAACGGACCCGTGGAGAACTTCTAATAACGTACCCCTATGCTACCACTGCGGACGTCCAGGACATGTGTGTAGGGAAAGACGACGGGTATTTGCAAATGCAAAAGCCGATAGAACATGGACCTATGGAGCCTTTTCTCAACGTGATATGGACGCTGACACTTACAGTTTGTACGACAATCATGTGCACCGCACATCTTCCAGTTTTAGAAGCGGTCACCCTACCCTCGCCGCTCTTTCAACCGCCTATAGTCACAGTCTCCAATACGCCGCTCTAGTCAATCGCCCCGCCGACTCAAGGAGGTAAACTAACTCTAGTGACCTGTGCAGGAGGTGAGGCCGCAGATGAAAATCCTCCGACGTATACTACCACCAAGTTAAAGAGGAACACCACCTATGTCACAGTAAACAAACAATGTGTGCAAGCTCTCGTTGATTCAGGTGCTGATTATTCTGTCATATCTGAAGAATAACGCAGAAAATTGAATGCACCTATGTTTACTGAGAGAGGACCTATATTGGGAACGGCATGCGGAAAACCTGTGGTTGCCTCAGGATGCTTTGTATTAAGAATCAACTTAAATGAGACTATGAAACCGTTTGAACTTCTTGTTTTCTCTCAGTGTAGCCATCAAATACTACTTATATAAGGACTTTTTTCACGCCACTGATGCCATCATAGATTGTGGAAACGAAAAGCTTCAACTTTCCGAAATCCTTCCAGAAAACGTGGAGTCAAGTAATTCAGATTGCTCCTTGTTTGCCACAACAGATTACGTAATTGGAGCAAAGTCAGCATGGAAAATATGTGCTGTAAATCCAGTGATTCTGGAAGCAGCTAAAGTTCTGATTATTGGCAACAAACTTCTAATATGTGAAAGAGAGCTATCTATACCAGCTTCAGTCATTAACGTTGAGAATGGCTGCGTTGAGTATGGTAATCTATGGGTAACGAATTTCTCTCGATGAACTCAGCTAATACCAAAAGGGATGAATATAGCCAGCTTAGTCACCATAGCCGACAACGCCATTTGTTTTCTGAAGGATAGAGACCGAGAAGGTTCCAGGGAACACAAGTCCAGAGATAGATTAACTCGGGACAAATTAAAAGAAATTGTAGATACTGGGTTGACTTCTGTTGAAGATGGCGAGTTATTAAATTTGCTGGAAGAATGTAGTGACATTTTCTATGTAAATAGAATATCGAGGAAGCTAGATGCAATACTGTGAAGCATAAAATCTACACCGGGGACAGCGCCCCAATCATGCAAAGGCCTTATCGTATTTCAGCCACTGAGAAACGTGAATTGAAGACGAAGTACAGCGAATTCTAAAAGAAGACGATACAGTACTACCACATAGTAATTTGCTAAAAAAATCTTATAAATCTCTAATCTCCGTTCCCCGTTTAATTTAAATTTATAAAAACAATATGTTCTTGATGCAGCTCAGTAAATGCTTACGTTAAATAGAATACTGTCGCGCGGTAATTTGTAAAAAAATATTTCAAGTAGTCTCCTCTAACGAAACTACCGTGGGTTATTAACGTAGAATTACTTATCGTTTGCTTACCCTTTTTATTAAATGCATTTTGGTACTTTTCTGTTTAACTGTTTTACTGTTACTGGGTTTGGCGCGCGCTGCCAAAATTATAACTCGCGACGCAGGACATTTTTTTTCTCTCCGAAGGACCGTTATTGAGGAACGTAATCATACGTTAAAAAAAATCAGTGCACCTCGTAATATAACGATGTTTTTGTAAATAAAATTGAAAATTAAACTTATTAAAATTTTTCTGCAGGACAATACTATCCACCTCTGGAGAGATGAGACCAAGGAACCGGTTTTACGGTTGCTGTCTCCGGGAAGTCGATTCTCGAAATGAGAGGTCGGGGATAATTATAGGAAGTCACGAGATCGGGAATGACGAGCCGAGAAGTATTTATCGCTCTTTAGGCATTCAGAAAACTATGGAGGTTTTAATTATTTTGGCTTTAAGAAAACCTTTGCATGTTTTGCTTTTCCATTTTCATGCAATCAACGTATTTTGAGACATCTTACCCTGCGTCATACTAGTACTTTCTATTTTCCGAAGTAATGTGAGGAAGTTTCAGAAATCCTCGATACCATTTTAAACCATGGTTGCTTATGTAAATACTGGATCCAACAAAAATTTATTATTATAAATGCAGATTTCTGGGTATTTGGGTTTTTGCAATTCAGAGCTTTTTTCTTGATTTTTTTTTGTAGTTTTGTTTTCATTTAAAATGATAAGTGTGACCAGTTATATTAGTAAACAATGCAAACATAAATCAAATGGACTTCCAGAAACCGAGGACAGGATGAATAAATAATTATAATTACACTCCTAAAGTAGTGTTTTTCAGTCATAGACTTTTTCATTGCATGTATTGTAGAGAGCCGGAAGTTACAGTGTTTGGATGTATGCAAGGCGTTTCCTATAAACTTAATTTTATATGTTGTTTCTATTGTGCTGTTGAGCAAAATTTGAGGATTTTTTGAAAATAAAATAAATTTTCCGGTAATCAAATAATTTTTAAATGTTGATAGGTAAATAAGATAATAAAAGAAATTAAGTTTCTTTTTCGTTCATTAAAATTTAATTATAGTTTACTCTGAATATTATAAATTTTGGAATCAGTTAATAATCCGTAATTTGAAACTGAAAAAAATTCGTCAAACTAGAATTTCGTCCTCTGTCAAATAGAAGTTTGATGTAACTTTTTTTCCAAATCTCATAACTTGGTTTTCGTAACCATATTTATTGCTAGTTTAAAAGTTTAACAAATACTAGAAAGAATTTTTGTTAAGTTGCAAGTGGAAAATAAATATAAGAGATCAGCATTTAAAATTTTTAGATTACAGCGCAAATTCTGGTGAACAATATTCCAATTGGCATAGAGTTGAAATTTCCCTTTAAACTATTAGTAGTAATGCGTATTCCTCTCCATTTGTCTCTTGTAAACACTTTCTTTGGCAGAAAAATACACCTGTTGTTCATCATTGACAGCTGTTCCTTGCAGAAAACGTCGTTGTCTGGCTAAAATCCACCCTGGTGCCTCCGCACTCTGGGCTTTGGCCAAGGGATGGGGATGCTTGTTCCTCTTTGAAGTCGTTACTCGCGCCTTACGGACTTCGGACCTACCGCCTACTTTATAGTTTCTTGTTTCAACCATTATCATTTAAGTTAGCCTTGCCACATTGGTTACTCTTGTTCGTTCTAGTTAATTAGTTGATTTATCAACTAATTAATTTTTCCTCCCTTAATTATTGTCAATACTATTTGTAACCTTGAGAACGGTAATCTTATGTCACATACTAACATTGATACTGAGGATAAGGAGCTCTTGGTCCCTGGTGCCTCTACAGTCTTTTATGTCAATGTCAGTGTCAATGTATGAGGATAAGATCTTGTTGATGCTTAGGGCCTGTTCACATAGGAGTCCGTTGCGTTGCGTTGCGTTAAGGAAAAGATGACGTTAAGACGAAAATAAACCAATCATAGGCGTTAAAAATTTCGTTGCTAATCGTTTGGAGGTGTTTGTAATTGGTTAAATATATATATTTTTTTTTTTTACCTATGGCTTTATTTGGAAAATTAATCCATATTTACAGGCAACACAAACAGCAAAGAACTAAGCATTGAACAGATGCTTAAAGCACAACAGTAAACAAAGTCAGATAAAAGGTGTTAAAAGTTCATAGAAAGTTCATCATATCTCTAGCGTCCCAGTATAATTTAGTAACGTTCTCACTTTTTTGGGCTTCCGGATCAAGTCCTGGGCATGTAAGTAAATGATCTGCATTCATATTGCCAGCCCTGCAGACCTGGCATTCACTTTTGGTTAGGATGCCAATTCGGTTTAAATGTTCTGCTAGACAGTCGTGACCTGTTTTAAGTCTGAAATGTGCCACTGCTTCTGTACGGAATTTATGACTATAGTCTTTCCAGCTGTCCTGGATCTCTTCCCAACGTTTCCCTTTAGATAGCAAGTTCTGCTCTGTCTAAAGTTTTAAAGAGATTTTGTTGTAGATGTTTTTCTTTATTGAGCCTGTAGAGATTGGATGACTTAATTGTTGTTCTAGGGTTCCCTTCTTTGCTAACGAGTCGGCTCTTTCTTTACCTTCAATGCCAACGTGCTATGGGATCCATTGAAACACTATCACTTTATTATTACTTTCAAGGAGTTTAATGTTTTGTTTTATTTGGGAGATACCAGGCAATTCAGCGCTACGATTCGTCGTAACAGCCTGTATTGCAGCCATTGAGTCTACCAAAATTACAGCTTTAGTAAATAGGTTGGTATTCAATATGAGGCTGTTCATTGCCAATGAAATTGCTTGGATTTCAGCATCATAGCTAGACATGTTCCCTCCACCAGAAGCAGAATGAGAAAATAATTTTGCTATATACCCCGGCACCAGTCTTATCTTGAAGCCTGGAACCATCTGTGTAAATTCTTGTCCATTCAGACTCAGGGTATTTTTCATCTAATACACACAATGAGGTGGTTCTTAAAATTGGTTCTAGAATTCCTTTCTTGCCCGAGTTATCTATTTCCAGGTGATTTTCAATGTCCATAAAGTCTAGGGGGTTTACCAAGTTTGTATTCAAAACCGTCAATTCTGTAACATCAAATTCATCCAATAATTTTAGACAACCCTCAAGAGGTAATGTTGCTCGCGTCCGTGATATCCTTAAATCACACGTGCCTCCTGGGTGGTGCTAAATGAGTAACAACTCTGGCTGCAGGCTCACCTCGAAAAAAAATTGGTTAAATATATTTCCATACTTTAACGCTCCGCTACCGGACTCCTATGGTGAACAGGCCCTTACTTTCAAAAATGAACTCTTCTTGCCCTTGACTGGTCTTCCACGGATCTTTTCCTGAGAGGAAATCAGTACTTAAAAGGCCAAAAATCCCCACAAAAGATATGTCCTTTTCATGAACGTTAACGGTACCGACTATCGACCAATCAGAGAGAGACTACATTTTATCGCTAGTGGCTTGCAAAACCTAAGTCGTCATAAAAATCTCTGCAGTATCAGTATCAATGGTGTTTAATCGTATCATAGAGCATCTTTAAGTAACCACTCAACTTTACGAATGTAAAGCATAAACATTACACAAATTTGTGATTTTACCGAAACACGTGCAGTAAAGCTTAACAATGCGTCCACTCACCGATGACGAGACTAAAGTTATTTTTGAGAAATTGTCAAAATAGTAAGATTTGTCATTTATATCATAATACATTTAGTTATAAATACTTTTTGTTACATTTTTTATTTACTTGAAAATATTTCGGAATCTTGAGGTTCTCCTTGATTTTGTAGTATAACCTTATCAAAAGTCCCTGTAATGAGTAAAGCCTGTAATGAATAAAGGGACCACCCTAGTAGTGTACCTTTTTATGCAAGTTCTTTTTTCTTTGCCTATCGGCATTCTTCTGGAATTAAATGTTGAAATCTCTATAACATCCTCTTACATAGCTAAAATTTGTGATCTGTAGGTTAGTAAGCTTTCATCGGTTTTCTCTCTTTAAGGGATTAAGAAAACTGATCAAAGCTTGCATTTGCAACCAAAAAATTTTCAGATAAGATCTCTACTCACCTTTAGTAAAACCTAGGTTAGTAAGATATCATCGGTTTTCTCTCTTAAAGGGAAGCGAGTAAGAAAACTGATGAAATCTTGCATTTCTAATAAAAAAATTTTCACATTGGAGGTCTATACTCACCTTTAGTAAAACCCTATTTTAACGTTAGTTTGTGAACATCAATTTGTGCGAACTCATACCGAATCAGACTACGTTTAAAAGGTAGCATGCATTTCATTAAATATGTTTTCTGGGTTTATTATTTTTAATTTATTGAATGATTTGATTTTATGTTATTTTAAGTTCATGTGACTTATTCTAATACAATCCATCATAATACAATGAATTTTTTCATCTCCTTTTTGCTGTGGTGTATAATAGTTTTTTTTTTTTGAAATTTCTGAATTGGTATTTGAGATTTGTGGCAATATTGAAGTTGTTAAGTTTACCTGGGTTTTAATAAGAATTAATTCTTTAACTGACCACAGTATTAATTAATTATCGTGAATGGATACATTATCAGTTTTTAATATGTATTTCTATAAAACTTAAATTTGTGGGCATTATTAAATAAGTCTTTTAACCCTTTCGCAACAGGGCGCCTCTGACTACTGGGGACGGAGCGATGGTGAAAGGAATCATCCCACAGATCGGGGGTTTTGTGTCACTAAGCCTAACTTTAAGAAAAAATTCACACAAAAAAAAGTTTAAGCCCTAGCTTCGTAATTTGCCGTACCGTTTTAGATTATTAGTTAAGCTGTCATATGCGTTAAAATTAGCCTTTAATAATCTTTTTTCTTTCATTTACACAAAAAAAGATAAAAAAATTTGCTTACCATAAGAAATTTTTTTCGAAAGCGCTATTCAAATTATTCCGAAGTATTAATTGACAAAATACATTAATGAAGTTTAAAATTAATTAAAAAAAATAACACAGACTATTTACAACAAGAAGTAACAATATTTTAAAGGAAGCCTGAGTGTGGTAAATCTCGAAGCACAGAGAAACGCAAACTCCTACATTGCATGATCTACTAGCATAAAATGTTTGTTGATTTTTCCTTTGTTTTAGCACGGTTTGTGAGCAAACTATGCACCTTCAAAATTATCATTGCAAAAAATCTATTTTAAATCTGCAATACTTAAATTTGAATATTTGGGTGATTTAGAAGTTGATGGAGCACTTCTTTAAGCGTGTTGAGCAAAACTGTTTGTTTTTTCAACAATTAAATTTAGTAGATCATCATCAAAGAAAATAGTAATGAAATAAATTTCTTTTTCAGCATTTACTACAGAATTTGTCCCGATGTTCCAATAAATGTATGGGGATGCAATTCCTCCAGTGCTCGAGTCCAAGATAAAGTATTTTGAGTCAAACTTCTATTGGAAGTGGAAGGCAGTCACTCAGTGAGCTCAGTCTCTAACAAAATGTCCGTATCAGAATCACTAGAAATATCACTTTCTAACTCTTTAGACAATGAATCATCACTCTCATCTATGTCACTAATTGGCTCATTTATCATGCGAGTATATTCTTCCTCTGATAAATAACGTTTTCTCGCCATAACTGCAGTCAAGGCTTTCCGAAATAAGAAGGGAAGTAAGCGAAATATAACCGAAAGCAACGCAAAATGTAACAGAACTGACGATAACAACCCTAAAGACCCCATATAGTAGCCAAAAAAAAAAAAAATAATAATAAAAGTATTTGGGGAGACAGCAGAAGCGCAAATGTTTATATCACGTGGAAAGTTAAAGAGCTGAGCTCTGTTTGTTTACATTTTGCTTTCCCTCCTCTCCCGCAACAGCTAATACGCAAAATACCAAATTCAGCCAGAATGTGAACAAACTGAAGGTCAGAATACTAAAACTATGTTCAGTTCAAAAGTAATGGACACCGGGCGCCATCTAGGGGTCTTTAAAAATTGTTCCAGCTTAAAATGCACATATGCATCACCTGTCCACTGGGTTCATTCTTCAGCGATGCATGGGTGGGACGCCCGGCTGTGAGCAATATTCGTAGGGAATGCATATATGGGACACCCATCCTGAAAGGGTTAATAACATAAATTTTTTTTACAAACAACAAGATAATTTGTTAATGTGAATCTTGAAAAACATATTTAATATTTGTATATTTTTAACCCCTTAAGCACCGCTATATGAACCACATCATCTATATAGAATCTAACTTTTTTTAAAGTACATTACTTGTCTCGATGTGCAGTTTAAATTTTTAAAATATCTGCATTTGTATAGACTTTATAATAGGGTTCCAAAATGGGAGACTTAATGGGGGACCTAATGGGGGTAATGCTTGTTTCTTCCATGTATGAACATCCAAGCCATATGTTACGCTAAATTCAAGCAAGTATGTATTTAAAACCTCCTGACACGATTATTGTATATTATTTATGGAGTTAAAAATATAATTGTAATTTTTAATCATGTATAAAAATTTCAAGAAATTTTTCATCACACAGAAAATTGAGCTATTTTGTTAATAACTTAACAAATGAAATTTATTTACATGTTATAATCTATATTTTTACTGAGTCTCCCGTACAATCTTTTATGAAAAATATAAGAGCAATTTTTAATGTAGCATTACTGTACATTTTTTGCAACATAAGACGAGTGTTCTTTTAGTAGATTTTGCATTTTGATTGTTTTCCAGCTAGTGAAATAAAACGATTCATGCCATTATAATGAATATGTGGTGCACTATATTCACTGGTGTATATATTCACTGGTGCTCATGGTCCTAAACTAATTGTCTCTTCCGATTCAGGTTTTTCTGTTTTGATCAATGCAATAACACTGATGAAGGAATTCTAACTGGGACATTAGTCTTTTAATTTCTCTATGGATTTTCCATGCTGCTATAACAGCCGTGTTTAATATGTTGGTAAAATAGGGACACCGCTTGTTTTCTTCAGACGTTTCATGATTTCCAAGTCAAAGTACATTTGGAAAAGTTCATAGAGAGATTTCATTGCCAATTCAGCCTGGGTCTCTTCAAGTGTTGACACTTCAGATTCAATAGCCAATACTTGATTTGCTTTCTTCAAATTTAATAGTTTCATTTTAGCTTTCCTTTCCTTCAATTTGTTTCCTTCCATACTTGTATTATCGTCTGAAGTATCATTTTTAATGGGTCTTTTTCTCTTCTTACATTTTATTTTCTTCACAAGGTTTCTACCTTCCTGCTTTTTGACTCTTAGTTCAACTTGTCCAGAAACATCCCCTGGAATTATTTTACCTAAATCATTCTCTGTAGCATTTTTTTCACCAGTTACCCGAGCAGGATTGGGGAAGCAAACAGATAATGCTGCCTTCATCTGAGTATTCATCAGAATCCAAAGAATGCATTTCTAAACCATAATCTAAAGCTTGAATTGTCAAGATTTTTTTCCCTTTATTTCAAGATTAAAAAAAATAGTTTCAAATAAACCTCTCTTCATGAAAATATTCTGGGTACCACCTGATCCCTTGTTCTTCACAGAAATAGATATAAAGATAATGAATCAATAGTAACAAACACACATTCCATAAGGCAGAGAGGAAGTAAAATCCACCTAGTCACATGGCACAAAGTCTCCATTCTGGGACCATTCAAAATAAGTGCTTAGAAGTCAGTATTAAAATATTTCATTTGATTTCTGCTTGACATGCAACATTCACACTGTTATTAGTATTCATTTTTTGTAAAAAGCAAGTCACTCACACACATATATATATATATGTATTTTACTTGAATTTTTTTTTACTAATGTAAGTCGAATTTGTCAATTTTGGACATATTCGTATGACTAAAATAAAGAAATTTTAAAGTTGTTGTTCTGAAAAAAATTCAGAGTATACTTTGTACTATAAAGATACAAATTAAAAAAAAGATTTGTTTATATATTAATATCATGTTGAGAAAAAAATTATAATTGAAGGTTTCCAAAATGAGAGACTTTGCTTAATGGGTTAAAGTTTCTTTTTCTTATATTTATGAGAATCTTTATAAATGTGAAAAGTTTATATTTGAACATTCTCTTGCCTCTTTTATTTTTAACTCTTAACTTTTACAAATTATTGTAGCATAATGATAAATGTTTTGCATTAAACATCCTATTCATTTGTTTTTTCAGCATTGGTGAAAACATAAAGTTGCTCATTGACAGACCAGATGGATTATACTGCTTCAGGCTTCACCGTAATAGGGTATTTTATATTAGGTATTATATTTTGTTGATTTGTCTAAGCATTATACTAATTCTAGGTGTCATGTTTAAATGTCAAATTAATTATTTGCTTAAAAAATAAAACTAAACTTTAATTTTGATTATATCATATAAATGAGTTTTGAGAATAATTTACTAAATGTTTTGTAATGCCATATTAATATGATAGATTCGGGTTAGTCTATTCAATTTCTTGTCATTCTTACTGATTAATGGGGAAAAGTTTATGTTTAGTAAATATCACAATTATTAGGGGATTAGAGAAACCTTTAAATATTTACTGTATAACTGAAAGTTAAATTCTGTCCATGAATTTGAAAAGCATATATGTTTTTCTTACTTTGGAGCATAGCATGAGAACATGTACTACAGTAAGCCATGCTTGGCAAAATAACCCATCTAAGCCATGTTTATGTAATATGATATACTTTGAGCTTATTTTTCAGAATAATATATTTAAAAAGTTTTTTGAAAATAAGTTTAAATTTCAAAATTATTTAATGAAATAATTAAATCTTTTAAATCAGTTATTTTGAAGACTGATGATGGAAAATTAGTTGTAGTTAGCTGCAATCAATCATATTCTAAATTCTCTTTGGGGGGGGGGGGGTTCTAAGTAGAGTAAATTTAGTATAGAAAGAGCATGGAAAACCATTGTTTTTATTACTAATATTATTTTAAAGGTATATTTTTAATTATGTGTTAGGAATTGATTATGTATAGCAACTAATTGCTTATTAAAATATTTATGAAATTTTAAATAATACTATATCATTAGATAAAATTTTCTGTACATGCGATCTGTTAAGAATCGGTACTTAGAAGTTAAGTTTTCCTGTAGTAGTTATCAAAAATTTTGATTCTATTTGCATTTAGAGTAGACAAGTAAAGTTTTGTCTTTATATGGATACCCTGAGGGTTTTTTTCTCTTTTCATTTATTGAAAAAAAAAAGAATGGTAAAATTCCATCAGGAGTAGTAAAAAGCATGTTACTTTGCATTTTATCAAGAGCCTCTGTACTGCTTTTAGATTCACTTTAAAGGTTTCAGATAAAATTTTTGTACGAATCTTTAGCATCTGCTGTATGGAACAGAGTTGAGTTTTGTATTGTAGGTAAAAAAGTTTCAGATGGGAATTTCCAAGTTGCCTGTGTGAATATTCCTGCTACAGGGGCAGAATTGCCAGATATTTATCTTACATTACAGGCATTCTGAAAGCACCTTTGGGGGAATTTAATTTCTCTTAATTTCTCTTATTAAAAAGCCACTCAAAAATAAAGGGACAATCATACTGAAATTCATAAACTTGTATGACATAATTAAGGAGGCCAAATGCGTCATGCCAGTCTAGAAATAGTGTGCAAGTGGATAATAAAAAGCATGGAATGAAATTTAACCTGACATGATTCAAAATTCATTTAAAAAATGTAGTATATCTAACAATCTAATGAAACAGAAGATGATAATTTATTTATGGATCAGAGTAACAGTGATAGTGAAGATGAAACAGAATTCGATGATATACTTGAAGATATAACGGAAAATGAATATGACGAACTATTCATGTTATTTGATAATTAAAAATTTTAAGTTCATAAGATATGTCATTTATTTTAAATAAACTGCATTTAGGTACATGTAGAAATCTAATTTTTTTTTTATGTTCATCTTTTCCTTATTTTTAAATCTATCATTTTTATATCTGGTGTATAACATGCACCTGTAAATTTTGATCTTATTTTTTGTATTAAAAGTGCATGTTGTACGCTGGAAAATATGGTATCGAATTTGTTTAGCTTAACTTTTAAAATTAGTTAAATTAGTTTGTGATATATATATATATGTGTGTGTGTATATATAATGTGTGTGTATAATAACCAAGAAAGGGCTTGTAGATACTTTTATATCAAAAGGATGTTATAATCTTGTGTACCAATTTAAAAAGCAAAAACAAAAATAAAACTGCCCTGTTTAGATTCTATTAAGCTGTTATTTCAAAATGGCTGATTAAAAGTTTGTCTTTCTTTTTCCAGCACATATTTAATTTCATTACTCATGCATTGCCTCCTAGTTTTGCTAAATATTTTGTTAAGTTATTTAATACCTTTTGTTAAAATTGATGTATTTTGCTTCTGCAAAATCGTTATTTGGAATAAGTATTGCATTTAGGACACAATGTAGGTTACATAAATTTTGCATTTCAGTCTTCATTTGTCAAAAAGGCAAATTCAATACTAATCTCTGAAACACATTAATCAGACTTATGAGATATTTGTGACTTCAGTTTACTCAAAGTGGTATTTGCCATAAAGTCATGTGTAGCAATTAAATTTGTTCACAGGATTATCAAATGTGTTTACTTTATACTGTTTTAAAGAAAAGAATATTTTTTGAAACCCTGATATAAATACAAAACATTTTTGAATAAGAATACAATTATATTCTTTTGAAATTATATTGTTAAGCATGACTATATTTTATACCACTATTTTTTATGTATAACTATATTTTTATACGTATTTTTTTCTTTCAGTGAAATGAATATGAAACTTGCATGTAATATTTCCAGAGATAACCTTGTAAGTTTTGGGACATGTTTTGGAAAGTTCACTAAAACGAATAAATTTAGACTTAATATTACTGCCCTAGATTTTTTAGCACCATATGCTAAAGTAAGTAAACTTCAACATATATGAATAATGCTTAAATTGTTTATTGTAATTGTTTTTTTCTGATGCATATTTTTGTTTCAGCATAAAATATGGCTAAAGCCAAGTGCTGAGCAACAGTTTTTGTATGGACATAACGTTTTGAAGACTGGTCTAGCTAGAATGTCTGAGAATACATTGAAATATCAAGGAGTAATAATATACTCTCTGAGTGACATTCCTTTGGTTAGTATATCATTGTGTTATTTTAGAATATTTAACTATTTGATAATGTAGATTGTCAAGGAGGTGTGTTTAACAGTTGATGTGAAATTTATTGCCAATGTTTTTCTCTCATTTTTATTAGCCAAACTGTAACTTAACCTTTGTGTTACAAGCAGGGTTGCCAAATAAAAACACCAAAAATAAGGGATGGGTTAAATAAAAACACCGAAAATAAGTTACGGATTTTGATAACTATACTTCTGGGGAGTATGGAATACCCCCCAGGAAAAGGGGGTCTGGGGATACCCCCCCCCCCCCCCCGGAAATTTTTCAAATTTTAACCTTTCAAATAGCCATTTTCAATGCATTTTTCGTTCAGTTTTGCAACTTGCATAGAGTTTAGGTTAAGTAAACAATAATGTAATTACATAAAAAATTTCCAGATCAAAAACAGTTTAAAGTTGGTTTAGGCATATAGTACAAAACTGATTTTTATTTTATTAGTTTACTACAACTAAGTAAGTGCTCTTATGAAGTATAAGGGACATGTATGTAAAATTTGTAATTTTATTATTGTACAATATGCATAATATAATGTGTGCAGGAAATCTTTGGGGCGACTTTTGAGTCATAAAAAAGTTTTCGAATGAGTGTGTTCCCACAGTCCATTGAATTGTATGATATATTGTGCTTTACTGTGTTAAATACAGTAGCTAACTCTACTAGAGCAATTTTGTCACTTTCAGAGGAAACTTTAGTGGTGAAAAACTTTGACAGATTGCTGCCAGATGAAACAGTTATTTTGTTTTTCTTGTGCTTGGCACCCTGAGCATGTTGAGTTATGTCACTCTGACCTCCATGGGTTTGAAAAACCCTTATTACAATGGCTACAACATGCCTAATTGGCATTGTTGGGACTAGGCCTGAGTCAATCTTCGTCCTTCATCCATTCATCCCTAAAAACACACAACCTTTTTTTCGGCCCATCACTATTGGATTTTGAACGTTTACTATTAACACTGTTCATATTCAGGGATTAGTTTTATAACAAACACTTAATTCAAACGCCACTATCTATCAACACGATCACACACTAATCTGCATTCATATTTAGCACTAGACTGAGACTGTTGTCGTTGTGACGCTCTGATCACGGCATATAGAGACAACCTTCTCGTCAAGGGCCTGTTCACATAGGAGTCCGATAGCGGAAGCGTTAAAGTATTGAAATATATTTAACCAATGACAAATTTCCAAATGATTAGCAACGAAATTTTTAATGCCTATGATTGGTTTATTTCTGTCTCAGCGCCATTTTTACTTTTACGCTTCCAAACTGGATGTGAACAGGCCCTTGTAGGTGCCCAACTCGTATACAATAAATTTTTCATTTCGGTGAAAAACGGGACTTTTGCCGTCCCGTATCAAAGGTTCCTGGGATGCGGGACAAAATTTACAAATAAGGGACTGTCCCTTAAAATCCGGGACATTTGGCAACCCTGGTTACAAGACATGGATCTGCGAATTGTCCTTTAGAATGGGAAATTTTAGATAACTTTTTTCCCTTGTTCAGAGGATGGTTAGTGATATGCACTGCTAACTACTCTTCCACGGACTGTGGGAGGTGTGAGGCAGATGTTCTGTTTCTCAAGTCTCCTGACATGCTGTTTTCATTGAACAAACTACAAATGTTAAAAGAGAATTAACGTTATTTGTTTATCAAGATATTATTTAACCTAAAAGTTTTGATTTAGGTTTATATTTTTCTCCTGGGGATATTTTTCAGGACAATTATGCATCATAATTAAACTATACTTTACTCTGAATGTTAAAAATTTATGATTTGTGCTAAAAATATCTAAAATTGCATTTTTAATTTTTTCACATTAACACTCTGAAAGTAAATAAATAATTTAATAAGTAATATATACATATTTATATTCAGTAGAACCAAAATATTTGAGTTCAACCAAATGTATGAATACCATAGAATTGATAGTCTTACTCTGGAGGTAAAAAGTGATAGAGACAATCTCAGTATTATTTTTTCCAAATACCTCGTCCCTGGGAAATTTTTGAAATATAAACTCTACTTTAAATGTTTTAATTTCACTAATAATCACTTTTGGAGACTCATGTTCCATTAGAATTTTTTTCTGAACACTTGAAATCTTTTACTTTTCCATAACTGAAGTTAATTTAGATCATTTTTACGCCGAGATGATTATTTGAGAAGTTAATGTTTAAATATTGCTTAAGTTTTAATAATACTATCATACGGAATTATTTTCCTGTATATTGGTGATTCTTTTACATAACTACCTTGATGAATTTCTTTGAACTTGTTAGTTAGCTCCATGAGACTTAAGTTTTTAGAAATCTTTGTAAGTGCTTCTTGATAATCAGTGAATATATTTATTCACAACAAAAATACGGAATAATTTTTCAGAAAATCCGAAGTCACATCAAAGTTCTTGCCTTCTTGATTTCTTGACATGACAAATTCAAGTTCTAGGAAACTTATTATGGATTCACTGTGTGTTGGGAAATACCAATTAATTTCTTTGTGTTTCTTTTAAACATATGCTAGAGACCTGGAAAAAAATTCAAAATCATTTTGCTGAAAATAATTTAACATAGGTATGTATGTGTAGTGGAGGAATCAAACCTTAGCTTTACTGCCAGGATTATAATAAGCAAAATTATCAAGTATATTATCAATTATAATAAGCAAAATTATCAAGTAAATTATCAATTATAAGTTAAATTTTGCATAAAATTTGAATAATTACATCCTTTGTCAAATGTCTTGACCTAAGTTTGTTTTTGTCCAGACATGTTTTTCACCAGTTTAAAAAATTAATAAAAACTACACAAGTTTTGTTTATTTCTAAACACAAAATTCAAACTAAGAAAATAAATATAAGAACTAATATCCAAGCATTATAGTTTATAGGGCAAATCAAATAATATTACACTTGATGTAGTAGAAATTTTCCCTTGAATTAGCAGCAAATGTCTAATCCCCCCTTCCCCCCAATCTGTTGTATGTAAAAGCTGCCTTTTCCCCAGCAAAACCATTACCCCTCCTTGAAAGGGACCCCTGTGGATCCAACACCCTGTACTGATGACACTCTTTCAGTACATGGGGGTAAGAATCTTAGGACAGCAGTAATCCAAGCCTGTGTTTTGTGACAGTACTTTTTTGGACTAAATGTTATCCACCCCATATGAAAAAGGTTAATAAATTTGCCTTGTTTTAAATTTGGTACTTCATTAATTCTTGCCTGTTTTGTTTTTGCAATACATGAAAATTTTTAAAAATGGTGTCTGTGTTAACAATATACATTGGCAGAAATTGACAGAATATTTCTTTTGACTCTTTATTGATTCAAAATAAGCAATCTAATTTAGTGTTTTATTTGTAGCATTTTAATTTTGATAAAACTTTTTTTACCCTTCATTTATATTTGTTTCTTTTGACCATTTGTCATTTTAAGCACTTTTCTGAGATGATTTTTATTGTACAATTCATTAAATAACAATTCTTGTAAGTTTTGTTTAAAATGTTTAATTATTTACCACTTGAATTCCTCTTTTTAGTATGCTATGATCAATATACTTCAAAATTTTTTTACTGCAGTAAAATTCTTTCTGAATAACACTTTTTGAAATGTCACAAAGAATGTACTGTAAAATCTGCCTCATTGGACATTTCCCAATATACAAAGTTCCTCATGAGTTTTAGCATTAAATGCAGAATATTTTCCGAAAACTCATGTTTTTGCATTTTTTAGGGTTTTGGGGTCTCGGCAAAATCTGCTGAAGAGACTCGTACAGCTGATCCTCTTGCAGTCATTGCTTACCACCAGGCTGATATTGGAGAATATGTAAGATGTGAAGAAACTTTGACATGATTTTATGCTCATAACAGAAAAGCATGTACATATTTTATCCATAAAAACTTTTGTAAATAATTTCATTTTGTGTAGACAGTTTTCTTTATTTCATGTACATTTAAATTTATTTCACAACACAGTTTAATACACTGCTGTTTATTGAAATAACATCAACAAACACTTGAGTTACAGCAATGAAAATTATTTTAGTGATGACATGTACAATGTAAAAATGATTGAAATTACAGATCTGTATGTCAAAATGAACATGCTAAAATCAGTATTTTGTGTGTTTAGTTTCTACCAACATGTTTAGCAGTATCCCAGTACGTCAAACCACCTTCTTGATCCAATAATTCTTCCTCTTATATTCTCTCAACTGTTCATAAAGTCACCATTTGTGATGACATATGTTTAAGTAATAACTGAGCAATACCAATCAAACTGATTAACACAATGTGTAGGGTTTTGGTTTTGACACCTCTTATCCCCTAAATCACATTTCAGCCCCTATTGCAATATAAATCAGACTTACTTTTAATTATTTGCATGTATACCCATCTGCCAAATTTCAGATCAATTGAACAACTCTTTATTAGTGTTGCAATATCAATGAACAGCAGTGTATATGAAAATAGCTATTGGGGAGCACAGAAATTTTTAACATATCAAAGGAAAATTTTGTTAGTTTATTGTTAAATTTGATTTTATGTTACTTCAAGTTTGCTTAAATTTTTATTAGGGTATATAATAAATGAAATGTGAATGAATTTAACAGAATTATCCTGTACTGGTTCCACTTTTGGCTTATCTTTTTACATGTATATATAAATATGTAGATAAGCCTTTATTTGTATATTATCTTTTACTGGATTATTTCATGAGTTTATCTATATATTATCTGTACATATATGTTGGAATAAAAAATACTGTGCTTATGATGTGGGAAGGCTTGGATACAGTTTAGGCTTTTAATTTGTAGGTTTGCCTGCTGAATTAATATAAGCAAGAAGTATTTAACAAAGGGACAGTACAACAGTATTAACATTAATGTAAAATCTACGACATCTTTTTCTCCCAATATAGCTTTAAACCAATTTTCTTTAAACAGTCTTTAAAGTAACTGTATTTGCCAAACTTCTCTTATAACCAGCTCTCAAGCTTATCTATACCAGCTTTCAATGATGTATATTTAAACTGTCTTATGAATTTCTAGATATATCTCAGAATTTTTCTATTAATTGTTAAGAGATACACACACAAATGTCAGAAATTATATTTATTAGGCAAAACAATTTATATACATTAAAATTTACATCAATCTTGTAATTGTTGAATGTACTGTTATAACATGAAACACTAACACAAAATTAAGTCCTTTATGCATTGCAAAATAGATCACAATGAGCAAAGATTATGTAAATACATCTAAGAAAATATGTTGGACAAGAGCTGGATATTACAGCAGTTTTTATGGTTATATTCTAAGTTATATCTAAGAATATGCCATTTAATTTATATACCCATTATATGTCAGACAAGTACACATATGCTTGACTTGAATGACATTCACGTAAAATTAACAATGTATACGAAAGCTAGGTAAAAAATTATCAGTTGATTACAATTTCTTTACAATTTGTTACTATATATATTTGTCAGCTATAATTTATTTTTGTGCAACATTTATTGTATGACATTTAAAAATAGGAATTCTTTTTAACCTTGCTACAAAATACCTTTACAATATTATAGACTATATCTAGTATTTCTTGAGCTTCTGGTAAGTATATATCATTAAATCAAATTTTTATCACAATCCCCATTGACAGAAAATGTTTCATACATGAAACTATTTATTTTTATTCCATTTGATTTCAAACATTTATATCTACAGCATGAGTTTTTAAAATATCAAGTTAGATGCTGATAAAATTTATATAGATGCATTTAACTAAACTCCTTATTTATAGAGTAAAACAAAATGAAAAATGTCACGAGGTTTTTTCTACTCAAAGTTCCATCTTCTTGTTGGCATCTGATATTGTTTCAATTTTTTTCTTAAATGTATAGCTAAAATGAATACTTCAGTACGGTCTACAAATGTCTCGCAATTTTTTTTTTCAATCCAATATTTAGTTTTATCCACTGTGTTTTTAATTACGTCAGTAAAGAGAGAGGATGTGATCATGTTCAGGTGAATCACAGGATATTAAATGTAAACTTGGAGTATAAAAAGCAGGGCTTATTTGCAGTAAGTGTTTGCTTTATTACAGCAGGTCAGATGGCAAGAGTTCAGGGTTTTAAAGAGCCATTTTGTAAGTTGAATGTTTTTTTTTTGTCGTTTAATTTTGTTTGTATAGCTTAGTTTGCTGTTAAAAATAACCACTGTAACTGGTAGAAAACTAATAAATCAGATATTAATTACTGAACTTAAACTAAATTATTGCTATTTGATCATCGCAGGAAAAGTCCAGCACAATGCATATTGTTTCGTCAGTTATACATTGAGACAATTAAGCATTATTAAATATAAGTGTGCTGATAATTTTAATTCAAAAGGTTTGAAATATTATTAAGAAAAAGAAAAGCAATTTTCAAGTATGCACTTTTTGATAAAAGTTGGTACATTTCTTATAAAACACTAAATATTTCCATTTATATTGAATGCCTTATGGTAAAAAATGAAAATCAGCTATACTTTTTATTATACACGTATGAATAGACAAATAGTAAACATCTTTATTTTTCTGAAAATAAAAAGATTTGTTATACAGTTAACAAAAGGCTTATAGGTAATTTTAACTGATAAAAGCTGAAACTGTTTTCAACATAAAATACAGTGTATTTGATTGAAACTACATTACAGGACTGAATATTAAATGTAAAAACTTTACTCCTCATTTTATGCTCCAAGATCAAGCTAACCTTCTGGAAAAAGTAAATTGAATAAAAAGTAAATGTAATTAATGACTTAAGTGAAATCTCTTGGTATCTCAACATAGATAAGTAAAAATTTTGTTTATGTAAATAGTTGAATTATATTGATACTAGATTCTAGAGATATCAGAGAACATACATGTTAGGAATTGAGTGATTCCTCTGTATGGTGCTTGATACAAAATTTTTTTTCCAAATATTTCTCATTAATGCATTCAATTAAAATCCAGTTATGGCACATTTAAATTTAGATTATATTGAACTAATGCATAAAACTTTTGCATTTTATGAATTTGGCTGTTTTGTGAAATTTCTTCACTATATTTTATCATCTTTAAAAATAATAGGTTTATGCTTTAAACTGATGTAAATTCTAAGAAATAATAGATGTTATGCTGAGGTCTTTATTTTTTTTTAAAAGAAAAAATTCAAAGCACACTGGCAAAGCAACAAATAAACTCAAGTGCAGTTTCTTTGCAATTGAATAAGGATGATTACACATTACATTATTATTACTTGTATACTTTTATTAATTAATGTATTTAGCATTATTTGTGAAGTGGCTTATCTGTATTTTTAAAGGTATGAGGTATGTATATAAAAGTAAAAAAAAAGATTATTGTAAATTAAAAATTAAATATCATAAAACTGTTTATTGGCATTATATATTTAAAAAAAAAATGGTATTATTTATAAAATGATTGATTCGTGTTTTGAGTGGTATGAAGGAAACATTGCAGTTCAGAAATGATTAGATAATTAAATATAAAAGCAATTACAGTTTCACTATAACTTTTACACATTTAATTGCGGAATCAAAATTTAGGAATATTTGTTAATTAGCTGTTAAGAGCTAAACAATATGAAGTTTGCAAAGAATTAAAAGGCACTAAAGATTATTTCATCTCCAAAATACTTTTTTTAATGCTAAAAGAAACTTCTACAAATTTTTAACTTGGATGTTAGGTCTGTGAACTTAAGAGCAATAAAAGTTCATTTAAATTCTGAGCTTTTTTTTTTTTATCTTTGAAGAATAATGTAAATTATATCGCCTTATTCTGACGTAGTTTTCAGAATTTAATGCATGAGGAAAAAAATTTAAATTAACAAAAACTTGCCTCATATTTAATTAATTAAGATTTCTAAAATGAGATTTGCAGTGAAAGTGTTTCAATACTCATTGGTTTCTGTTTATTCATCCTTAAACTTTTTTGCCCTATCAAATACTTCACCTACTGCAGTTTGAATAATTTATTTTTAAACCATATCAATTATATAATGTGTTAAGGAGATGTTTTTTTTTTTTGCTAAGCTATAGAAGCAGATGAGCATGAAAAATCCATTTTCTATTAATGATATAATTTTTAAGAGTTTCTTTAGAAAACCTAATCTTTAGTGCAAAACAGGAACATACATCTTAATATTCATAATACAAAAAGGGGTGTTTATGGTCATAATTGATGACTTGATTTAATTTAAGTGTTGATCATTCAGTAATTCTCATGAACTCTATCAAAATCAGTGTCTCTGAGTCAAGTGGGAAAAATAAAACCTTTCCAATAACACAATTGTGTTTTCTCTAAACAGGATTCATTTCCTGTTGACATATATCTCTGGAAATATATCCACCAATATAATGATGTATGAAAATACTTATTCTTCATCTATCTAGGCACAAATTTTAGAATTCTCTTCATGAAATGCTGGAAACCATTATCAGATAAAAATAATAGAACAAGCAATATCATTCATACATATCCCCAAAATTAAAGCATTAGATAAATTCCTTAAAATACAATTTGAAATCTTGAGGCTGTGCATGTCATTATTTATAATAGTATAACTATGTTACACAAAAAATTCACTTTCCTGCTTGGTATTGGAAGTTCACCAATTTGTACAGCTATATGAAACAGAATGAAAGAATACCAGATGAGCTTTCCAAGCAAATACATAGTACTAAATTACCATAAATGTTTATTCTGTAATTTAGTTTATTTCAAACAATTTCTGATATTTCATTCTTAATATAGGCTACTTCTATAGTTTTCTTTAAAAGAAACTTCAGATGGATAAACACTTCCTACTTGAATGATCACTTTATGTTAATTAAACTTATATGGTTCTGTTTTTTGAATTTGTATACATGAACTCACATGCACAGTAACATGAGTTATAAATGAAAAGTATAATACTGAAAGATGGAAATTAAACAAATATAATTCTTTTTATTTCAAATGAAACTTTGAAAGACAAATCAGCAATAAAATTCAATCTGTTTCCAGATACATTTGTGATGATGAAATGACAAGATAAATTTACTTAAAATCCCAATATTATTTACTACAATGATAATTTAGTAATGTTTTAATGATCAGGTGACAGATGAGAATATTTACTCTGCAATTTTAGCAACAATTTTGTTGCAGACACTGGACAATGTAAAATCACATGCATAATTAAAAAAATTATTTAAATATTTACAAATCACAATAAAAGCTCTAAGAGAATACAAGTCTCATATTGCATTAAAAAAATGAAAATAACAGTAAAAATAACTCATAATGGCACACAGTTTCCAAACCAGTATTTTTAAGTATGCAGATCTAAACACTTCAATGCATGTAAGTATTTGTGTTAACAGAAGTAAAGAAAGAAGAACAGAAGTAACAGAAAGTTTTACAATAACTATTTCATAATTATGAAATAATCATTAAGGATATATTGATGATTATACAACAATTATATCTGAAAACTATTTACGGTGTGTAAAATTTTAATGGAGGAGAAAATTTTTAAAAAGAAAAACAATTAAATAGTTTATATTTTTCTTTTTTAAAGTACAATACAGTTATGATTTTAATTTTTTTACAACCATGTTGTTGTATCTAATGGCCCTGGCCAGAAGTACTCCAAATCAAGTCCATATGATAAGATAGCGGGCTGAGGCTCCGGTTTATGATGTCACCATAAGGGTCAGAGTCTGATTTAGTTTTACAACTATAATTATGATTTTAAAACTCAATTACTTTGGTTTAGTTTGACTGCCGATCAAATTAATAAATTTCTTAAAATTTTGTATCTGCACAAGACCTTTCATCATACAAATATGGAAGTTGTCCATATAATTCTGAGAAAGGGTGCTACAGAAATTCCATTATTTTCTAGGAGCTCTCCTAGCAGTCAGATGGCACTTTTAGGATAACCCTCTCAGGGGAGCTGTTCACACAGTGCGAACGCCTAAATCTAGTCTTTTCACTTGCATACAATGTATTCCAGTTAAATGAGAAGAAAAATGGCTTGTGCTGCCATCTGTTATCAGTTTAAAGGAGTAAAAACATTTTATAACCTTTCAATTGGAAAAATTTTCAAAATTTTTTAGGTTAAAAAAAATCTGCACTGTGCAAACGGTGGAGGTTGTTGCCCCTGAAAAGGTTAAAAGGCATATGCACATACTTCACTGCGATACTGGTTGCTTGGACTGGGCACTAAGATATCTGCTCACCAAATAGACCATATTCTGCTACACCTATGATGTCAAATATCCATCATCAGGACACCACAATACCATTTTTTACAATTAATGGTTAAGATTAGAAGTATGTACATACCCCTATATTAGAGCATGACAGCAGTTATTATTATTTTTTTTTTCCTGAGCCCATAAAAATGTTTGGACTGTGAGTAACAGCTGGTTTATACATGTAAGATCACAAAACAACTTGTGAGCTTCAATAAAAGGAAATATAGTTTCATGTGATTCTGGTTTTCTCCAGAAACTCTTGTAATATAGAAAAAAAAATTGCTTACTTTGAATAACAATATTAATAACTACTGAAATACCTCAGAATGAGAACAGTGAATTTCAACAAAATATATATATAGCTATATTTCCTAATTTTGGTGTATAGCGACCTTTTCAATAATTACAATAATACATCTATTATTCTAAATACAGTTAAAATTATGTAGTTCATTGCTTTTAATAAAAAGTCCCTTAAACAGATCATTAATAGGAATAATAGTAACAAAGATAAAAGACAACATATGTACAAATAAGAAATTATACACACTCCTCACTTTAATTAGGCCAGGCAATGGCCAAATGGCTTGGGTGTTGGCTTTTGGTACCGAAGTCTGTGGGTTTGAGTCCCACTTTTGGCATGGATGTTTGTAGCCATTTGGAATTGGCTTTAAGCAGTAGGCCCCGGTCTAATTAGCCCTCATATAGCAAAAAAAAAAAGACCATAGCACTCTCTACCTACCAACCTACCTCACTTTAATTAAATAAATGCTAATAGGTTAATTTTTTTAGGACAGGAATTTATAAAAATGAATTTTAAGGTGATTGATAATAAAGTACATAACACCTTAATATATCATATTATTATAAAGGTAAAATAATACTTAAAAATACTTAGAATATTAAATTATATAAAATTTTAAAAACTGTGATGGAAGTTATATCACAATTCTTTTGAAGTGAAGACTGAATTATAAGGTATATGAGTTTTAAGATGACAAAATCTTCTAAAATTTTAAGTTATTTAATGATTTAAAAATTTAAGTTATTTAATACACAATGTTATTTTAAAAAAGTTTATTCTTCTCTTTCAATTTTTAAAATTATTGTATTTAATGAGTTTTAAAACATATAAAACAGTGTCTAAATTTTGTTTCACTATGAATGATGATTTAAATAAAGAAATTTATCACCTATGATGAAATATGAAGCATATCAAGCTTAAGGAAGATGAAATATATGAAGCATATTAATTTTGTTTCATTATGAATGATGATTTAAATAAAGAAATTTATCACCTATGATGAGATATGAAGCTTATCAAGCTATATCAATTATCATTAAAGGTTGTAAAGCAATTTTTAAAGAAAATGTAATTTTTATAGAAAATTTTTATTTGCTATTCACAATTTTATGCAGCTAAGAATACAGGATATTAGTTTTGAATATAGAATAGAATTTTGAGTATAAAATTAATCTCTATATAATGTTGCAATGCATTTCATTACAGTATTTGATATAACTAGTTTTTATTCTACAGAGGTCAATAAACTTCACTGGCAATCACCCATTTTGAGAAATCTCATATAATTACTACAGTACAGTTAAAAAGTACTATTGATAACAACAGATAAAGTAACAATGATGCACTTCACTTCCAAAATTAGTACAACATTACACACCTGCAGCTGAAAACAGTATTACACATACCATTTATGGAACTAGAAAAATAAACAAATTACAAATACATCTTTTATAAGCTTGAAATATAATGCCAAAAAGATAAGTTCATATAAATGCCTCTACAAAGCTCTATATACCTGTTATAAGGCTAGATAGTCACATTTTAAAGTAAATTCAATTAGTTGAACTGAAAATTGTTGATGAATAAAATATTGCATACACCCAGACAGTTAAATAAGATGCTGACAAAAAATTCTGAATTTCAATAACTGATGAAAAACAAAAGCACTTGGAATGATATTAATTATATACAAAGCAAAATGTATTTAAAAAATAGTTATTAAAGCACGTCTGCAAATATACTGGTAGCGTTGCTCAGCAACCCAGTCTTAAAGCATCTGCTTGCTGCAGCTAAGAGATATCTCATGCAATGAGCAGCAGAATACTACCTTTATTATTTTTCAGTTTATCTGTAAAAAAAGAGAGGACTTTAAGAAAAAAAAAACATAGTTTATTTTAAAAAACTGTTTATTGAACAAAATATAAATGTTTAATTGAAATTAATTTTTTGTTTGCACTTGATCAAGCAAAAAATATAATTTTTTATACATTAGGATAAAAGGGCTAGGACACACACTTTATAAAATGCAAACTGATTAAAGATTTGGTGTTTAACTAATCAAACATAAAGCAGCATAACAACAAATACATGATGAAAAAGCAATATACCTTTCTAGCAGTTTAAAGTAATACAATATCTACACAATAAAGAGTATTTACACGTTTAATACATATTTAATTTTGTTCCCTTTAATACTTGGCCATGTGTATTGTTACTACAAAAACCCTAGATTCCATATCTGCCAACATAGAATATAAAATGCAAAATATTCTGAATATCCAACAATTCAAAATTATTGAAATCATGTGATAATTGCGAGGTCTACAGGGATAAAAAATTAGGCTGATCCAGTCTAAGCCTGCCTGATTATTAGTTTGGCCCATCTTGGCCTGTAATTTTCCCACTTAGTGGACGCAGCCTGGCCCACTAACAAATATTCACAGTGTTCAAGTAAAGTAAAAACTGATTTTAGCAATCACTTTTATATACTCCATTAAGAAGGTGTGTAAAACATTTATATTAACCTTTTTTTAGTTATTACAGTAATATTGTAAATATCATCACAAACATAAGGCAAATTACTTCATATTAAATCCCACAAGTAGCACCATAATAATATAAGTGAGAATTTTTTGTGACTATATCAAAGTAAAAAAAGAGATAACTTTAATACTTGAAATTAAGTACGCTTTTATAATTTATTTTCATAAAGATTATAAACTATTATGTCTTTAAGGCATCAAAATATTTTTTCTTTAATTGAAATGTCTTAAACCATCACTAAAGGATCATTTTACAAATATTAGAAAAATAATTAGAATTTAAGTCTTCACAAGTTGTCCTGACAAACAGCTACTAAATACAAGGAAAAGTAACCTGACTTGAATTAAAAGAGAGGAAACCACGCTAATGCCAACCACTGAGTTGAGTCAAGGAAAAATAGGCCTTTAACAACATACAAGCTTGGCCAGGCCAGTGTAGATCTCTATAGTTATTATATTTTAGATATTTTAAATAAATGCTGAGATGAACAAACATGGAACTGCATTACCTGGACTTAAAAATTATAATTTTATATAACATTAATAATTTAGATCTTAATATATTTCTGTTCTGTTGCCTTCAGGAATTTTAATGTAATATTAAACACATGCATGACAATTTCAAAAAATATTTAAAATTACACTAAAGGGCTGGAAAAAGTCTATTTTTTCTTTTCTTTGTAACTTACTGAAACTTCTATAACAGAGGCAAAATTTGACAATAACATATTAGAGCCTTTTTAATTTTTTGATTTTATACATTGTTAAGGACAACAACAACAAATCTTATCTATTTTGAATTACTCTACAATGTTTTTTCTCTTATTAAAAAGAAATAATTCTCTTATTATTTCAGGTTTAGAAGTTTTGACATTGGCAATTATTGCTCCTATTATTTTTCATTTCGAGTAAATTTTTCTTTTTTTAATATTAAAAAAAATAGACTATTTAATTTCAACAGAATTTTTTTTTCTTTTTATTTCCAGATCAAATCAATTCAAAATGTACCATCTACTTAAAATTTAAAACTAGAACTCGGAAAAAGTTACAAATGAATGGTTATATTCTCTCTTTGCCTATTCTCAATATAAAATACATTTGAGATCATGAATGACAATAAGCAAACATTGCTTCTATACTAATCAGTTATACAGAACTCAGAATACAATTGTGATATGAAAATAAAAATTAGAGGAGTTAATTTAGTGCTTTAACCCTTAGACCATTGAGTTTTTGCCTTCCGGTTTTTCCCCCAGTGTTGGTTTTTTTTTGTTTTTGGAAGCACATTTTGAAGGAACGTTCAAAACAGAAATAACTTAACTGTATTGAACTGTTGGCAAGTTCAATACAGTTAAGTTATTTAAATCAAAATGAATAGTACAAAATAAGTGAAATATAAAATTTTTAAGAATACGTATGTATATTTATATAATGTACAGGTTTTTTTGTTCATAAATTTCTTATAGTATGATATATTTTAAAGCAAGGTGATATGCATAAACCCATTTCACAGTCTTTACACCATATAGTCTTTTCAATACTTTTGCCACCGATTAAATCTGAATAACCACTCTCGGAATCACTTGAAATGTCCTTTTGAATAGCCTTTAGCTTTCAAAAACTCAAAACTCCCGCCCATTTTATACTTCACGTATTCTCAAAATAACCACCTAAAAATCTACTTCTTATCAGGTGAAATTGTATTCAAATACCATAAATTCTGTCATCTATTGACGAATGAAAAAATAAATTTAGAATGTGTTAAATGCCTTTGTAATGTGCAAAACATTGGAAAATCCAGATAGACGAGTTTGTAACGCCGGGGGAAAGACTTTGATGATCGTAACAGTCTAAGGGTTAATGATGTTACAACAGTATGAGTGAAATATGTGGTATTCATTAACTTTCAGTCAAAATGCAAAAATCTGTGATAGCATTAGAATTAATATTTACAGTAAATAGGTAAAGTAAAATCCTTTGTAACTTAACATGCTGAAATTTTGGTAGTTATTGATTGCTATTAAAATCAAGAATATGGCTCAGATACTTTCACTAAGGTTTTACACAATTAAGTAGATGCTATTTATTGTTACAATCCATTGAAAATCAAATAAGTAAATTCAAAGAGAAAATTTTCAAATGAACTATTACCCCAGTTTGCAGGAAAGAAGTGTCATGTTTTCCTTGGAGGAGGAGGTGGTGCAATTGTTGGTGGGGGTCCTATGTTGAAGGATGCTGATAAAGGTACCAGTAATGGCTTATCCTTTAATGGAATATTTTCATACAATTGAAGTGGTTCATCAGGTGGTCTATAAGTAAACACACAATTGTAGTAAATATGCATAATACAACTTTAAGTAGAAAAATAAATTAAGAATAATTATTTGCTGAAAATATGAAATAAACCTTGGAACTATTGTGTCAGGACTAGGTCTTGGAGGCACAGGTGGTTTTAAATTTTCACATGATGTCCTAGACACTAGAGGAGGCATGGTTGGTGTAGGAGGACTAAGAGTTGTTGCACAAAGGGGTACATTTGAGAGCACTTTTGCAGGTTCATTGGCACCAGCAGCTTCTGCAGTATATTTGATATTTGTATATTCTCTTCCTAACTGGATACTTTTCTACAATTAAGTAAATGTTCAGTATAAGAGAAAATGAGAAATTAGATGCAGCTATTTACATACAGTATGGTGCAGTAAAAATTCTTATTATTATTTATACATTTTTAAGAACATTAAACCACAATAAAGAAATACCCCATATACTGTAAATATATCATTAGAGTATTATATGGAAAACAAGATCTGGTTTTGAAAAATTCTTACTTAGTACAGATATAGATTACAGCAAGAGTGCATTAAGAATGTGCTTAAAGCCTCCAAAATTAAGAGCAGAGGTAGAGAGGAAGGGGTGCTAAAAAATTAAGTCTCATTATCTGTATAAGAAATAATATATTAACACAAATCAACTGTGTTGAAGTCAATAGGTAAATTCATGATCATGAATTTCAATCAACTTTCCTAAATGTAAAAACTATGCCTTTTTAAAAATATTGATCTGTAATTCTAGCGGCATATCTTCTTTTTCAATACTTGTTGAAAACTATTTAAACATCTCAATAACAAGCACACATTGAATCAATGTGCCTCATGTTTTTGTACTAAGGTCCGATTATAAAGACGTTGATTGAATCTACAAACTTAATACAAGAAAAATATCACGATAAAATAAGTTTAAATTGTGTATTATAATTCCTTTATAAATAGTGTCTAATACAGTGGTTCTCATTTTTTTTTTTTCTTCATTCTCCCCTTAACATAGTTCAGAATATCATTTCCTACTTCCCAAGACTGATTCTAATTCAAACGTACATTCCAAATAATATGCATATAATATTGAAAATCCTTAATTATTTTTTCTATATTAGTACATATACATTTATTTGGATTATTTTTATAGTAAAGTTTTACAAATTTAAAAGCAATAGAAAATGTTGATAGTTTTCAATACTTGAATAAATAAAATTAGTTAATTTTATATTCATAACTAATTACTTAACAGACTAAAGTTAATGAAGCATATTTCAATAAACAAAAAGTTAAGTAGAATGCCAGGGTAGTGATTTTTTGAAGTTTTTTAATGAAGATTACAGTCAGAGGGAAACATATGATTGTTTTTCTTTGCCAGGTCTTGGATTAGCAGACTGCTTGAAAGGGAAGAATTCTTGACTGCTACAACACATATCATTTTCAGCCTCTAATCTCACCAAATGATCATTAAATGATGTACCTTTATTTGTCTCTCATAGCATGTTGATATTTCTGCATTGAAAGTGGTGTTCCTCACGAGAGAAAAATTTCTTAGATATGTTAAAACAAAATTTCTTGCAGCACTTTTGGTCTTTAAATAATAATTTAATTTTGTAAATGAAAACAATGCTGCATGTTCAAGCACTGATTTTAATATGTGGCATTCAATAAATATTATTGAATATTGCAGATTAAATTAAAAACAAACTACAATTTTATAGATTGTACATAATTTATAGAACATCACAATTTTCTGAAAAGTGGCCCCAATTCCCCTCTTGTTGAGAACCCCTGGGCTAACCATTACCATTATACTGTACCATTGACATATTATTTACTTGCTTTCAATCTGTCAAATTAATTTCTGGAACATTTAAAAAAACAAACATTTTCAAGTTTTAATTTGCACTTAATTTAATAGAATTAAATGTTTTTTAAATTATGCCAAGATAAGTACTGATAACATTTTTTGATGGGAAAAGTGGTATAAAATTAACTGCTACCAAGGAAAATTCTGATTAATTTTCTATGGAACAAAGAAAGTGTTCAATACAGTACAACCTTTGAAAACCGGAATCATTCAAGACACGGCAATTCCGGATTTGAGAGGTTTTTAAATAACACTACAAAATTTTAGGAGAAAAAATAAACAGACTTAAAAAAAAAACATGTAAAATGGTTTAATTATTAAATAAACCTAAATACAGAACATATAATTACATTATAATTTAAACATTTCAGTAAATAATGTCTGTTGTTTTAGTTTCAGCTTATTAGAAATTATTTTTTCTCGAATCCTATATAGTGCCATAATTTCATGTTTCGAGATAAAATTCCAGTGTTCTAAGCCTAATATTGTTTTATCTAATGATTTTATCAGGTTTTCCATTGACATTGTTTCATTTTTGGGGCATTCTGAATCACTTTCACGATTGTTGTCATCACAACCTTTGTTATTTACCACACTATCAATAATTTCATAATTGCTCAGAGAACCGACAATCAGCACATTTTTGTAAATGTCTAAAACTTCCTGTAAGTCCGATTTATCCAAGTTAATGTTGCCTTTATTTGCACATTCTACTAATTTTGCTATTTCAGCTTCTTTCCCAGATACTTGAAAGCCTTCAAAATCGCTGCTGTCATTTCCTTGAAAGGAAGCGCATTTCTTTACTGATCATTTTGGTAGTCATTTTTACTGATCATTTTGGTAGACATCTAAAATTGGCCGGAATGTTTTAATAAATGGTAAAATTGGCTATTTATTAAAACATTCCGGATTTGGGAGGTTGTACTGTATCTATAAAATAATCAACTCGTGTTAAAGACACAAAATTTGACTTTTATTACTGACAGACGAAATATGAAATCTTGTCCTAAAGGGGGATAAGAGTAGATTCAAAATTTGGTAGTACTTGAGGCCTTTAGGTTGGCTAATTTACCACTGCTATAGTGAGCCTTGACTTATGAAGTATACATGATACACAGATGCAATTTATAAAAAAATGTAGATATTGAGAAGTTTCTTCATAATTTTAACGTTTATAAAACTTTTACGAGACCATATTTTTCAACAATTTGTATGAAATAAAACATTTGTAAAGTAAAAATGAAATGAACATGTGTGGCACCTTAAAATGCTATGAACTTGCACTTCTACCACATGTGATTAAAATGGTACTTCCATCAGTAATGTAAGAACACACTAATGGTAAATACAGTCGATTCCGGTTAATTGGACCAGCTGCTTATTCGGACTGAGTCCTGACTTGTAACATAGTGAATGTTCATTTAATCGGACCAGCCGGTTAATAGGACCAAAATGTTCACATCCCGATGTGGTCCGATTGACCGGAATTAACTGCATAACTATACTAAGAACTATTCTGTAATTTATTCCAAAATAATACTATTAATAAGAATCGATTGAGACTTAAAAATGATACATTTTCCTCTACAAAATGCAACTGACAACTTAATCCCTCTCCCCTTACAAAATACTATATTAAATGCATGTGCATGTACAAGGTAAAGTTAACACAATAAAATCTTTTTCTTCAAGGAAGTGAAATGCTCTCTGAAGGTTCAACACCTTTTTTGATACCTCAAGAATTTTACTGCATAATACCTGATAATCAATACATAATAAAATTACCAAGCAATTTAAATGGCAAACTAAAAATCTGAAAAGAATTAATTTAGACTATGAACTAACTAAATAATTGTTACAGTTTAATAATAATAATAATAATAATAAAAATAAAAATTTTTTTAAAAAAATTAAAAATTTATTGTTTTATGAGTCAAATTAAGCATTTTTTACTTACATTGAAAAGTCTTTTTCATTTTGTCTCAATAAATATATCTAACCTGAGTAATTACATGTTACTGTCAAAGATTCAATTATAATAAAGAACAGTACAGAAAATGTTACAAAACCTGTTCAGCCTGTATTCGCTGCTGCAATGTGTCAATATAATGTTGCACTGCTAAGTAAACAAATTTGTACTGAGCCTCAGTTTGTACCATACCAGACCTCTGAGATCTGACCATTTGAATAGTTCTTTGAATGTCTATTTCACAGTCAAGACCTAAAATGACAAATTGAGGATACAATATAATAAAATGCTTATCACTTTTACAGATATTTTTGATGAATGAAATGCCACAATGTGAAAAATAAAATAGGATAATTTAATACCTTGCCGTTTTATTAAGTCCACAATCATATCTATGACTATGAATGTTCCAGTTCTTCCAATACCAGCACTGAGAAAATCAAGAAACTTAATTCAGAAACTTAAAACTGAATATTTGAAAGGATGTTTATATAAATTTATATATTATCCAAGCAAACATTAAACCACATACTAATTAAAAAATTTGGTTGTTTCCAATGATAAGGTGGCGTAGCTATAAAAGATACAGCTGAGAGATGGACTAAAATAGTAGGCACATGCCAATCAGAATTTTACAGTTCACAGGGAGAAAGAAGAACATAATTAGAGGTCCGGAATAAATAATAAATAGCTAGTGTTAGTAAGTTTAGCTTAACTATCCTCCCACAAATATTCTTGGTACATTATGAGAGTTCTAGAGTTAACATGGTAAATCCTCTTTGGAATACATTAATAAATTTGAATGAATGAAAGTAACTTAGTTGGATATTAGCAGTGACAGAAAGTCATATTATTTGTAACACAGGTAGATTGACTAAATATGCCCATTCATATATATATATATATATATATATATATGAGGGTTGTTTGATAAGTCCATGAAAAAAGAATGAAAATGATATGTTTTTGAAAATGTTTTAATTTATTTCTCTACACAATTTCCCTAAAGGTCAATACATTTGGTTCAATGATTTTCAAGCTTTTTATCCCTTCCGTAAAATAAGAGCTATCCAACTTCTCAAAATAAGAGTTTGTTTCACTAATCACTTTGGAATTCCATGCAAATTCCTGCACTTTCTCTTAATTTCCCCTCTATAAATGATACAAAAACAGATTATTTTGCCCTGTTCCAAGTTGTTAATAAAGATTATACTATGGACATCCGAAACACAGTGGCCATAACATTTTCCTATTGATATATCAGTTTTTGCCTTCTTCGGTCCAAGTTCACCAGCATCAACCTATTGTTTTCATTATTTTTCCCTTTCAGGCTCACAGTGATGTGTCCACATTTTGTCAACTGTAATGACATGATGCAAAAAATCATCTGGATTTCATTTAATAACTCCAAATAGTGCTTTGAAGAGGTCAAATATTCACCTTTGTGATGAATTGTTAGCAAGCTCTGCACCCACCATGTTGACAGCGTCCTCATATCTAAATATTATTGCAAAATGTTATGTATGTACTCTGATGAGATGCCCAAAGTCTCAGAAATCTCAAATACTTTTACTCTTCTATCCTTCATACCCATAACATGGATTTTTTTGATAATTTCTGGCATAGTAACCTCAGTAGGGTGACCAGAATGTTCAATGTCACTTGTGCTCATTTGGTCACGATGAAAATGAACAAACCACTTATCATTTTAAGCAACAGTGCAGATTTACCATAATATCTATAAAGCCCTATAAAGCCTGGATTTAGTTTCTCTTACCATTTAGTTTTTTAAAAAGAAATGTTTTATCAACACACAGGACTCATATTTCTTCACTGAATGAGCAATAGAAGTAGAGTTGACTGACTAAAATGGCTCTCAAATACAGACTAAGTGTCGAATCTATTTAGAATTTGACATGCATGTCTTTGAAGCATGCTGTACATAAGAGTGCCTACAATTTCAGTGAAAAGGTGCCATTCTCTCAGATTTTGCAGACTTATCAAACAACCTTCATATATATATAATACAGTTGGCTCTCTGTTTAACGACTTTCAAGGGACTGTGAAAAATTGTCCTTAAGTAGAGACCGCCCTTAAACAGAATTTGTAAAAAAATAACATTTCCCATATGGTTGGAGGGGCCGGGACTGGGAAATATCGTCTTTAAATAGAGATCGTCGTTAAGTAGAGCGTCGTTAAACAGAGAGCCAACTGTATCTTAAATATTTTGCCCTCCATTCTAGCATTTAAATTCCCTTTCCTAAATCCAATCCCCAGTAATATTAATTTATTGCCTTAAAACCCTTAGCTACAGAACTTCCCATGAACTGCATGCCTTTGCATTTCTACACATGTATGGAATTCAGGAGTGGACTAGCAATGCGAGCCCCTAAATCTGCTGACCCTACAAATAATAGTCACATGTTCCTCTCGCCCTTTCGCGTTTAATGTTGAAAGGTGATATTATTCTAAGCCATTCTTCTGGAATGAAAGGAGGTATTTTCACTCTAATAAACGATGTACTAAGAAGTTTGGCCCAACTGCATTTAAATTTAATTTTTATTCCTTTCAGGCTGAGTCTAGCTCCAGTCATGTAATTATGAGCTAGTTTTCCCTTTCAGGTTATATTTTAAGGACGTGATGTAATGGGAATATTACATATATATATATATATATATATATATATATATATTAATTTACATTTATATTGAATATTATAAAGTATAATCACAGAAATATAGGGTCAATTTTTTTTTACCTATATGAAATATATTTTATTGTTTAAAATACTCAGGCACGGCTTTTATTGTATTTTCATAATTTAGAATAAGTGGTTCTAGTTTTATAAAGGGGATTAATTTTTTTTTACGTATTATTAGAAGATTAAAAAATATTTAACAAAACTCTTTATGAATTAGTTATTATTCCAGATCTTTAATATCATTAATTGTTTTAAGGGGCAATTTCCTTCCTCTGTTTTTTTTTCTTTAAGTTTTTCTTTCATTTGTTTGAATAGGTGAATTAAACCAAGACCAAACTTATATTAAAAAAAAAAAAGAGAGTGAAAAATTCATTAAAATAATTCCAAAATGACAGACCTGATCTTGGGTTAGAAAAACACAATCTAGGTTCAAGTGGGGAATTTGATAACCTTTAAGCGGCAAAAGAGGGGGAAAAAAAGTATGGAACACAAATTATGTACATAATTATGAAAAGAGAAAAATTTCGAAGAATTAATAAGCATATTCAACTATACTAACAGCCTTAACATATCTGTTACATAAATATTAAGAATTATATCTAAGTCTCAATAATAATTTCCTTCTAGTCTAAGAAATGACAATGTATGAAGAATACCTGCAATGAACCACAATTGGACCAGCTCCTGTGATTGATTCTTGACGATGATTAACATCATGAAGAAAATTAAGAACACAGCCAGGATCAGATGGAACACCATGATCTGGCCATGCAGTAAAATGATAATGATATATTGTGCGTGACTCGAGCTATAAAATAAAATACATAAAAGAATAAATGTACAGACCATTAAATGCTATTTAAATTAGTTTTATGCTCATTGAACACAGTACATCAAGCCTAGGCCTAAACTAACCAGAGTATCAGCAGAGCAGGTTTTGAATTTTAGGATTGTGCAGTTCACCAATGCAAATATTAAATTTATAATATAAGTTAGAAATAATGATGCATACATGCATAGATAGAAGGATAAAAGCTGAAACTGAAAATTAATGCATGAAGGGAAACCAAATTAAGATTGTTAGAGAACTCACGCTTTCTTTCACTCACAGTAATTCAAATTTGGATTACCTTAATAATTTTGTTTTCAGTTTCAACTTTACAATAGAAATGAATATTAAGAATCTACAATTTAAGTCTACCTTTTTTTACTAATACGTATGTATGTATGTATTAACTAATGTGTGTGTTATGACATTATATATATATATGTCATTGTTAAAATTAATATCATAAAATAAAAAATAAAACAAAGAGGGCAAGAAACAGCAGTCTAGAGCTTTGGAAATACATGACTAAGTGGTATTGAGGAAAAGGTACACGAAATACTTCATACACAGAAAGGAATAGGATTAAAAATTGAAAATATTTATGTCTGTGGTGGAATTTTTCAAAATATAACACAGAAATTTTGTTAAAAATTGGTTAAAAATGTTTTTCCATTTTTTTTTTTAAATTCCTTTAATAATGAATGAAAACATTGATCAGCTTTTGAACTGGAGACCTTGAAACTTCAACTAACAGCATAAGGAATTATTCAAAGCAAAAGCTCTCAATTTTATGCATATTTTCCTGCAAGTTAGCATCCTAGTTTAATTTGTCTTTGTAAACCTTTAATTCATATCCCAATTTTTATGTTATAATTTGTTTCACTTAAGTTTAATGACTAATCAACTTTATAATTCTGACACTATTCTCTTACATTAGTGATCAAGGATATCTAGGGCCTAAGCCCTTGGAAAAAATATTAACTAGGTCCTATTAATAGGCCTGTTTGGGCAATTAAAGCTCACATGCTTGAGGAATTTCCCTTGCAATCTCTCATCCAGTCATATCACCATAGTTTAAAGTTCTTCCTCAAGTAATGTTTGCTCCATGAAGATGAAAGGCATGGATGGTTTGCTTAAATCATGAGTAATGGCATAATAAACAACTTGAAAGGCCACCAATTTTAATGAAAATAATGAACAATATGAAACGGAATATAGAGTTTTCACTTTTTCTCAAAATAATGTTATTGTTTTGACTGAAACAAAGATGTCTAAAAGGAAAACTACAGCTTTTAAACAAAACTTTTTTTTTTTAATTATGCTTAATTTTTGTTCAAACTATGTAGCAAAGAAAAACATTTTAATTTTGAAAACACCATCACTATACATTTCTAAGAAATCCATTGTACAAGAACAACGACAAAAAACAAGATTTTGCCCTCTAAATTTAAAACCTCTCTATTTTTACAGATTATTTTAAAAAGAGTCATTTTAAATGAAAAAACAAACATGTACTGGATAATGAAAAAAAATAATGCTGTATATAGCAATAATTGAACTATTCAGAAGTTTTAACTGAAGTATATGCAGATTAAAATTAGGATTTAACTAAAATAATCATGCAAATAAAAAATTTCAGTTTTTAGTTTTCTGGAAAAGCTATGAACATTTGCATATGAACATGGTTGACATTCTTCAAGACTTTCTATTTTATATCCAACTGTTTTGTAATGCATGAAAAATCTGATCATGGATAATTAGGAGTACAGTGTATTCTACAAATTTAAAAACCAAGAAAAAGTTTTTACTATTCCATTAAATAACACACACACACACACACACAAAAAAAAAAAAAAAAAGAGAGAAAGAACATTTTTAGGAACTTACACAGTCTTCTTTAGTGATAAGAAATTCTCTTAATATGTAATCTGTAGTAGATGACTCTGTAATATTTTTTAAAACAAATTTTCCAACTTCCTTTGATTGATTTTCATCAGGCCAATACCGAACACATTTATTCTATAAAAGCATAAGTTTACTAGTATTAGGTAAGATTATGAGCACTTTCGGATAATAAGAAACTTATAATTTTACTGTAAAAATTTATTGAGACACAAAGAAGTACAATTTACAATGCTCACATTTATATATAGTTAACCAGGGGTCACATCAGTACTACATAATATAATTACTAAATATGTTGTGTTATACTGATATTTATATTTACACAAAATATGTAAGTCAACATTCTAGAATTTACAGCAAACTGACACCATAATACTAGGTCAAAATGTTAAAAACATTTTTTCTCGGCTAACGTTTAAACAAAGTCATAAAAAGTATAATACATTTAGGAATTAAGATCAAATAATGAATAATAACTACAGATAATTGTAAAAGCATTTATCATGACATGTAAAGATTAGTTCAACATGCTGATAGAAACAAATCCCAGTATATCAATATATATGTTCTTTGCATCTATGATGTTCCTGATCTAATTTCTAATAATTTGATTTACACATGGTCAATACACAAATAAACAAAAAGAAAATTTAATTGATACAAACAAAAAGGGTTGTGATGTGCATACATATGTCAACATTACAGATAATCTAAAAAAATATAAATAAATAAATTTTTTAAAAAAATCACATGAGATGCATTACATAGATTTATAAGATTCCATAGTCTTAGTATCACAACAGTTGAAGTTAAACAAACAAATGTCCAATAACTTAAACAAATTTTTTAGAATAATATTAGCATCAGCATATTTAAATCAAAAACTTTATTTTCTAAAAAAATGTCATGACAAAAAGACTAAAGACACTAAGATATGAAATAATAGGTAACTGTAGCTAGGGCAATATATAAATAAGCTAACAATATACTGTCTTTAAAATACCATGTAAAATTAAAAATTATACCTAATATAATGGAAAAGAGTATTCCTTCCCAAGTTAAAATTACAACAGTATTTATTAATATTAATAAACATAATTTATACATTTCTATAAATATTTTTAAAAATCTGCACTCAACTAAATGCAAGAGTAAAAAATTAAAGCATACTTTTCCTCTTTCAATTTCTTTGGTTGTCATTACAATAACCCTAGTATTTTCTTGCCATACCATCCACCAGAAATCTGCTACTGTATTAGGTAAACAACCTTGTGTGGCAATATAGTGTTTTTTAGGACCATCATTATTTGTATCATCTTCAGGCTAGAAAATGGAAATTTGTTTCATCAATATTTAAATTACATATATAGATAAATGATGAAGAGATATACAAATGATGAAGAGCTATAACTTATTAATATAGTACAAACAAAATTTTAAAAATATTCAATAAAGGATAGAGTTGATACCACATATAGAAAAGACTTTATTCATAAGTCAAGAACATGCAAGCTATAATAATAATTTAAAGAAGAGATATTAGAATAAGATAAAATATTTACTTACATTAATCATATTTGCATTTACATAGTCAGAACCAGGAACATTAACATCAATATCTCGTAATATTACACGTGTGTGGTCAACTAGAAAAATTAAAACATTAAAAGTGAGCATCATATGAATGAAATCATACAATGAAGAAAAGTTGTTTAAATAGCAATACAAAAGCAAGAGGACGATCTAACATGGAATCTGCAAAAATGTCTTAAAACACAATATAGATAAAAATAAAGAACTATATTGATAAAAAGTTTTCAACATTATCTTTTTGATGGAAAAATTAAAAAATTAGTTCAATGAAATTTACAGATCAATGTCAAACTGTTGATTACTGGAATGGAAGTAATACACAGTCCAGTCACATAAATGTGATCACCTGTCAAAATCCAGAATAACCACCTTTCACAGAGCGGACCGCTGCGAGATGTGCAGGAAGAGAGTCAATTAGGTTCCTGAAGGTGTTCACTGGGATGTTGAGCCATGGCGACTCCAGTGCCGTGGCCAGCTGCGGTAGGTTACGCGGGTGAGGATCTATGGTGCGAACAACCCGATCGAGGTGGTCCCACATATTCTAGATTGGGTTCAAGTCCGGGGAATTTGCTGGCCAAAGGAGTACGGTAAACTCATCCTGGTGATCTTTGAACCACGCACGCACACTGCAAGCTTTATGACACATCACATTGTCCTGCTGGTAGATGCCATCATCCTGAGGAAAAACAATTCACATATAGGGGTGAACATGGTCCGCAAGGATAGATGCATTTTGTGTTGATCCATCGTGCCTTCCACAATGATGAGTGAACCCAGAGAATACCACGAAAACATTTCCCAGACCATAATGCTCCCTCCTCCAGCTTGGACCCTTCCGGCAATTGTTGCAGGGTGTTTGCTTTCAGACGTGTCACGCTGTATACGCCAATGTGCATCTGTCTGATGGAGCATAAAACGTGATTCATTGGAAAAAGCCACCTGTCTCCACTCAGTGGAAGTCCAGTTGCGGTACTGGCATGCAAATTCCAGCCTTCATCGCCGATGACCAGTAGTCAGCATAGGTGCACTAACCAGGCGTCTGCTGCAAAGGCCCATACGCAGCAACGTTTGCTGAACCATCGTTGTGGAGACATTGTTGGTAGCCCCTTGGTAAATCTGGATGGTCAGTTGCTCAATGGTTGCATGTCTATTCACCTGAACGCATCTCCACAGCCGTTGTTCACCTCTGTCATCTATGGCCTGTGGTGCACCACATTTGCCATGTCGCTGATTTTGGATAGTGCTATTTTGCCATGCATGGTATACTTTTACCACGGCGGCCCGCGAACAGTTTACAAAATTAGCTGTTTTGGAAATGCTTCCACCCTTGGTCCGAAAGCCAATGATCATGCCCTTTTGGACGTCGGATAAATCACTCCGTGTCTGCATGACTGCAAGAACTGAAATGTTTTCCGAATGCCTACAACACACTTTACATATCCACCAAATTTGCTGATGACACGTGCCTTCTGTGATTGGTTATTTAACATTGACGTCAAAAGTAGGCGGTGGTCACATTAATATGACTGGACTGTGTAGTTGACATTGCTACTGGCATGAATTTAAGTAAAAAAAAAAGTACTAGTCTGAGCCTACATTTCAAAGGTTGTTCACTGATGTTCTAGTGCAGGGATTCCCAACGGGGTCCAAGTGGACCCCTTGGGGGTCGATGGAAATTAAAAAAGTGTTCCAGGGGACTATTGGGGGGGGGGGTCTATGATAAATTTTTGTTTTAAAATTTAATTTTTCAGGAATGTAATTATTAGATAATATCTGTTTTAATATGTATAAATACAGATTTGCATAAGGCTGAGTGATCTATGCATCTAAAGTCGAATGTCACGACGCTTTTGTATATGCCTCAAATACCGCCGTCGGCTTTTATTTATGTACCAACACTAGGCAGAACTGAGGAAATCCACTGGACCTTAAACAGCAAATGGGTCCTCCCGATTCAACCATGAGAAGCAGTTTCATTTTTTCTCTTGGCGATGTTTGTGGAATTACAATTTGTGTTTATGAAATCTTATTTATACTTCTGAAATTAAAAATGAAAACAGTACAAATATAATAAAACATAAACCTAATAAACTACTTTTTCTAATTTTTTTGTTCATATTCTTAGTCAAATTGTCATCTTTAAGTGTTTTATATGCAATTATTAGCATTATAATTATGTTATATGCTGTATAATATAGAGAAAAAATGTGAGGGGGTCGATGAAGAAAATCATTCTTTTAAAAGGGGTCGATGTAGGAAAAAGGTTGGGAACCCCTATTCTAGTGTGTAGTATTTATGTGTGCTTAGTCCGATATATATTTAAGGAAACAACTAATGCTACATGGATGATCTTCAGGAGAGGAGAACTATATGTCTTAACACTCTCGCAAATTGAGTCACACATCAAATTCTATGAAATAGTTAAAAAAAAAAAAAAAAAAAAAAAAAAAAAGAAAGAAAGATGCATTAAACTTTTGACTTGGATTCATAGACTTGAGTGTCATCAAGGATGTTTGGCATTACCTTTTTATTCAAAGTTATGCAAATGTGAGATGATTTTTATCCCTTAGAGAAGTTAAGAAAAATATTTATGCTGCATAGAAGGAACTTATCTCAAACTATATATATATATATATATATAAAAGTTGAAAGTATGCCACAAAAAATGGTACAATACCCAGTTAAGAAAGTTCAGCAAACTATTTATGCTTAAATAACTAAATCAACCAAAAAAATTGATGCTTTCTTACAATTATGCATGATAAAATAAACATTTTTGTTTCAAAATTTTGATAATCAAATTATTTCATACAAATGACAGTGGCAAGAGAGGAAAAGTGGGATTTGGTGGTCAAACACATCTTAAACTGTTTACACATATAGAGAAAGTACATTATTTGCAGTAATATTAGTACAGACGATGTTCACCACCTTCCCAAGAAATTAAATCCATGCTGCACTACTGAAAATAATCCTTTTCTTGGCCTACTACCTAATTATATTAAATTTTCTACAATCCAAATAATTATGATTACTACTGGAGGATTTTAGATAAATCAATAGCAAGTTTTTATGAGGATATAAGCATTTCCTCCCCCCCCCCCAAAGTTCCCTACTAAGAACTGCAAGAAAAGACAGTAATACACTTCATTCAATAGCACAGAGTCCTCATCTCTCTAAAGAACCCTTTAAATATGAAAACTAATTCAAATACTTGACATATGATATTAACTGTGTTTCATGTTCCGTGTTTTCAGGAATACCACTGAAAAGTAAAATGAGTGAATATTCATTAAAATAATTTTTTTTTCTTGACATGAAACTAATTGATGGAAATTTAATAATACATTCAACAACTTCAGGATTAAGAAAAGTCATGACAAAATCAGAGAGCAGATTCATATTAACATTTAAAGTGTAAATAAAGACAATCTTACATGGAAGGATGTTTTTGTATCTGTTCTTGGATCGATTTTCTGGCTTCTGACCTTCTTTTCTACTGTATAAATGTTTACATTCTTGCTGTTGCAAATACTGGAGAAAAGAAAAAAATTACTACAAAACCCTAAACATTGGGAAAAAAAACAAACAAAACTGAACAATGGCCTTCCTTGTAATTTTATTCCATTGCAAGTTTAGTTTTTTAAAAATGAACAAATGTTTATTCAAAAGACTTCAAAAGTTTATGAACATTTAAAATGCAGATATATCCCTCATATTCAGATTTTTATTGTATCATTTATAAATAAACAAACCTCATGAAAAGTAATGACTAAAAAGCTTTTTTTTTTTTCCTTATTCATTATATTTCCTAGTTTGCATCAAAATATTTTAAGTTCAACACATTTAATATGATTAAATGTTTAGAAAATGGGGTATATATATAAATAATAATTTAATAGAATATTAACAAAGTCATATTACCTCAAACTCTTCCCAAAATCCAGCTTTACCACTGCTTTGACTATTTTCTTTTGCTAACTGTTGGACTCTGCATTCAATAGTGGAAGCAGTTATTCGAGTTGCATTGAAGGGCATTTTCAAGTGCACAACAGTTCCAGTAGTTTCAACCATGGGATTTTTTTTATAATGTTCCACTAAATCAGTTAAACTATCAAATTTTTCACCTCCACCAACATCGTATTTGCCATCCTAACACAAAGAAATATTTTGACATAACTAACAAGCTAGTACTTCATATGGACTAAAATTTCTCTCATTCATGATTCATACAGTATAGCTGAGAATTTTGACAAAATTTAGTGAAATTTTCAATAAAAAAATGAAAATAGTTTCTCCTGTATTTCAAAATAAGTTAACCAAATTTCAAAATTAGTTTGTTATAAGAGTAAAATTTAAAAATTCCTTGAAATACGATATTATTATGTTGAGTTTTTAAATGTAGATAAAAGAGTCATTGAAGATTTCACATGTTAAGTAAGTGCCTTGTTGGTCCTCAAGGACTGACACTAACTAATTCATTTTAGGCAGCATCAATCCCCAGGGACTAAAACTAATTTCCATTTGTGGCACTGTCCCTCAAGGAATGCCAAATTTTAAAAATAATACTTTACAGTTCATATCATATTAACACATTCAAGTGCAGATAATTTTCCTTTAGTTTCTATTTAGGTGGTGCTTAAATACAGGAAATGTAAAATTAATACGCATTATTTATGATTCGTAAAATAAGGATGCAAATTCTGTATTTATGCATTCCTAAATGAAGAGTGCAAAGGAAAATTAACTTCACACTAAATGAGTTAACCAACAGAAATAAAAATTCAATTACCTTTGTATTTAAAAGATTATTTAAAACAATGAGAAGTAATTTATAACATGAAGGGAAGCTTAAATAAATACAACCAAATAATATTTAAATTGTTTTACCCTGCTAAGTGGCCTCCTTAAAACTTCATTTATCTGGCTTAACAAAACATAAAACATTGTTTTACATAAATCTGTATTTCAAGGTGAAGAGTTTGCTAATTTAGCCTTTACAAACTGATATTTGTTACTTGTTAAATGTCACAAGGAGTTTTCAGCTCATACAATTTTAAAGCCCACTATGGTGGCATTTAACTTATTAATTTCTTTACTAACTGATTTGAGAAAGGTATTTATTACCTGATAACGAATCATAACATGAGTAACCTTATCATCAGTTCTCACAGACAATACAAAGTCTCCCGGTTTACTCTGGCTTTCTCGAACTAAGAAGCTTCCATTCTTTCCTTTATCCATCAGTATACGCTCAGCTTCTTTTCCTGATAATGGACCATGGAACCACCTGAAATTATAAACATTCTTCACCATTTAATAGTATAAGGTAAAAATTTTAGAGCAACATCAATTTATCTTATAATATTAGTCAACACATAGAAAAGGAACAAATAAGAAAAAATATAATAAAATTACAAAAAAAACTATTATATGATAATCTATATGTAAATAAATTATGTATTTCACAAGTGTAATTAATAAAGATCAGAATTTCATTCCCTCACTTTTAAACTAATAAAAATGTTATCAGTGGATTCACCCACCCCTAGAAAAAAAAATCCACAATGAGTATATACATGTAAGAAAAGCATAATTAATTTTGAAACATCATAGTAAAATTATCAAATGATATTATAGAGTTTTTACTGCAATTGTTTAGATCAGTGTTTCCGAACCTTTGTCGAGTTGCTGAGTTGTACCCCCTCCAATAGTTTTTCCTGTATCCTGAGACACCCTCCCCTTCCCATTCTGCATATTTTCAATAAAAAGGAGAAGAATAGAGAATAAGAATAGAGAAAAAACACTAAAATGCATTTTCCATCATTTAATCCTGACTAAATGTATAACAAAAGGAAATTTGTAAGAAATAGAGACATTAAGAAACATTCATTCCTCTGACAAAGGTGTGTAAAAGCAAGAACAGAACAGAATAACCAGAAAAATAATGCACCTATTGTAATGATTCAAAATTATGTAATCATAAAAATAGAATTTCTTTTCCTAAATCAAATCACTTTATTCCATTGGGGAAACAACAATAATAATACCAAAAGTGATAGCACAGACTGATGAAAGACAAAATGATGTTAAGAACTTGTGTACTGTATGAAGTAAGTAACTGTGATTCTCATTTATCACCCAATACAGGTGGTAGATTTCTAACAACCTGGGTTTGCACGTAGAAAGAAACTTTTTTCCTTGAAAAAACATCACTATTTTACAGTTTCATGGTAAATGAATATTGAGGAATTTTTCAGTGAAATTTTCTTAAAAGTTATTTTATTTGAATAAACTGTGGTGACCCCTAAGAAAACACTTAAAATACTGAAAAATTATTTTGTGGCTGGAATTCAAGTCACTTGAATCAGATTCATGAGAAAATTTCCTGGCAACTTAGTAATGGAACAATTTTATTTCATTTATACTAAAAGTATCTTTAAAAAAGATATGTACTTTTATCATACGATGGAAAAAGAAAGGTATACATAGTGCATCTTAGCAAGGTTTTTGAATATGACCAATTAAGAGTTAAGAAAGATAAAGAGACATACTTCACTTGTTTTCTAAAGACCAGAAAAATTTAGACACAGTTTAAGTAAATTATACAAACTAAAATTAATAGTGTAAGGACTTAGGAAAAGAAATGGTTTAGGGAATAATAAAATCTGACTTTAGAGCAAATGAAGATACCGACTCCTAAACTTTAACAGTTGCACTTTTTAACTGGCACAAGTTTGTGATTCTTAGCTATTGAATATAAAGAATTCTTAGAAAAAAAAACTAATTAAATTTACCAAATGAAAAATTAATAAGCCTGACCAATACAGAAATAATTCAAGTTATTACCTTTCAGTAGTGGGATCAGCACAAACCAAGGGATATTTCAGTTCAATGACTTCTCCATTTTTCTCTTTTAATTGACCTTGGTTTTCCATGTAATATTGCACAAGTTCAGCCAAAGTTGCAAACTTTTCACCCCCATACAAGTCATAATAGTCACCAGTATTTTGTATCTTAATATGAGTAACTTCTCCATTTCTCCTTTAAATATAAAATTGAATATAATAAACAGGTGATTAGAAATGCATAACAAGTTATGAAAATAAGTAACAAGGTTTAAAACTCATAATTTAAGATTAAAACCAAAGCAAAAAATGACAACATTATATAAAAGCTTAGTAACTTATTGTTATCTTGCTACTATTAAAGGATAAAAAAAAAAATTCTGATGGTAGCTTTGACTAAAACACAATACTTCTTAAAACTAAAAAGATTTATATACATAACAAAAGAAATAGGTAATTCCTGTTTCATAATTAATCTCTCTAAATGCAGAATTAAATATAAGAATGTAAATGACTTAAAATAGGAATATAAAGGAATCAAAATATACATAAAAATTCCCAAAAACAAAATTTAAATTTTATGGATGAAATTTTCAGGTATCCATTCAAAAAGTCATATAAATAACTGCAAAACACAAGCATATAACAGTCACCAGTATTTTGAATCTTAATTTAAATAACTTCTCTATTTCTCCTCTAAATATAAAATGAATAATTAATATAAACTAGTTCATGTCTTTAACATTTATTTTACATGACAGGCTGTCTTATCAAATTCATTTTCACTTTTTTTAAATACTACCCCTTGAGCTACATTAACTAGAAAATAGGATATCATATTGGTAGCTTTATTAAAATCACATATTAAGTACACTTTTATTGAAAAAACTAATTGTGGTAGCCAAGTGAGGAAGTTAAGAGTTGACAAATTTTAAAACTCTTTCTTTTTAATTTATTGAAGATTTCAAAAGTTACATTGGCTATTATTTACTTACATACACACACACATAAAAAGGAAATGACCAATTTATTTAAACAATTCTATGGAATGTATCAGTGTTAAAGCTATGTTTGCTGAAATTAATAACTAAAACAATGTGAAACTTTAAAATTTCAAGCTGCAAAAAGTGTCTACTGTTATGAAACTATATTTAACCCTATGCCAGGCACATTTTTTTTTTACATAATTTAGTCACATGGTCTACAATTGTAGAGAATTCTAGTTTTTGTACGGCACTTATTTAAGTAGTTTGGTTAATACCTAATGATGCATTTTTACTAAACTTTGCCCAATCATATAGAATCAATTACTAAAATATTCCTTTATTAAATTTAGGATGAATAAAACACTTGTTATATGCACCTTGAATGTCCATTTTGCAACCGTCTATGATTTATGCATAACTACAAATTTTATGGCTTTAAAAATAAAATACTTTATTCTGCAGATACAATATTTAGGAATGAAGTTTATCAGTAGGTGGTGTTGAAATCACTGAACCTTTTTTTTTCACACTTTAGGATCCCTACTGGTCTCCAAACACTATTTTTTTTTTTACGTCAGACATGTTTTTAACTTCAACTGATTCAGTTACTACACTTAAATTCTTACAATATATGAAAACAATCAAAAATCAAAAATAAAATAAATAAATAAAAAAAAATAGGAAAGACAAAAAGTGTAACACAGCTAGGTGCATGGTCTACAATCATAGGCAAACTGTATTTTTGCTCTAATAACTTTGGCAAACAATTGTGTCAATAGCTTAAATCATACTAAAGAGGGGGATAGATCTATTAGCAACAGCTATTCAAAAGCATACATGCTTATATAGAATTTCTTAAGAATTGCTACAGTCAAAAGATAGGTGATCAAAAATGTAGACCACATGTCTAACAAAGGATTAAGAAAATTATTAATGTTAAAAAAAAAAGTTTAGAAAGTAGAAAACACCTGATTATTTAAATAGCATTTTGTGCATAAATAATACATACATGACAATATGTCTCACTAACAATGGAATAAAAAATTTTCCCTAGGAAAAACTGAATACCTACATAATTTTTTTAATAATTATTCAAACACTATCTAAAACTGTCATAAAGTTCATGTAACAGCTTAAACTGGTTAACATTTTACTCTACTATACAGGGCTAATTTTGGATTATTAGTACTTCACAGTTTCAAAAACAGCAATATGCATCTATTAGCATGGATAATCAGTTCAGTAATTACCTTTAAAATTACACATAGTATTCAAAAGTTATTTTGTATTTTGCTGATATTTAAATGCTTAATCTATTCACAAGATCTCAAGTATTTTCAATCCTTTGATTTTTTTTTTTCATATTTGTTAAAACTTCTCTTAAAAGTCCAAATTTTAAACTGCATAAAATATTTTTAATTATTATGGTATTTCTTAATTTAAAAAAAAAACTTGAATCAGAAATTAAAAAATTATAATATTTTCCACTTTAGAGTGCCTTGCTCTACATACCTCAGATTGAAATCCCCCCCCCTTCCCCTCCCTGTTGCTTAACCAGTATGGAATAGTATATTGTACATCTATTGTTTTTCTATTACATAACAATCAAATACAAACCCACTAATGTTATTTGCTTAGTTAATATAAAATTTAAATTACTTCTGTCACATAAAATATAAAGTTTAAAAAGAGTAGGCTGATTGGGTTTTGAAGGGCTGCAGTCAAAACTTTTGCTATACAAAGGCTAAAAGATTGTGCCTTAGTGTTTGAAGATTTTAGAGGACTATAAACTGAATAGTACCAAAGGCCAGCAGCTGAATTATTCAGCCATTACCATTTTTTTTTTTTTTTTTTAGTATGACTATTATAACTAACATACCTACCTAATTAAACATGACAAAATTTCCAAATTATGCATTTTTGAAAATTTCTTTTCATAAAAACAAACAAACAAAAAAACTTACCGAACAGAAAGAGTAAAATCCCCAGGATTTGATTTACTAGGTCTTGCCAAAAAACTTCCATCAAGCCCACGATCAGTTAACATTTTTTCTGCTTCAACTCCAGTTATATTTGGATGGAACCATCGACTATGACTGAAAAAAAAAAGTCAATGTAAGCACATCATATATTTAGGAAAAATTTATCGAACTAAAAATATGACATTAAAATTAATAAATCCATAAAATCCATTTGCTATGTTTATAAGTGACAGAGACCATCTTCTTTATTAAACATACTATAAATTTTATATCAATCACAAAGTTTTCTTAAATAACATAAAAGTATTGAATGAAACTGCATGTATGAGGGTTTAGTTATATGATATATCACCATCAAGTATTGCTGAAGATAATCTAAAGTTTAAATGTTTAATGTTTAATAAATGCATGTCTTGTTTATAGGTAAAAAATTTAGGTATACTCTTAAAAGCTTCATTTAATTTCTTTCCTTATTTATATACCTTAAAACAGAAAATCTGCATCATAAAGAAACACAATTAACATAATATAGGTTAACTTTTAAATTAATATATCATGATAACTTCATAAAGTAAGGAAAAAATGCGAAAAAGTCACGAGAAAGGAAATATACTGACTCAAATAACATAATTTAAGTCTTCAATGTATAACATCACATTTTGCATAACATTTTAAAAGACATTGTTTCCTTTTAATTAATTGTATTTTCAAAATATTACTAATAGAATCAATTTACTCAAAGTCTGCTTTAAATTTCAACATTCGAAAATCCATTTGCTATTTTTAAGTGACAGATAGTGGTAACTTCTGTTGTAAGTGATAGTGGTAATGCAGATTTTCTTTTTTAAAGTATACAAATAAGGAACAAATAAGGAAAGAAATTAAATGCAACTTTTAAGAGTATATCTAAATTTTTTACCTATAAACAAGACATGCATTTATTAAACATTAAACATTTAAACAAATTAAGAATGTGTAAATTAAACAAAAGTTGATATTTTATAATTTTATACAACTAATTAAAAATGCACTTTTCAGAAAATACATAGAATTTTTAAACATATTATGTTTCAAAGCATATTTTAAAAATTATCTTTAAGAGAATGTTACAGAACTAATAAACAGAATAGACTTGCTTTAAATATATTAAATAAACTAACAAGATAATGAATGTAATCAGGATTTTTTTTTTTTTTAAATTCTGGAACAAAAATAAACTTTAAATCTAGCAAAGCAATGAAAATCAAACTGAAATTCTAGTAAATCAAAGAAAAATTACATTTAAACCATGGACTAATATTTTATTGTTGATAATAAAAACCTTAAGTCCAGTTATAAAAACAAAGCTGTAAAGTTAAACTCAACATGTTATTTCTATATGATGCTAAAAAAAGTTTAATATTTTTTATAATTTCTTTACAGTATATTCAACAAGCAAGTACACATAAATAAATCACAGAAAGCAAATTCTATATGGTTGATTCAAGGATAGTGCTGACATGCATCTGTTTTGTGTTATACATTCTTAAACATTATGGAAAACAGATTCATCAAAATGAAGGTTAATTTGTAAGCTTCTATATTCATATATATAAAAATATGTATATAGTTATACATATAAATAGTTGAATTATCACTGGATTTATGAGCATTTAATGGATAAGAAAAATGAATATTCAAATGAAGAAGGAAGACATTAAAATAAGATGGAATATTAGATTATACAACCTTAACAAACATCTTCCTCTTCTTAAAACTAATCAGGTATACATGAAAAAAAATTAGTTAAAAGCACAGATGTTAGTAAAATGTATTTCATGTATCACTGAGTAGCTTGCTTACGTATTCTTTATAGTAAAACAGTCTGAAATGTCATGTAATACAGCATTTGTATACTTCATTAATGCATTATTAATGAGTGACCGACTAAGACTGACTTCATAAGACAAATATTGTCTTCTTTAAGTAATATGAGAATCATTTATAACTTTTTTATAATATGGAAGGAAATTTAACTTTTTGGCATACAGAGAAACAGTATAGATGTGTAATTTATAATGATTATTTTCACAGAAGGCGCATAGTTCGAAAGTTCGTAAAGGGTTGCTTGTTATCATATCAAGCTTAAATTTGATTAAGATCTTTTCCCCTGTTACCATACAATTTTATTAAATGGAAAAAAATAGAAACAGTAAAAGATCGTAAATATTTTCTTTTTTTTCTATATATGCCGACTCACCTCCTTGTACCCATTACAAATATAAAGAAAAAATAAGAGACAATTAAATCGGCACGATACAGAACAAACTAATTTAAGTAATATTCATTTGATTATTTATTCAAAGAAAGGGTAGTTGACACCCTTTTACGGAAACTTAAAATCTATCGGGTAAATAATGTGTAATTTATTAAATTTGTAACAGTACGAACAGTTACAGTGAATATTACTCGATGAAAGTTAGGAGTAGACGACTTCTGTTAAGGTAAAAAAATATTTTAATCACAATAATATGCAATTTATTGAGCCTGAAACTGAATAATTTTTTAGTGTTCGTGAATATCCCTTGTGATATTTCTATATTTCGTGATCTGTCAGAAGTTGAAACACTAGCGTTTATTTAATTTTTTTCTCACTTATAAAGTAAATGTAACTACAACTGTCAAACTGGTGTACGATGCGTTCCGTCATCAGTTAATGATTTCTAAACTTACAAGGAAATTTAAATTTTTATTAAGATTTTTTTCATTTTAATGTAGCTTTTTGTATGTTGTAATAATCACAAGTGATTGTTAATTGTTGTGTGAGAGATCCTAATTTAGTTACCTCTCTGATTAAATATTATTCTTATTTATTTTGTGTAAACAAGGAAATTGGACATTTAACTTCAAAATGATTGTATTAACTATGATAGCTCGTATTGGCGATGGTTTAATATTAACGGAATCTGTATTGCACGATGAAGAAGTAAGACACTCCTTATATCGTTTCAAACTACCCATATGTTTTTTATCTTTAAGGTATTGATATTAGCTAAGCAAACCCTTTCTCACGTTTCTCGTAGATGTATGTGCTTATTCATATATTAAATAATAAGTTAATCGAAGCCATTGTTAACTGTGTTATTACTATCTAAATTCTCAGTTTGCTACGTATTCCGTTTCCATCCATCCATCACTCTCTCTCTCTCTCTCGCTCTCCTAATATTTTTATACATATAAATTTATTTTAACTTACAGTGCTATATGTTCGTTAATAGTTCATAATTAATTGAATGTTTCTTATCCAAAAAGAAAGATATAAAAGTTGCTGAATGTCAAGGAAGTGATAGCTATCTGTTCAGTAAAAAGAGAGATGGACATCGTTCGTTTGGACATTTGTTAACATGTTTTGAAATTTAATATATTATTATAAAATATTGTACAAACAAGTCGTCTAAAACTGGTTGACAGTCATTGTTTATAAATTATCTTCATCGCTTTTCTGGGTGACTACATAGTTGTTTTTATATTTTTGTTGAAAAGTCTCATTTGTATAATATGCTATCACAGGGATAGTAATAATTGCTTGGTATAATATATAGTGAGACACAAACATTTGAATGACCGATTGATATGGGTCTTAAAATTATGGTTTTCGGCTTTAAATGGTTTATAAATGCTTTTGATTTTTTTAATGTGTCATGTATGTTGTCATCAGTAATGATTTATCACTTGTAATTTCTGAAAGTAGAAATAAGGTTGAAAAACCTATGCCATTCGTGATGGAAATATATTTAAGTTAAAATCTTGGGATACCAGAGCTTCTATAATAAAACATGAAAAATGTGCTTAAGAATACTTGACAGAGAATTTACTGTTATTTAACATAGTTTTTAATATATTCTTTTTATATAAAGAATGTGAATGATATCAATACATTTCTAACCCTTTAATTTTAGTTTGAGAGTTAAAACAAACTGGACAAAAATATCACTAAAAATGCTAGTAACTTTTGAAATTTAATAAGTCTCTTTATTAAGAAGAATATTATTCTTTAAGATATGAGGAAGAAGGAAAATCAGGTGTTAAAAAAAAATTTAATGTCTTCTGTTATTGTGAATGTTATATATTTGTTCAAATAAAATATTTTTTTCAGACTAGTCGTTCTACTTATGAATATCATAACCAAGCAAAGGCAATTCTTCGTAAATTACATGCACAGTCACTTCCAGTTTGTAGCATAGAAACAGGACCATACTATTTCCAGTACGTATTTAATTTTACTCTTATTAAGACTTTTGCTAAAACTGTTTAAACTATTCATTATTTATATATTATCACAACAGGATTGAATTCTATTTGTTTAGATGAAATATTTTTAAAATCTACTAATTGTTAACCTAATATAAATGAGTAAGGAGGATCATTACCTTTAATAGATCATATTTTTAGGTGAAAGTCATTGATTTTTTATCTTATAGCTAATTTCAAAAATGAGAATGGTTGTCAATGTTCCCTTACATCCCTAAAAATTAACAGGATAACTTCTACTGTTTCACAAGATTGATAGATTGTGTTTTATTTAGAACTTCTTTATAGTTTAATGTATGATTATTATGTTCATTACCTGTATGAAAATTCATGTAAATTATTTTATATTTCAGTTATTTAATCCATGAGAATGTTTGTTACCTTGCTCTGTGTGAAAAGGCCTTTTCTAAAAGACTGGCTTTTGCTTATCTTGAGGATCTGAAAAATGAATTTAGTACACATTTTGGAAGAATGGTGTCAACAGCTGTCAGGCCATACAGTTGCATTGAATTTGGTTAGTGTTCAAACAGTGATCTCATTGTTCATGTTTCGTCAATTATATCAAAGTGTATTGATTTATATATATATATATATATATATATATATATATATATTGCACTCTAATATCTACATCCAAGAAATGAAGGTTCTCTTGTTGTCAATCAGACGATGTTTAAAAATTTTGAATTAGACTGATTCATAAGATAATTTTAATATATATTTAATATAAAAGGGAGAAAAAAACAAAATTAATGACTGTCACTACATAATTTTAATGTAGAAAAAAGTATGTGCAAGATTATATGTACTTTGAAAGAAAATAACAAATATTTGCTTAAAAATAAAAATATTGAGTATGAGTAAATCAGTAGTTTGATATTTTACCTTAATTAATCTGAACTTTATCACTACATATGGTACTAGCTGAAAACCTGTACTTCGCTACGGAGTACATTCAAATTAAATTCAATGGTCAATGTATGCAATTAATGCCAAATATATATATATAATAAATACAAGATCAATGTATGCGATTGATGTAAAAAAAATGAAAAAATATATTTATAAAAAAATCATAATGGATATTTTTATACACAAAATAATATAGAAAAAATATTCAAATTAAATCTAATAGAACATAATAAAGAATATAGTACAGTTAATATATTTCAGTTTGAGGAACATTTCTTTTACTGTATTTTAATATTTTTTTGGATAATGTCCAATCATCTGCGGCATTAGAAAGAATTTTTTTGTTGTTGTCTATTTCGTTGTTATGCACATGATGCAAAATTACACAAAAAGAAAAGAAACCACGTGATCAGCATTTAATAAATTAAATTCTAAAAATTAATCTTTAAAAATTCATCAAAAATCAGAAAATGGAGGTAAAGATTCGAAAAAGATTTCATTTTAAAGGAATTTTTATGATCTTTCTTGTGATATGAATTTTATAACCCTCGGATTATTATTTTAAATGCAAACTTTAAAAAGTGTTACAAAAACAGCTTAAAAATTTAATTTAAAAAAATCTAATAAGAATTTTTCAAAAATCTCTCTTAGTGCATAAGAAGAATTGCCATTATAAGAAGAATTGCCATGCAAAATTTCAGCCCTAGGTCCAGCGGTTTGGTCTGTGCGTTGTAAGTCAGTCAGTGAGTTACGGAACTGTTTTATATATATAGATTATACTCCACATTGTGTAAGGAATCAAAAGCTTGTGAAGTTGTGATAGTGACAGAATTGCAATAAAAAAATTTTAATTGTCTTATTTACAATAGAATAACTGAATATCTATATATATAAAAGAGCTCGTCTGTTTGTTTGTCCGCTATAGAATCATAGACTGTTTCACCCACCGGGACCAAATTCGGCACAGTTAATGTTTAGGACCCGAGAAACTTAAATCAGGAAAAACGAAATTTGGGGCTCAATTTGTTTTTTTAAAATAAATTTTTTAATGATTTTTGTGCCTCTAAGAGGTGCGTGACCACCTGTGGAGCCCCTTAACCACAACCAGCTGCGTTAAGAGAGATGGTTTGGAGGGTGACGTGGGGGGGGGGGGTCGAATTCCAATGCGCGGGAGGAAGAGGGTTGGAAATGACCTTTGGCCCTGGCTCCCCAAATAAACACAACTGGCCAGATGAACATGAAGAGCGGGGGTGCAGCCCAGTATTTTTTTGATGGAATGCATGAAAATTTTTATATCTATATATCTACCCGAGCAACGCCGGGCAATAATGCTAGTTTAAATCTAAAATAACAAAAATCTAAACATTCTAGAATCACCTTTTTTTTAAAAGATATGTATTTCATACTAAAATTTTTGCTTGAATTCATTTTGCTGTGTTTATTTTTGCATGTAGTATTTTTTTATTATCATAAGCAGATGCATATGTTTATATATATATATATATATATATATATATATATATATATATATATATATATATATATATATATATATATATATATATATATATATATATATATATATATTATGAAACAAAATTCAGTCTTTGATCTTTTGGCTGATCTTTTTTGAGTTGACTGCAGTAAGATTTGATTTTACTTAAAATATATGTAGTTCACTGTGTTAAGATCTGGCAAACAACTTAGCAATACTTAATATCTTAAGTAAAAAGGGAGGAGGCAATAAAGCATTTTTTAAACCTTCTGTGAAATCCTGTTCATGTTAATGTCTGATTAATTAAAGAAATTTAATCATTCATTTTTCAATTAATGTTTAAAGGAAAACATGTTAGATATCTATTTTTCTTGCCACTTTTATGTCTTTTATATAATCTTACTTTATTAAATGTTTTAAATATGTAAATTTTTTCATTAGATACATACATGCAGAAAGCCAAAAAATCCTATTCTGATAATCGTGCTAGAAGAAATCTTACTCATTTAAACACTGAGTTGCAAGATGTCCAAAGAATTATGGTTCAAAATATTGATGATGTCTTGCAAAGAGGAGCTGCTCTCTCTGGTAATATGATTTAAAATTAATCTTGTAGTTTAATAAAATTATTTTTTTCAGCTCACAGAGATTTCTAAATTTACATTTTAATTAATTAAAAAAAATTGCTATTAAGAGGATTTTCTAAGTGTATCAACTATATTTTGTAATTGTAAGGTACCTACAATTTTTGAAAATAGTTTTTCTGCTTAGATTTTCTTTTTATAACTTTCTCTACGTATGAGGTGGTGAAAGACAAAGTGGTGTAAGTCAGTAAGTCAAGTAGTGTAAGTCAAAAGTGTTTTACTGCAAAATCTACAAAAATTTCACTATAAATTGAACAAATTATAATTCATAATAATTATTAAGATATTGCAAATAATAATTATTTGCTATTCCACTGTAAATTGAACATGGAAATTACATTTTTGCCCTCAATTAAGATAAGTTGAAAATGTAACTTAACCACTTTGCCTTTCACCGTCTCATATATATGTCTGAATTAGGCCAAGTTCAGACTTTCTGCTACTATCAGTATGAATGTGCATTGCACATTTTTGGGCTGTAGTAGTTACCACAAATGAAAGCAATTGTGAGAAGATTATCAGTTTCAAAATGTCTATTTTGATTTCTTTAGACTTGAAACTATAGAAAATTTGATTTCATATTTATTGATATCGTAAAAGTTTCGTATTTTCTTGCTCCTGTTCATGTTAATGGTACTTCATGCATAATATACTGGGCAATATTTGCTGTAATATGCATTCATTTACTATTGTAAGATTTTTACGTATTTTAATGCATTTTATGGGTAATTTTAATATTTTAATAAAATACATGTTACATGATTTTACGCCTTATAGGCTGACAAGTATTATGTAAGCATTTAGGGGGGGGGGGGGTGTTCAAGCTTTGCTTATTTTTGCTGACAAGGAGAGGAGAGGATCAGAGCAATGCCTATATCAGACATTAAACATGTATACTAGAAAATGCTCTGTGATGTTCTCCTGATTACACTATCTCCCCTACCATCCAGTACAGAAAATTAGTTGTTCTGTCTGCAGTGAGCACATGCTGTGTTTTACTCACATTCTTCAGCAGAGTTGTGTTTTAAAGGATTTTGTTTCAGGTTGTGTTTTTTTGTACAGCAGAAAATGTTGTCTAAAATTGACAGATCAAAATTATGTAAAAAACTTTTTGAAAGTTTCAAGAAAAAACAAAGAGAGTGCTCAGTTGGTGTAGCTGCACTATGTGCTAAGAAGCTAACGTGTATGCTCCAAGCTTAGAATGGAGATGAAGATATAGAGTGGCTTGATAAAGAAGAGATAGATGACATTGGAGAAGCCAGCCATATTTCAAGCGAGTCACTACAAATGTAATATTTGATGATTTTAAATTGTGGGTTAGAGAGAGGGACTTGGTCGACAGATTAAGAGTAAATGGTAGATTCTTCCTCAGTATTGAATGTTTATATACTTATAGATTTACTTTTGTATTAAACTATTTCCTTGAAAGAATTAATAAAATTTTTACAACATTGATGTAATTCTGACTATTTTCACTTATTGTCCAAGGTATTTATTAATTATTTAATATCTATACACTTTTACTTAGAAATGTACAGTAAATTTAATGATTGAAAAAAATCGTTAGGTCTATGAAATAATGACAAGAAATTTGCCAAATGAAAATATGCAAAAAAAGGGGGGAGGGTCGGGTGTTGGACATCTGCTTACCTTTTCTTACAAGGGGAGAGAGGAGTCTAAAATTACTAAAATTGAGCTTATGTAATTCTTGAATGGCCCTGTATATCAATCCATAAGTGTTTCCCCTTGGTATTTTCAGGAAGTAGGAGTCCCCCCCCCCATTTTTTTTACAATGTTTTTATTAACTCGCTTTCTTGTTTGTTTGTTTGATTGTTTGTCCAGTACAAATCTTGCAATCGATTTTTAACTAACTTCCCGACTAGCTAGACATTTGAAACTGTTAGAATCGCTCAGAACGCGATGACAATGCATTCTTTTAATACTTTTCGCCGAAAAAATCCGCAAGGTGGCACTTCGATCGAATTAATGCTTGCACTTTTGTGTAACAGCATTTGACGATTTTGAAAACAGAATACATGTGAATTTAGTTTGTTTACAAAAATATTGTGCTAAAAATTTTATAAACTTTAATTTTTATAATTTTTTTAAAGTCTGTAGATAGTGGAAATGACTAAAAAGTGATTAAAATTAAATAAAAGAAAGTGAAAAAAAATAAGTGAAGGTTTGTGCAATTAAGAGAGAATTGTCAAGTTTATATGATTCAACAGAAAATTTAAAAACATGGTATATAAAAAGTTCTTTTTATCTTGTAATTATTATAGTTCTAAATTCACTGCGCCTCTTTTTAATTAAAAATTTTTTTTAATGTCAATTTAAAACTATGTTTAAAAAAATCAGTTTTGATTATTTACTGCTTCTTTTACAATGTTAAATATGTATTGAATAAAATTTGAGAATTATAACACAAAATGATATCTAAATTTAACTATTTAAGGAAATATGACAAAATTCTTTTTGAACATGCAGGCACTTAACCATAAGACAGTTTGTTGTCCACATACACTGTGAAATGTTGGCTGCTTTATTTAGGGAGCACTTAACTGGTGACCCATTTTACTCCCTGTGAAGACAACAGAGTAACATTTATGCCTTAGATAAGATTTGGATTAGGTTGCTCTCAGTAGAAGCTTGATATGTGTTATGAAAACACCAACTTAAAACTGGTTCTGGAGCATCCAATTTGAAACTAGACGGAACTGGTTTACTTCGCTCCTGCTCGCCCAATCGGACATTCTCCAGAACTTCTTACAAAGTCTAAAAAAAAAGTTGCCAACAGGAAAGGTGTGGAAATTTTTGATTATCTGGCTGAAGAACGTTATGTGAAGTCAGTCTTTGACTTTTTTCGGCGAGAGTGTCCGTCGATGTTCTTATAGAGAGGGTTTACTGAAGCATGTGGTTGCACGAGTGGCACAAAGGAGATACAACTGGTCTACGAAGGGTTTTAAATCGAGCTTATGTAGGCCCAGTTCCGGCACATGTGTTGGACGGATTTGTACAAATGTGGAATTGACCGATGTTTCTTGGTGCAAATAATTTTCGTGCTAAGAATTGTGATGTACAAGTGCCAATAATTTCGTGCTAAGAATTGTGATGTACAAGTGCCAATAATTTCCGTGCTAAGAATTGTGATGTACAAGTGCAAATAATTTTTGTGCTAAAAATTGTGATGTACACATGTAAATAATTTTCATGCTAAGAATTGCGATGTCCACGTGCAAATAATTTTTGTGCTCTCCTAACTTAAGTCTTAAATAAAGTGTGGTAAGTGAATTCCAGTTTTATTTTTTATTTTGAATGCAATGTGCTAATCTTTTATAATCACGGCCACAACAAGAAATCATTTACAATATATAAGAAATCATTTACAACCATAAAATGTGAGCAATTTATTACAATATTAAACATGGCATTTTATTCAAAATTTTCTTTATTAAAAATTTTTTTCGACAATGTCTTTATAGATGGGGGCCTTGCTCTTTATTTATTGTTTGGGAAACACTGTCCATAGTATTTATTCTGTTTAAATTTGTTTGTATCTACATTTTTTATTTTCTTTGTTTTAACTGTCTATGCTTGCGTTTCTTACAGAACTGGATTCTAAAGCAAGCAATTTATCCCTCCTATCAGAAAAGTACAAGAAAGATGCCCATTTTCTGAATATAAGTTCTGCATACACTAAATTAGCTGCTGCAGCCACTGTAGTCTTTGTAGTATTTTTATACTTCTGGGTATTGTAAAATGGACAGAACCCTTTATATACATATTTCCAAAACAAAAACCAATTGTGATCACCAAGAAAAAATCTGGTACTGTCAGTGGAATTTTTGCATGCAGAATGTTTCTGTTTGATCTCTGTTTTCCTCTCTACACTAAGTATACCTTACTGTAATACTTTAGCTTGACATTGTTAATTTTTTTTTAAGTTTTAAATAATTTATTGCATGCAATAATTCCTGATATAACATTTGATGATAATCTTTTCTAACCATCCGGTATGTTTAGAAAAGTTATGTGGCTGAATCTTGTTATTCATTTCTTTTTCTGTAAAATTAGAGGAAAAAAAGCTCAATAAATTATGAATTATGTTTTTTTTTCTGACTATTAGCAGCTTTTCTGGTACTTTAAATAACTTGTGTTGTTAGCCATACATATACATATATTTTCCTGAGATGTATTTACTATTTCTATTTTATTTCTTTTCATAATAAAATTTTTCTGAAAATGATATACTGTGTTTCATTTCGGTTGTGTTCCTAGACTTTTAGTTAAAACCTTATGCTCGTTTTAATCCTTTATTAATCATAAGATTGAAATATAATCACATCCAGAAGGCATCTACCTGACTGATGTTTTTCAAATTAGATTTTTTGAAAGTTATTGAAATAATAATGCATTTTATTATTTTTATTGATGAAAATATAGTTGTTACTTACACTTTATCAACTTTAAGTATGCACTTTTGTTTGAAAATTTCATCCAATATTTGTGATGCACAATTTTCTCTCTCCTCCTCTCTTTTTTGCTGTGATAATTGAGTGCATGTCTTAAATGTTTACATTATAATTATTTTTTAAAGTCTTAATTGAAGTGTATCTTATCAAAGAAATTTTGAACTGTAATGTAACAAATATCTGTGTTAGAGGTTGTGGCATCTACATATCCTGATTTTTGATAGAAAAGGTGATTATATTCTAAAATTTTTTGTATATTGAATTTGTGTGTACACATGTCATAGATATAAGGTTGGTTCACTCTGAATCCGGATATGTTACATAGCATGAGTGTTAAAATTTTTAACCATTCACAGAGCTCAATTCATTGACTGTAATATGTCAAACCAATCACAGGTTATGTCAACAATTCCGGAGAGTAATTTATGCATTGCAACACTCTGAAAGCAGTGTGAATGGGCCTTTAATGTACAGGCTTTAAATTTCATGCTCTCTTTTTGTTTTAATTTGTCTGAATGCAGTTTTGCCTAAAAATGGCTTTTAAGTTCTGACATTGCATTTTACACCAATTGTGGTTGTAAGATACATTTTTTTTTACCCCAAGACAAACAATGCGAAAATCCAAATACTACTACTATTATGAACTAATTATTTAAGCTGATGAGAAAGGTATTTGATGGAATGAAATTGAAATTATAGAGCATTGATCAAAGTAGAATTTAAATAGGATATTTGTATGCATGAAATTTTATAACTTGAGGAAGTTATCTAGGTGTTTTCTAAGCCAATAATTTCCTGATTTTCAGAAGCATTGATTTCTTTTGTTAAATCATAGCAAAATGGAGAAAATGTTCACTTTCAATCAATGATTATATAATGATGATACTATTATGAGGTGAACAAGTCAATGATATTTTCTACGGTGAAAGAATATGTTCAGATATTTCCTAAGAACTATAAAAATATTGTGAAGATAATAAATGGAAACATTTGTTTTATTCTTTTTGAAATTTTGTGTACTTAATTTTGACTAAGAAAAAAAATTTCGTTGCTTTCCCATTATACTGACCTGTCGCCAACATCTTGGTGAACTGCTACTCTTGGTGAGGAAAATTGACATTTATTAAGCTGAAATTAGAAATGAAGTTTGTGATACTTAAAACATAGTTTGCAAAATATATGTGATGTGAAAAGTTAATATTATCTTTTTTTATTATTATTATTTATTTATTTATTTTTACTTTAACATTGAAATGTAGTTCACAGAAGTAGACATGGGATGTGAAAAGTGAATATTTTCTTGTATTTGTTTTTTTTCTTTAATTGGCGACTCTTTTGTGTTATATTTGCCGATAGGTTGGTTTAATGGGAAAGTACCAGATTTTGTGCATGTATAATTATGAATATATTTTGTCTGTTATATATAAAGTTAATACAGTCCTGGAGGAATTTTTTTATGTGTTGTATATAATATATATTTGCTTAGAAAAATGGAGTTTGGTTTTCTGTTCTTTATCTCTTATGTAAGGGTTCTTTACTTGTGGAAAGCATATCTTCAACATTTAGGCTTTTGTCTAAAATAGACAGATCATTTTGAGTGTTGAAGAGAATATTTTGTGTAGTAAGAAAGTCTAAATAATTGTTAATTGAAATCAAGTTCTTTGATATTTTGCTTGCTATCAGCTGCTTTTTTAACATTAAATGCTAAAATGCTTAAAAAACATAAATGCCTGTTTTGAAAAAAGAAACATTTGAATAATTAATTGGATTGATTTGCTTATCCCATCTGAGAACTAACTATTGTCATCTCATACTTAAGACAAAAATAAACAAAAAAAATCAGGAACTTTATAAATTATTTCCCAGAAAGTAGCTTCAAATAGCTTTTAAAATGATATCTAGATCTGTCACAATGTGCATTTTATATTAATTTTTCACTTTCTACGGAGTGTATATCAAACATGTAGCATTTATGACTGTTTCCAAAAATGAGAAAATCTGGATGATTGTGACAACATAAACACATATATTTTTCTAATTTTGAGGACCTTAATTGCTGATCTGATATCACAGTATCACAAAGGGAAAAAAAGATTGTAGTGTTTCAGTAGACACTAACATTTGTATTATACTGATGATAATGAGTAGATATCTGTGGTTTTAAAAAACATTTTAGAAGAGTAGGCAAGACAACACTAAAACAAAATTTCTTGAAAATCTAAAGCAAAATTTGTGGTGTTAAAATTTCTAATGTTTGCAAATAGTTATAGAAATTGCAGTGCAAAAATTTGTTTAATTTATTGATAAATTAGCATATATAAGGGATGATAAACTTTGTTTTTGTTCCCTTTGTTGTATTAAAAAACATATTTCTTGTGCTGATGTTCCTGCAAGTTAGTTTATCAATAGAAAATAACATACTTTCAATATATGTTAGTTTAAACTAATTATAATAGATTTTTAAATGACATTAATGGAAAAGTTATAATAATATATTTTGCATTAAATTAACAATTAGCTTCAGGAAGAGTAGTGGTAACTACAGTACATGGGCCGGGCCCTCCACTGTAAATTAACAATTAAAGTATCATTCATTTATTAAGTAGATTTTTGTTGTTTAACATTTTAATGGTTGTCAAACATTTTATATCAGACTTGTATTAAGTCACTTTGAGTGAAACACATGGCAATCTAAGTTCAAACTCTATTTATTTCTGAAATTATATTCTCTAAGCCTCATTTCTAAGAATAATTTTTCATGCTAATATTGTTAAAATGGCTACAGCTAGTTTTTAAATTTTCAGGTTTGGCATTTTAAGTTTTCTATATTTTGATTATGTTTAATAATCTCTTCCTTTTAATTGTTTCTAGATCAGTTCTCAGAACTGCAAATTTTTGTTTCCTTATAGAATTGTATTGAAAATATCTTATTAAGTGCATCTCAAGTCTTCCAAATTCAACCATTCTGATGTCAGTCTTCCGAGAAAAATCTAAATTCTTTTTCATATCACCTAGCATATGTGCTTTTAGTAAGCTATATGTTGGCTAATGATTGGTTCCCTACTACAGAAATCATAAAAATTATGTATTCAGCATAAACCTATCAGGTTTTATTTTAAAGTTCGGATAATGGGCATTTTAACTCATTTTTATGCTATGTGTATTTATTGTAAGTATAACAGATCTCCAGATAAATTCCTTTGGTGAGCTTTTTGCAAATTTTCCCTTATTTCAGATTTTTTTGTGTAAAAGTAGTTAAAATTAAATTTTATATATAAATTTTAATAGCAGTATTTTTGAAAAAAAAAAGTGATTAAAAATTTTTTTTTAAGAAAAGGAAGAAATTCAGGTGTGTTAATACAATATAAAACTTTTTGTGAAATGTATATAATATAAAAGATCATAGTTCCCATTAAAATATATTTTGACAATAAAGTACAATTTTTTTCTTTAAAAAATCATAAGGAAGTGTTCTTGATGAAACTATATTAGAATAGCCTGTCAAAGGTTTTTTTAGCGGACTGCAAAAATTGTAGAGTGCATTAAGAAAGTCCTCTAAGATTATAAGTTTATTTTATTTCCATGGGTCAGTTAAAAGGTTTGTGATAATTCAGCTAAGATTAAGTCTCATGCTTTTTCTATTGCATGTTAATTTTTTTACTAATATCTCTTTTTAAATTCATTTTTTTAGTTTATTGGTTTTGTCTTTTATTACATTTTTGAGGCTTTACGGGTATTAAATTCATCCTAGAGAGATGATCTCCAACAATTTCTAATATTTCAGGTTTCGGCGCCTTAACAACAGTTAGTAAGAATTTGCTACCAAATTTGTATAAATTAGAATGTATGCCGGCATTTCTTTGTTAGTCCATAATTGAGAGCAACAGAGGTTACAAGAACTTGGTGAGTAGATCAACTAGTGTTTTGGTTAGGTATAGTGTATCACACATACATATATTACATGTATACAGTGAAATTTCTCTAGCCGGCCACCCTTTAAATGGCCATATTTTGTTCGGAACCATTAGTGGCCACCATAGTGACACCAGTAATAGTTCCGATAAAAAGTGGCCGTCGAATACGGGTGACCGACTACAGAAGTTTCATTAAACATAATTTTTTTCTTTGGAAAAACTTCCCTCTCGCTACTGCGCAGACTGTAGTATAAGCTAAAGAATTCGTTGAAGATACGTCGAATGATGATAAAAAACCAGCCAAAATGTTGATTAATCCTCGGCCATTGAAATGAGCATTAATAAATATTGGACTAAGGGCCTCTTCACATAGGGGTCTGGTAGCGGAAGCGTAAAAGGAAAGATGTCGCTGAGACGGAAATAAACCAATCGGCGTTAAAAATTTCGTTGCTAATCGTTTGTAGGTTTGTCATTGGTTAAATATATTTCAATACTTTTGCGTTTCCACTACCGGACTCCTATGTGAACATGCTCTAAGACCATCTTGGAAAACTTGATTCCTTGTACGTCAGAAAGAATATTTTAGTGGCTGTTATCACTGTAGAATACTCTTGTTCTGTTACAGGTAATTGTTATAGTATAGTGTAACGTAATAGACGAAGATTACATGAATGAAATGGAGTAGGAATTGGTGATAAACCTAGGCGGGTATAAGTAAGACGTGTTCAATCGCCGATAAACCTACCCACTTCAGTGACGTAGCGAGCATAAGGGCCTGTTCACATAGGAGTCCGTTGCGTTGCGTTAAGGAAAAGATGACCTTAACGCAACGCAACGAAGAAGCGCCTTAACGCAATGAAGAAGAGATAAGGAAATAAACCAATCATATGCCTCCAAACGATTAGCAATGAAATTTTTTACGCCTATGAATGGTTTATTTTCGTCTCAACGTCATCTTTTCCTTAACGCAACGCAACGGACTCCTATGTGAACAGGCCCTAACTGCCGCCCGGGGCACGATACCTTTTTGGCGCCGCCCCCCCCCCCCTGTGGTATTGGAAACAAAATAGTTCAATTGTCTTGGGGACCATTTGGCGCCCCTCTGCGAGTGGCGCCCGGGTCATGATATACCTCTCTGCCCTCCCCTCGCTACGCCACTGACCCACTTTATACCTTGCCATTTCCTGCTGTATGCCAACAGGAATTGGCGTAAACATGCCCTTACTGACAATGCTCAGCGCCTATTGTAGAATTTACGATTCACACTTGCTAATATAATCGATAAATTTCCACCGGTAGTACAGTAAAATATGTCATTATTATGATTAACAAACCCTTTTTTTTTTTTGGCTACTTAATAATGCAGACTTTTTTGTTTAGAATCTTACAGAGTATATCGGAGATTTTGGGGCCAATGATTTTGCCGTATCTAGGTACGCCTACTCTTAACAGGGAGAGAATACAATGCTGTCATGTTTCCCCAGTGTTTTGAGAACAATTATTGTTTATTCGTTGTTTAAGTTTCAGTTTGATTGACAAGATGCCATCTTTCTTCAGCATTGTCAAATATCTTACGCAGTAGGGAATAAGATCAAAATTAACCGTTTGTTTCTTGAAAAATGTACCAAACGCCCTCTATGCTGAGCTTGAACTTAGTTTGCATGGATTTTCTTTTTTTATGGTGGCATTTCTTTTAAAAATATTTTTCTTTTATGGGAAACGAAAAAGGTTTTAGTAGCAGAACAACATTAGATTAGAATAACTGCCTATAGAGCGGAATGGATGCTACATTTCGCCCTCATAATTTTTCAGCAGAGATGTTCGCATATGCTGAAAGTAAACAGCTATTTGAAATTTTTCAGGTAAAAAATTTGTCGCATCTGTGTATATATTTTTAGCTTGTATTTTTAATCTGTGGCTGATAACCATATGTATTTTTGTATTGGGAGACCATAACCATTATTTGGATTCTTTTCCAGGTTAAAATTTTTGAAAGTCATTAAAAGATATTTTAAGTTTTGTGGCTAAACAAGAGACGGTTAAAGTAAAGAAGTGCCCCTTGGCCCGGTTTGGCGAAGTTTTCAAAATTCGCCAAAATCACACACACACACACACACACACACAAAAAAAAACGAATGTAATGGCATAGCGGACAACAAAATGACGTGTATATCAAGAATATACAGTCAGTTTTAGACAATTTAAATAGCATAAATATTTCAGAATAAATCCTAAAAGACATTCTTTCCGGATAATTGATACTAAAGAACAGAATATTGCAATGCAAACAATAACACGAAAACAAACATTCACAAAAAAATAAAATAAAAAAAATCACTCATCAGTCGAAGGTTAATTTTAGGCTGACAGTAATAAACACATTGCAACTATGTCACTGAAGATAAATTCATTCAATACAAACCTGTAACATGTTCTGCAGTCATTCTTATAAATAGATAAAATAGCTATAACTTCGCCGCATTGATCGCCCACGTTAAAAGAGGTACCCACTTCTTTACAAGAGTCCTTTTCTGTAATGATTTCAACATCTTCCTGCTTATGAACTTCTCTGTAATAACCGTCGTCTTTTAGTGTGATTTTGGCGAATTTTGAAAACTTCGTCAAACCGCGCCAATGGGTACCCACTTCTTTATTTTAACCCCGGAGACTAATGTGTTCTAACCATGAGGAGCGATAAATTTCTCTCACTGATGGACAGTTTGAAAAGGAATACAGAAGGTCGTTCGCACTTTATGGAAAAGATTTTGTAATTTGTTTTTGGCGTTTGTATTTTGAGATAAAAATTTGGTAACTTCAGAATAATAGTCTGCTATTGTTTTGCTTTGATTGGAATGTAAAATAAAAGATTTATTTTGAAATTGGCTCCTAAAATTGATAGATGGCTCGAAGGTTACGTAACTGCACTTTCCGGGGAGAAATATTCGTATCAACAAATTATAAAACGGTGTAAAAAATGCGGTTATGGCAATTCAAAAATAGGTATTTATAATATATTAAATTTGAAAGGGAAAAACGTCTAACTGAAAGTAAAAATGAAAACATGACCACTAAACCTCATCCTAAGACTGTTCGAACGCAGGTAAATATCAAGAAAGTGAAGTCTCTGATCCTAAAAGAAAATACGCCGACTTAAAGATCCATTGCATCGAAACTAGGAATGTCTTCTGGCACTGTAAGTAAAATCATTCATAAAGATTTGAAGTTAAAAAAGATGTATAAACCTGCTTTTGCCAAAGCAGGTTTAAACATCTTTTTTCTGTTCATCTGCTTTTGCCAAAGCATATTGCTGAAAGAAAAACAAATTGTAGAAAATTATATAAAAAACACCTAGCTTCTGAAAAATGAAAATTTGTGGTAAACCTCGATGGGACATGGGTGTATTTAAGTGACTATAATAAAAGATCAATTTTCTGTTGCTCAACTGACGGGAATGACCATACGAAATGGCTACGTCAGTGTACAGAAACGTTCTCAAAGGAGTTCATTATAGTAGCAGGATTTTGTTACAACGGCAAATTAAAAATAAAAAAAGTTTCAAGTAAAGCCAAAATTAATTCCCTCTACTATCAGCAGAATATTTTAGAACCAATTTTTGAAGAAGAAATTCCAACCTTATATGGAAAGGACATTGATAAAGTTGAGCTTCATATGGTCAAAGCCTCTAGTCACACGTCTAAATCAACTGCCGCTTATTTAGCAAAGAAAGAATCAGAAACAGGAATAAAATGTATTCCATTTAATGAAAGACATGTAAAATTACCTGACTCTTCTCCAATGGACTTTTACGATTTCGGATTTTTAATACGAGCCTTAGGAAAACGGCATCTAAGAACACTGAACGGACTTTGGAAAACGGTCCAAGAGGAATGAGGCAAAACTGATATGACAGTACTAAGCAAAAATTTGCTTTCATGGAAAATTCGAGCTAGAGCTATTGCCAAGAACCATGGCTATAAGATAGAAGCAAATCACCGCATAAAATAAGGCATTTGTACATAAAACTTAACTATCAAAATCGTTTCCATAAAATGCGAACGACCTTCTGTACATCTTTTATCACTGGGATTGTTTGTAGAGTTTAGTAGTTGTTAAATAATACGTCGTAAGTAGATAGAAAATGAGAGTTCACCAACACGCGGCGCGAGGCGGCGCAGGCGGCGCAAAGGGGGCGTGGTCTCTTGCACCGTGCTGGAGTATGTGCTCCGCGGAGCGCCACCTATAGGTCAAATATGGAACTAAATTACGTATAAGGTTACGGATCTATATTTTCAGTGCTGCCATCTATTTTATAAAAATCACAACTGAATTTTACATTTAATTTTACAGAAGATATATATTTTTAAAAGTTTGTCCTGAGCGGGGATCGAACTCTGGTCCTGCAGGACTCAAGTCCAGTGAGATAACCACTGGGCTGTCGAGGCTTGTCATTGTACGGTATTATAGGGTATTTAAAGAGTGAATATTTTAAAGGGAACTTGTGAAATATGATAGAGGTTTCTGTGATATATTATTTTAATTAATTAATTAATTAATCATTTTTTTAATATAATACATACTAAGCGCCCCCTAGCGGGAAAAACTTGAACTAAACTAGAACTTTAAATATTTAAGATTGTAAAACGATTTTACGCTGTTACGAACATCTAGTGAATAAATTTAACTTTTGAAATTCTAATATCGACAATTTACGCTGCAGGCGCCATCTATTGGTAAAAATTACAACTACATTTAAAATTTAATTTTGTAAAAGGTTTTATTTTAGTTTAAATTCTAAATTAAAATATATTATTAACTTACTATTTTTTTAACGATAGTAGTAATTAGTAAAAAATAATTATAATTACTTATTATTACTTTAAAGACATATCTAATTTATGAATAATATTTGAAAAAATATTCTATTAAAAGGAGTATTTACAAGTCTTTTAACATTAAATCTATAAGAGAAGATATTAACAAGGATATTTTTACGCATAAAATTATTGAAAACAGCTGTTAAATTTAAAATATCTTTAATTTTCATGCTAATATCAATTTCAAGTATAATATAACTTAGATATATCTTTAAACCCATTTAAACATAACTTGAAGACATTAAATTATACAATTACCATCTAGAACCTGAAACTTAAAACATATTATCAATTTAATAGTTTGGAAAAAGTATTTATTACAGAACATTCCATACTAGTATGAAAAAAATGAGAAATATTATTTGAACTTTGAAAAAAATCATTCCATGAAAGCTAACAAGGGATATTTTTACACATGAAATTATTTAAGACAACCGTTAAGTTTAAAATATCTTTAATTTTTCTTAAGAATATTACTTTACAGTATAATATAATTTAGATAGAGCTTTGAAACCATTGTAACATTTAGTATAGAAAAAATTATTATTTGATCTTACCTTGAAAAACATTCCATGAAAGCTAACAAGGGATATTTTTAGACATAAAATTATTTAAACAAAGCGGGAATTCCCCAGTAGAGTTATTTTTTCCTTTTAATATTAGAAATAAAAACTGAAATATGATTCAATCTAGATAATTATTTAAATTAAATACACATAACATACCAATCCATACTATTAAATCTACAAGAGAAGATATTAAATTTACGCTAAAAATTTTTTTTAATTGTCGACATATACATACTGCAATAGTCTACATTATTATCAAAAAGTTCATTGAATTATATTCTATAACAGAGAGAATATTTTTATGAATTTACTAGAATTAATTATCAAAAATAAATATAACGTCATCTATTGATTAAAAATGAAACTTAGAAAATTTAATACATGGTTTTGAGTATATTTTTCAAAACTTTAAATATTTTTAGTCGAAGGGCTTATTTTCAGGACTTTGAAATTGTTTTGCTATGTTTTTTAACGTGATATATAATTTTACATAGATACATTCGCAAAATAATACAAAATAATAAGAAATTTTTACATAGATAGGCTAAAACGAATATTTTTTTTCTTTTACTTGATATTTTTACACATGAAATTATTTTACAACAAGCGTTAAGTTTAAAATATCTATAATTTTTCTTAAGAATATTACTTTGCAGTATAATATAATTTAGATAGAGCTTTGAATCCATTGTAACATTTAGTATAGAAAAAATTATTATTTAATCTTACCTTGAAAAACATTCCATGAAAGCTAACAAGGGATATTTTTAGACATGAAATTATTTACGACAAGCGTTATGTTTAAAATATCTTTAATTTTTCTTAAGAATATTACTTTGCAGTATAATATAATTTAGATAGAGCTTTAAAACCATTGTAACATTTAGTATAGAAAAATTATTATTTAATCTTACCTTGAAAGGCATTCCATGAAAGCTAACAAGGGATATTTTTAGACATAAAATTATTTAAACAAAGCGGGAATTCCCCAGTAGAGTTATTTTTTCCTTTTAATATTAGAAATAAAAACAAATATGATTCAATCTAGATAATTATTTAAATTAAATACACATAACATACCAATCCATACTATTAAATCTGCAAGAGAAGGTATCAAATTTATCTCGCGATGTTAATAGAGAAGATTCTTACATTATCTGAAATAATACAGACTTTATCATGTTTAGAAGATATTTACAAGAGTTCATTTTAGAATTAAATGAATCATGGTTTGAATCCTACAACAGTAGGGGGTATATGCAAACATGAAGACTTTAAATTATACAATTACCATCTAGAACCTGAAACTTAAAAATATATGCATCAATTTAAGCATCTTTATATAGTTTATGTACAGTTTTGAATATATTCCAAACCTTAAACGTTTTTCCAACTTTGAAACTATATTATAAGTTAAGACGCTTACTAAAATTAAAAAACATTTTATAGAGGTAAAGACTTGAAAGATAAAATTTACAAGTTTTAATCCTAAATATTATATTTTATCCAGAAATGTAGACTATTAATATATGATTTTAAACCTAACATGCTTTCAACGATTACCTAAATTGCGATATAATGTTAAATTCCACAGATTATTTCACAGATTTTAAGATATTTATTTAACCTAAGATGTTTATAAATCCTATCCAAATTGGAATAGTGTTTGCATATCATCATAAACAACTAAATATTATCATTTTCATGGGTTTTAAGGTATTTATTCAACATAAGATGTTTATAAATCCTACCTAAATTGGAATAGTTTCTGCATATCAACATAGACTGCGTAAACAACCAAATATTAACTTAATTTAAATAAGAGCATATAATTTCCTTTTTGATAACTTAAATATATATATATATATCATACATGTTGCTAAATTAAAATTCTTGTTATACTTTCGTATAAGATAGTTTTTTTTTTTACATACAAGAACAGAAATAATATAGACTTTATTATGTTTAGAAGATTTGCAGATATTTAAAGCAGTTCACTTAACTTTAGAAGTAAATGGATCAGAGTTTGAATTCTACTGCAATAGAGGTAGTTTAACTTCACAATTATAATCTAAACAGATAACAAATCTTTGAAAAAAAATATTCTATAAAAAGCAATAAAATATATTATGGAAACTTCAAATTAATTTATGATAGGTTTCATTAAATATTCTGCAAACGCTATGAAACATTTCGTATAGAAAATAATTACCATTTGATCTTACCTTTAAAATCTATAGTTTATGCAGTTAATTCATATAATTTTTTACAAAAACAAGCTTTAACTGCATAAGAAGATACTATATTTGTCCCGCACATACATATAAACTTAAAACATATTAAAACTTACTAGTTCCCTTATAAAGGTTTCAAGACTTTAAAAATTTTTTTACTATGTTTTAAATCTAATCTATAATTTTACATAGATATAACCATTAATAAATTGTTTTACATAGAAAAAAGCATACATCGCACCTAAAATTTTAGTTTTCTTAACAAAATAACCTGCAAAACTTTCATCGAAACAAATGTTTATTATGTTAAAAAAATCAAACACCTATTGATATTACTTTGAAATATTATGCAAATAATAACTTTGAATAAGTTTTACATCAGAAATTATTTTCCGACAATTGTTAAAAAAAAAATTTATACTATAAGTTTAAAACGCTTCCTAACACTTAAAATTTTATCATTCTATAAGGAGTATAATTTCTTTTAAATCATGCATAAACATCTATATATTAACATAATTTACATAATAGCATATGACTTCCTTTTAATAACATAAATATACATATCATAAATGTTGCTAAATTAAAATTCATTATATACTTTCGTATAAGATAGTTTTCTACATGCAATTACCCAAAATATTTTATCCATACAGCAACAGAAATAATACAGACTTTATCATGTTTAGAAGATATTTACATGAGTTCATTTTAGAAGTAAATTGACCAAGGTTTAAATCATACAGCGGTAGGGGTATACGCAGACAATATTTTTATATGAGAACCTACTTACAATAGATCTTAAAATTAAAATAAGTTTTGTTAAGAATAAAACTCTGCTGTAGATTTTATAATCTAAGCATATACCACACTGTCATAGTTAACATTTTCAAAACTTAATGGTTTAAAATATATTATTATAAAACATATAAAATACTTACGGCATTAGTAGAAATATTCTGCATTGGAAAAAAATCTGGAGCTTATAATTAGCCATACTTCTAAAACGAGACTCAATTGAAAAATATACAAGTCACGTTAGTTAATCTTGATTATCTGCGGTTAATTTTCCGTTACAGTCACAGTTATCTTCTCAAAATGAATCAATGATAAGATAAATAATTATTTTGCTATCATTTAACGAATCGTTCACGTTCCTTTTATTTTATTTGTCAAGAGTTGCCAAGAGTTGGCAACGATTGTAGAACGACTTTCAAAAATCTAACCCCTAGTGTTTACACAAGAAGTAGATTGTTATTATCTTATACACGAGAGTATACTGTGGGAAAAGATCAGATAATATGTTTAATCAAAGTTAAACAATTGATACACGTTTTGCTAACCAAAACTTTATTCGATAGGTTAATTTTCAAATCTGAAACAAGCTTTGCTAACTGCTAATACAGTTTATTAATGTTGTTAATAGAGTTTTTAATAACGAAGTTGTTCGATTAATGCTTGCAAAACTGCAACTACTAAGTTGATCGAATATATATTAAATTGTATTAAGTTAAAATTCTAGTTTTCACATGAAAAAACATTATGCAACATAAGTATTAAAATTAAGTCTTTGAAATATTCTATAAAAAGTAATGAAATATACTATGGAGACACTTACCCATTGTTGCTAAGCTTGGCATTAATTAATAAAATAATTATAAAGATCTATTAATAATACTTTGAAATATTCTGTAAAAGGTAACTTAGAATAATTTTTAAACATGATTATTCTATAAAAAATACAATATTATCAGTAACAGCAGCAGATAGTATATTCAAGATTATTGAAAACAACGTAACAGAGAATAAAATTTTAGATTATAAAGCAACAAAGGCTAATTTTCAAATGTACACTGTCAACCTCTACTATCAGTATTTTACGATTCATTGAAGTGGAAGTTATAGTTAAGTTCTTATTCTCACTTAACATTTTAATAACTTAAAAGTTTAACGTTGTATTGTACAACCGACACTCATCAGAATAATATAAATTGCTAGTAATCTTATCTAATGACGAAATAAAATAAACTATGAGTCATAGAAACTTATCTTATCTGATATAGCGATTCATTCGACAGTCGCTTGCTAGATTTTCAATCGGAGAGGGCTGTTTTAGAGTGCTTGTGCTGTTTATCTGTTAGATTATGAAACCTGCATTTAAAAAAATGAAGGAACAGCTTGTTCCCGAAAAAGATTGGTATGAGCAAAATTATGAAAATACAGATTTTTGCATGCATAATTTTGCTGAAGGAATCTTAAATGTTTTAAAAATTGAACAGAGAAAAAAAGAAGTTAATTGCTTCGGCCCATCAATGATAAAATATTTCAATCTTGGATGTAATATTCTTGGATGTAATGTTTTTGCAACTGTCCACATACATATCAGTGGTGCAGCAGTCCACATCGCTAAATTTAAAGAAAGTCACCTACATAAACTTCAAAGGGAAAAAGGAGTGTCAATGCATGGAGATACCTGGATTGAATTTAATAAGAAACTTCCTACCATCTCAACTGAATATAAAGACACTTCATGTATTGCAAACAACGAAATAATCGCTATTATAGATCAGGAAGTGTGTATTCTACAGGGGATGTATCGCATGAAAAATGCTAATTATGACTTAGATTCCGGAATTAAGTTGAATAGATATGAACTAAAACAACTTTGTGATTATGCTTCAGACATTACAGACTGTGTCGAACACACAATTTTATGTCGTACTTTGCCTCACATTCTACAAGAAAATATTGCCGATTCCATCTCCGATTGTTTTAAAGAACATTGTAATGTAGATGATGCGCTTGAAAATTTTTTCAGATGTGTTAAACAAGAACTGTTCAATGTATGTCATAAACTGTTTAAATGTGAAAGATGTATTATGAACCACCCCTCCCAATATCAACATTTGTGTCTAAAAAGCAGTGCTTTAGAAAAATATAAGAGTCTTGGTAAAATACCAATTTTTCATATAAGTATTCAAGATATTGTTAAAAATATATGTGATACATATTGTACATGTGCATACATTAATACTGAAATTTTTAAAAATCTTTGCGTCGATGATTTTAAATACTATTTCGAAAACGGAATAGTTAAAGTGTAAATACTTTTGGATTATTCTAATGATCTGAAATTTCACTCTAAGGAATATCTTCAAGAATTGTAAGAATTTTTTTAGATATGTTAAATAAAGGTTGCTTTAAGGATGAATTATTCCATTTTTTTAGTCTATGTGTGTTTTAATGTAAATGATGTCTTAAAAATTATTTAATGATATCAAAAAATATTTATTATAATTTAAAGATATATTAATAATTTTTAAGATATAATTTTTTTAATAATTTTTAAGATATAATAATTTTTAAAATATTTAAAGTTTTGAAAAATATACTCAAAACCATGTATTAAATTTTCTAAGTTTCATTTTTAATCAATAGATGACGTTATATTTATTTTTGATAATTAATTCTAGTAAATTCATAAAAATATTCTCTCTGTTATAGAATATAATTCAATGAACTTTTTGATAATAATGTAGACTATTGCAGTATGTATATGTCGACAATTAAAAAAATTTTTTAGCGTAAATTTAATATCTTCTCTTGTAGATTTAATAGTATGGATTGGTATGTTATGTGTATTTAATTTAAATAATTATCTAGATTGAATCATATTTCAGTTTTTATTTCTAATATTAAAAGGAAAAAATAACTCTACTGGGGAATTCCCGCTTTGTTTAAATAATTTTATGTCTAAAAATATCCCTTGTTAGCTTTCATGGAATGTTTTTCAAGGTAAGATCAAATAATAATTTTTTCTATACTAAATGTTACAATGGTTTCAAAGCTCTATCTAAATTATATTATACTGTAAAGTAATATTCTTAAGAAAAATTAAAGATATTTTAAACTTAACGGTTGTCTTAAATAATTTCATGTGTAAAAATATCCCTTGTTAGCTTTCATGGAATGATTTTTTCAAAGTTCAAATAATATTTCTCATTTTTTTCATACTAGTATGGAATGTTCTGTAATAAATACTTTTTCCAAACTATTAAATTGATAATATGTTTTAAGTTTCAGGTTCTAGATGGTAATTGTATAATTTAATGTCTTCAAGTTATGTTTAAATGGGTTTAAAGATATATCTAAGTTATATTATACTTGAAATTGATATTAGCATGAAAATTAAAGATATTTTAAATTTAACAGCTGTTTTCAATAATTTTATACGTAAAAATATCCTTGTTAATATCTTCTCTTATAGATTTAATGTTAAAAGACTTGTAAATACTCCTTTTAATAGAATATTTTTTCAAATATTATTTATAAATTAGATATGTCTTTAAAGTAATAATAAGTAATTATAATTATTTTTTACTAATTACTACTATCGTTAAAAAAATAGTAAGTTAATAATATATTTTAATTTAGAATTTAAACTAAAATAAAACCTTTTACAAAATTAAATTTTAAATGTAGTTGTAATTTTTACCAATAGATGGCGCCTGCAGCGTAAATTGTCGATATTAGAATTTCAAAAGTTAAATTTATTCACTAGATGTTCGTAACAGCGTAAAATCGTTTTACAATCTTAAATATTTAAAGTTCTAGTTTAGTTCAAGTTTTTCCCGCTAGGGGGCGCTTAGTATGTATTATATTAAAAAAATGATTAATTAATTAATTAATTAAAATAATATATCACAGAATCCTCTATCATATTTCACAAGTTCCCTTTAAAATATTCACTCTTTAAATACCCTATAATACCGTACAATGACAAGCCTCGACAGCCCAGTGGTTATCTCACTGGACTTGAGTCCTGCAGGACCAGAGTTCGATCCCCGCTCAGGACAAACTTTTAAAAATATATATCTTCTGTAAAATTAAATGTAAAATTCAGTTGTGATTTTTATAAAATAGATGGCAGCACTGAAAATATAGATCCGTAACCTTATACGTAATTTAGTTCCATATTTGACCTATAGGTGGCGCTCCGCGGAGCACATACTCCAGCACGGTGCAAGAGACCACGCCCCCTTTGCGCCGCCTGCGCCGCCTCGCGCCGCGTGTTGGTGAACTCTCATTTTCTATCTACTGTCGTATTTTTTCTCTAATCATTTAGTTACCAATGAATAGCATATTATCATCCTATTATTATTATTATTTTACTTTTCGTTTTAAATTCTTTTGCGAACGCCATTTTATCAGCACTCACGCTTAGAATGCAGCATTTTTTAAAAATATTTTTATTTGTTGTGGCTGACTATGTATTCAAAATCGTGTTTTTAACATAGGATTACGTTCCTCCATAACGGTCCTACTCCGGAAAGCAAAATTTCAGACGCTAAAACCGTCCGTCCGTACCTCGCAAGTTATAATTTTGGCAGCGCGCCAAACCCAGTCTGTATCGCTTGGACAAGAAGTAAACAGTTAAACAAAAAAGTACCAAAATGCGTCAAAATTTTGACATACATATATGTATATATATACATGCGTACATATATATAGATACATATATACATAACACATACATGCATACATACAAAAGAGGTAAGCAACGATAAGTAATCCTACATTAATAACTCCTGGTAGTTTCGTTAGAAGAGACTACCTGAAATTTTTTTTTTGTTATAAGTCTCAGTTTAGGAAAAGGTCGCCTGACAGAGACAATTCAAGCAAACCAAAATGTGATTTATTTTTTAGATTAAATAAAACTGTTTAGTCTAGTCTGCGTATAGGTATTAAGAATGCGAGCCCATTTCGTTACAATATATCTGAATTGAATGTATGCTTATGAGCTTAATATTTGAGACGAGTTAGTTTTGTGTTCATATTTCCACGCATCTCAAGTTTTAGTCGTAATAGTCTATATCACTATAGTAACTTGTGGGAAAAAATTAAACAAAAAACAAGGAAATAACATTTAAGAGTAAAGGAATTTTCTGAAAGCATCGTTTAAAAAAATAAAAAAAACAGCTTTTTTTTGCTTTGCATTTTCTTTTCCTGCTATTAACGTTGACAGAGCCTTGGTTCGCTTTCAAAATTCTGATCTATTCAGAGAATGCCATCCATATTTAAACAGATTTAGATCTTGAAATAACTTACAACTAAAATTTAGCTCTGTAGGCATTAACAACTGGATCTTCTTGTCTGAGTCAAAGAAACATCCTTTACACATCGATTTACATCATTTTTATAATATACATCGTAAATTGTAAAATAATTACAAGATAAAAAGAAATTTTTATATACCATGTTTTTTAAATTTTCTGTTGAATCATATAAACTTGACAATTCTATGTATTAATAAATACTTTAAATTTTTTTTGATGAATTATCTCATCAACTTGAAAGAAAATAAAGTTAATTGGAAGTTAACTTGCGTTTAACTTTTCGTTCTCGTAGCGGCCGATAGATGGCGGCACCAGTCTTCAAAACAAAATTAACTGAAAATAACTGAAAATTAATTTAATTCTGCTTAAAGATGGCTAAAAGTATTAAAATAATGCATTTTCACCGTGTTCCGAGCTATTCTAAAAGTTTCAAATGTCTAGCTAGTCGGGAAGTTAGTTAAAAATCGATTGCAAGATTTGAACTGGACAAACACACAAACATACAAACAAACAAGAAAGCGAGTTAATAAAAACATGTAAATTACATCAGGCCACCCAGTGCCTTACTACAAAATTATATTTCGTAGTAAGGCTGTTATCATCACGGAGTAGGAAAATGTAGAAGCAGCAGTATTTTGCCGTCCGGAGAAAAACACCCGTATTCTTATTGGGCAACTGGTAGTGCTTTTAAAACATTGTTTATGTTTACTCTTTCTGTACTGGATATCTTATAATAAATGTCTATCACGAAAAGAGCATTATTCTTTTTTATTAAATTCTTCATGATTTAACAATTTAGTTTGATGTTTTAAACTAAAAAACGTAACGAAGGAAAATAATAATTTTACTTGTCTGACGTTCTTTCGAACAGCCAATTTGGGCGTCAGTGTTTTATGCCAAAGGCAGATTCTAACCATCTACCTTTTTTACTGTCTGAAACTATGCGCTTACAGTCTACACAAGTTGTTTTCTTACATTCCCGCTCAAGCCTTATTACTTCGCACGTTGGATGCTGCATATTGTTTGTTTTTATATTTGTGAACAGTAGCGGTGAGGAATGATCAGTATTCGCGTGCATATACTTTACTATGAGATTACATCTCGGACAAAAGCTACATCTACATCCAGGGTCCGACTTTGACACAATGGGGCCCTGGGCAAAGCGCCCCCTTCAAAGACAGATCCAGAGGGGGGCATGTCCCCCCTCCTCAGGACCAGATTTCCACATGAACATGTGTGACACTCACCCAGGCCTCCCTTAAATCGGGACCAGAAATTCAAAAAAATTTCGACCGACAAGTCAAAAATTTGAAAATAATGAATATTAATAAGAAGTGTTAATTAATTAATTTACTTTTTAATGTTAATAAATAAATTCATGAAATTTTCTTTTGAAATTCAAAATAAATCACAGTCTGGAGTTATTACAACTCCCCCCCCCAAAAAAAAAAAAAAAATTAAACCAGAAACGCTTATGGACGTAAGCATGCTTTCACTATAGTGGGTGCACTGTGCTCCACCCAGGATTTTTTTCTGTATCCGCCACTGCACCCCTTTACTATATTAACCAAAAAACAAATTCTCAAAACTATGTACAACTTTATACTAAATTAGGGGGCCCCATAATTTTGGGGGCCCTGGGCAAGTGACCTACTTGCCCATGCGGAAATCTGGGCCTGTCTACATCCACTGATACTTGATGCACCTTGCTGAACCCCTTGTAAACGTTTTACATTTGAATAACGTAGATTAAATGAGGAAGTGTTGGACATAATCATCTAATGTCATTTCACTGCATTTTTATCTGTTTACGGGGTATTGAGAAGGGTGTTTGGTTTGTAACGGACCGTTGGCTGGTAGAAATCATCTTTTGTCACACGAGGGCTGATTAGACCGGGACCTACCATCGAGAGCGGACGATCATCAAAAAGTTGATTGAGCATGCCAATTTGCCACGCACATCCAGTGGGCGAGTGAAGGGAATCAGTAAAATGCCCTTTGTGTATTTTGATGTAATATAGGGCAGTTTCGCCGCCTCTCTGTTTCCTTTTATGTGATGAATTTTGTGTATTTTAAACGGTGTATCTTTAAGTTATTGGACAAAAATTTGCATTACTTTTGTTATCGTCTAATTTATAGTTACTCCGTGTTTTCTTTTATCTCCAATTACGAAGAGTTAATTCATCGTCATCCTTTTTTGAGATGTTTATGAGGTCAACTAATGTCGTCCCGTAATATCTTTTAAAGTGTACTTAGGTGCAACTTCGCAGTTAGTTCTTTAGTCCAACAATTCTGGCGGTTTGATGTCCCATGCCATTCTTTGACTCGTTTGGGTAGTATTTATCATTTTAATTGCTAGGCTTAGCGGAATGTTGTTGAAAAGTTTGAAAAAGTTTGAAAGTTGGCTCGAAAATTTTCGTTTTACTTCAGTATACGGCCTTTCAATGTATGGATCTTCCTGGTTGGTGATATATTATCAACATATCTGAAGTGTAGTATTTTTGAACATGTCAAAATATATTTATCTTTAAGAACAGACCAGTAATAGTAAAATTGTTTAGTATCAACTTTTGATTTTTCTGAACTTCCAGAATAGTAAGACACAAATGCATGTTTTCATGTTTATATCTACCGTAGATACACACTCACCACAAACCTTGAGTTTAGCAAAGAAGTGTGATTGCATTAGCTTTTCGAATGAAAACCTTCTCTGATTTTTATTCTCTTTATTTATATTCAATTATTGCTAGAAGAGAGTTAAATGTCTCCGATTCTCGTAATATTTAAGACACAAAAAACTTGCCATTTTAGCTAAACTGGGCAGGATAAACAGTAAAGGTTAGTTCATAATTGAAGATTTTTTAATTTAATTTTAAGTCTAAAATATGAAACATATATAGACGCAGTCCTTTTCAAAACTTTTCTGTTGAATTAATATCTTTATTTCTATCAGTAATTTCTATTGTGTAAAAGAAGATTACATCTTTTATCTTCTCCCAGGCTTAGGAATGTAGAGGTCTATCTATAATATTTTTTTAAAGATGTACTATATTTTGAATATCTTTAAGAATATTTGATTTAAAATTTTATTATTTTCTATTTAACAATCATAAAAAAACATCAAGAAACTTTCATTCAAATGTTTCAATTCCAGAATATGTTAGAGAGGTTCAGTGTGGATCGTCCCGAGAAACCCTTAGAATATCTCTATGACTTATTGACTAAAGGAGCAGTGTATGATGGTAAGAATTCACACATTCCTGCCTAAATTGTTGAATGGAAGCGTTTTTTGAGAAAAAATTGGGTAAATAAAACACTTGTAAAATAAATCGGATTTATTAGATCTTTTATCAACTTTTATACGATAGTTGCCAGTTTTAAAGTATTGAGCGCATATTTGAAACGTACAATATATATAATAAGAGGCTTCACGAAAGAAAAAGAGTAAGAGATATGATCCAACAAAGCTCTGTTCTCTTGGTATACGCTTCTATAGGCTAAATGTATTAAAAGGGGAGTGGTCACTTTAACGTACCTTTAAAAGTATCTTTTTTAGACCCGTGTTCGATTGTATGTACTACTCATAATTTTTGCTTGATTTACATGAAATTTTTTGAGTAACTGCCTATAATAATGTTTATTATATATACAAAATTTCAAGGTAATTAAAAAAATAAAATTACTTTTTATGCATAAAAAGTGAATAATTTTTTAAAATCGAGCATTTTGCAGTCAACTACTGTGCGCATTCTGTCAGAATAAATTATTAGGGTACAGTAATAATTGTTTACTATATGTGATTACAATACTTCAGGAAACAATATCCACCAACATTATTCTAAAATATATTAAAAAATTTTAGTACGGGCTATTTTTAATTAGACATTGCAAAAATAATTGAGTAAAAGCTTATAAATAAAAAAAAAAAAAATTAGAATTTGTTAAGGTTAAAAAATGTTGGTGGATTTTGTTGCCTGAAGTATTGTAATCACATATAGTAAACAATTATTATTGTACCTTAATAATTTATTTTGACAGAATGCGCACAGTAATTGACTGCAAAATGCTCGATTTAAAAAAAAATATTCACTTTTTATGCATAAAAAATAATTTTTTAAAATTACCTTGAAATATTGTATATATAATAAACAGTATTATAGGCAATTACTCAAAAAATTTCATGTAAATCAAGCAAAAATCATGAGTAGTACATACAATTGAACATAGGTCTAAAAATGATAAAAGGTACGTAAAAGTGACCATTCCCCTTAAGGAAATACTACGTTTTACTTATTGTCAATAACTATTGCCGATTTCCCACTTTTTATAAGAAATGGAAAGTTATGTTAACATTTCGTATTTACCGAGCATTTGCGGCAGATTTTTTTAATGAAAGGATTAGACATTTACTGCTTCTGGATCCAGGTTACAATATTTCTGAGCGTTCTGCAGTCTTTGAAATAAACTACGCAATGTGAATCAACCTAAACCTTCCTCTCACCTGCGGTAATAAACAGTCGCTGATGGCCGAATGGCTAGAGTTAAGGCGTTCCGTAGCAGTGTCTGTGTGGGTTTAAGGCCTTAGACGCTTGCGCCTTTCAGAATCGGATTAAACTGTAGATCCAAATCAGTTTAATCCCCGTGTTTCAGAAGATGACCATAGCCCTCACGAACAACCGTCAAAGACAGCTTAAGGCTGCTATGTACTAACCCCATTGGATTTGCTCACCTCAATGTTAACCTATGGAGAAAATTTGTCCACAGATTACCGACTTGGATTCAAAGATTTAAAAAAAATTGTACTCCGTCATAGAGAAAGAAATTTTACATTTGTGTACATTTTTCATTTAAAAAAAATGCAATTAATATTTTAAAATTTAAATTATTCGGGGAAAAAATCTGGTATAGTGAGTTTTAAACGCTCATAAATTCCTTCGGTGGACGAAATTTATAAAATGAATCCTGTAGTGCTTTGCAGAAAAGTTCAGGCTATCTGACAATACCGATTTTATTTAATTATCAGCATTTATGTACCAGTAAGTAGTTGACAAAAATATATTTTAAATAAACAATTTGGGAGCAGCGCTTAACCCCCTATAGAGAGAGAGCCATTACAATCCCTCAAAATGTCAATCCTAAGGGGGGGGGGTGTTGGAATTCTGGAATGGAATTCTGGAACTGTCAACTGGACTCCTCCCACCACAAGAGTCTGCAAGAAGAGGAAAAGGGAAATACGATTTTTTTCTTAGTACATAGCAGCCTTAAGGAAAATAGCGGTTTTAATACCCTAGATAACAATATTGAAATAGTCACCAATTTCAGGAAGCAATAGAAAGCTTACGATATGTCCATCTTCTTTTCTTTGTTAGTCACAAAAGGAGGGATGAATTTATTAATTACTAGAGTAACAAAAGATTTTACGTAAATTTCACAAAGAGACTATGCAAAAAATATTAAGTTTCTAGATTAAGAAAGGTATAACTTTTACTTTAAAACTGAGCTTTATAGTATTGTAGAAATGTTTCAGGACAATGTATGATTCACGTCGTCGATTTATATGCAGAGAAAGTTTCGCATATACGGAGCATAGAGCTCTATGTTTAATGTATGACAGCAGTATTCATGTATGACAGCAGTAATCATGATTCGAGTTGGTGAGAGGCTAGAAAACTATACTTCTCGAGGGGTGAATGGGTTACATATAAGATACGAATTTAAAACTGTAAACTCATGCACCCCATTCTGATATTTAAAAACGGTACAAGGAATTAATTTTAATCAGTTAAGTGTTATTAACACACTTTACAACCGTTGATTAATTTACGTTATTTTTTCTTGCCTGATATGGTCAAGTCCATAGATCTAAAGTTCGTCCATTAAGCACTTTAATATTAAAACCTTGCAACTGTATTAATTTTTTTTGAAGAAAATTTGAAACAAATCCCCAAAAATGAAACAAAAATCACAATATATCGTTAAATATATCACCCAACTTGAGAAATGGAATTGTATGAAATGCAAATAGGTCTTTCTAACTATGCCAACTAGTGTACCTTAAGATAATTTAGGAATAAAAGATTGCACTTTTCGATATAATTATTAGCCTTTTTATGTTTAAACAGTAAAAGGAAACTAAAAATATTTTGAAGAGGTATATTTTAAACTGCAAGCAATATTTTCATTATATTCATTAAACAATATTTTCACAATATGTTGACATTAAACAATATTTTCATTATATGTTGACGCAAACGGTGTGTATACTAAATTTCAAAAGAAAATTAATTGCTTTCCAAAGGAAGAGAATAGAAAAAAAATTTCAGGTAGTCTCCTCTAACGAAACTACGGCGGGTTATTAACGTAGGATTACTTATCGTTGCTTACCTCTTTTGTACGTATATATGTATGTATGTGTTATGTATATATGTATCTATATATATGTATGTATGTATATATATATATATATATATATATATATATATATATATATATATGTATCTATATATATGTATGTATGTATATATATATATATATATATATATATATATATATATATATATATATATATATATATATATATATATATATATATATATATATATATATATATATCTGTGTGTGTGTATGTCAAATTTTTGACGCATTTTGGTACTTTTCTGTTTAACTGTTTACTGCTTGCCCAAGCGATACAGATTGGGTTTGGCGTTCTGCCAAAATTATAGCTCGGAATGCAGGACATCTGAAATTTTGCTTTCCGGAGGATCATTATGGAGGAACGTAATCCTACGTAAAAAAACAAAAAAACAAAAAAAACAAAACTTAGTGACACTTGAAAACTTAAAAATGCAGTTATTTACATATACATACATACATACATAAGTAAACAAATAAATATGTAGTAATATCCCGAAGTTACGCGGTAGGTGGGACCGACGTAAGATCGCGTAAGTCGGGGTACAACTTTGCCTATAAATACATAGAAATGTTATCTAATTAGGACCAAGAAATTACAAAAACACCATTTTAAAGGAAAAAATGTTGTATTACACATTAATATTATACATATGAACAAGATATGAAAAAAATTTATATTGATGGTTTTAAAAAATATAATAAAGTAGTTTGCCGTATTAACGCCTTTTTTTATTGGTTTCGCGAAGAATTTCTTCATAGCAGACTAACTTTTTTTTATTCCCTGCTTTGTCGTGGTCACGAGATCTTTATTAGAGTCTATATTATCTAAAATGCTCCCACATGGTATAGTGGTTAGCATTCTGAGCTGCCACTCAGTGGTTTTTTTTTTTTTTTTTTTAATTAAAAAAAATACACATAAAATTCCCGTGTACCACAAAGTATCACACGGGACTTACAGAGGTAAGTATAAAACACTAAGAAAACATAAGAAACAGACAAAATAAAACAAATAAAAGAAACTAAGAAGAATTACAAATATTTACAATAAATTTACAAAATAAGCCGAAAGCACACTTCCCAGAAACGAGCAGAGAGAAATTGGGAGGCCAGTTAATATTTAAGTCCTTAAGAGCCAATTTAAAAATATTTCTCTCCCTGCGGTACTTCGAACACAAAAACAGAACATGTTCAGCATTTTCCTCACCACCAACGCTGCAATCACAGGGGGTCGCCGAACACAATTTGAATCTACTCAAATAGCTCTTAAAATTTCCATGTCCTGTGAGGAACTGAGTCAATTTGTAGTTAGCAAAGAAGTGATGGCAAGAGAGTCTCATTCTAATGGACGGAAAAAAATTTCTTGGTTAAACTACCATTATTTGAGCTGACGTATTCTTGGTTCCATGACTCCACCATACTCTCAAACATGACCTTCTTAAAAAAAAAAAGATTTGGGAATATTGACACTAATGTCAATTTCACGCCTTGTAGCGGACTTGGCAAGGAAGTCGGCTCGCTCGTTACCAAAGATACACTCAGTGGGTTTGGGTTCAAAACCCGAATAAGGGTTGATTGTTTCCTTGTCGTTCCCCTCATAGGGAGCAATGCTGGCTCGCCTCGTATATGGTGTTCCCATAATAGAGTAGCCAGTAAAATATCAGTGAGTAACAAAAGGTAAATGTCTAATGACAAGTGCCTCCACATTAGACTTCTGTAAAAAATTCTGTAATCAATCTGTCTCCATTCTCTTTTTCAATTCCTACTATTAGTTCACACTCTCCCTATATATATCTTGTTCAAATTTTCAATCGTTAATAAAATACTTTTTATTCATCCACTCAAGTTCAAATACATTTTTTAAACTTGTAGTGGATGACACTTGATGTTAATACAGTTTTTTCAAATATTAATTCATTAATTAAATTTAATTAATCGATTTTAGTTTTAGACCTAGAGCGTCTCTTGCTCTTGAATAGTAATTTCCCTATTCTTGCTCTGTAAACGGTAGCACTGCGGTAGCGCGGGCTCCTCCCGTCCTGTAGGTTGCGGGATCGAATCCCCCTCTCTCTTTTCCCTCCTCCTAATCTCGCACAGTAGGCAAGGTTCTGGCAGGCAATCCTTTTTTTCAATTCCTACTATTAGTTCACACTCAAATTTTTCTTTGTTGACCTATGTAGGAATTGACTTAAAAAAATTTTGTTTTTATATTACTTGTTTTTTTGTTTGTTGTGGAATTGGGTCTCAAGGGTTTGATTCTTCAGCGGTGCTTTGGTCGCTCATCTCTATGAGATCATCGACTGTCAGCTCCTCAAGATGAGAATCCAACAGCTCGTTGACATCACCTCCATCGACTTCCATACCTCATTGCCTGGTAAGATCGACAACTTCTTCTATCACACAAGCAATATGATCAGTTTCAGGCGTTGTTTCCATCTCGTTTTCAAAAAACATTAGACAAAGTTTCTTCCAGATACCATTTAAAGTTTTTGGGGAAATTTCATTCCAGGATTTAAAAAGGTGAAAAAGGGAAAAATCAAAAACCGCGTAACGCCGAGTTCGCGTATGTCGGGGTATCACCTTATGTGTGTATATATATATATATATATATATATATATATATACAGTGGAATCTCGATCTATCGTTTTTCAAGGGACAGATTGAAATGAACGACAAATGCGGGAAAACGATAGATGCGGAAACATAACAAAGCAATATGATATTTGGGACTGGATAAAATGAACGGCACATACGGAAAAACGATGGATCCGAAAACGATTGATCGAGATTCCACTGTATATATATATATATATATATATATATATATATATATATATATATATATATATATATATATATAATATACTGTATTCACATGCGATGTGTGTTAGTATAACTTTTGCTTTAAATCCCATTTGTTAAATCTCATATTGAAAAAGTAAAAATCAAGGGTATTTAGAAGAACAGGAAATATCTTATTACTAAAATAATAAAACTGAACTTCTTATAACATAAGATTTTTTTAAAAATCTTTTTGAATGTCGTCCACATTTTATCTTTCAAGTGGCCAAAGTTTATGCATTAGGACCGCCTTCTGTTGATCGCACGCTGGTATGTACAACATTGGCTTTGAAGCTGGGATTAATACACATAACTAGCGAGAGCCTAGTTGAAGAGGAAAACGAGTCCGAGGTAACAAGAAAATCATGCCTTTTTATTTCACATTTATAACATTACTAGCTGAAAACCCGCACTTCGCTACGGAGTACATTCAAATTAAATACAACGGTCAATGTATGCAATTAACGCCAAATATATATATATATATATATATATATATATTTATAATAAATACGACTATCAATGTACACAATTGATGTAATATATATATATATTTATTTATTTATAAAAAATCGTAAGGGATATTTATTTTTTTTGGATAATATCCAATCATCTGCTGCATTAGAAAGAAAAAATTTTTTTTTTTGTCTATTTAGTTGTTATTCACGTGACGATAAATTTATTTAAAGTACCAAAAAAAGAAATCGCGTGATCGGCATTTAATAAATTGAATTCTAAAAATGAATCTTTAAAAATTCACCAAAAATCAGAAAATTGAGGTAAAGGTTCGAAAAAGATTTCATTTTAAAGGAATTTTTAGGATCTCTCTTGTGATATAAATTTTATAACCCTCAAGTTATTATTTTAAATGCAAACTTAAAAAAGTTATAAAAACAGCTTAAAAATTTAATTAAAAAAATCTAAGAAGAATTTTTCAAAAATCTTTCTTAGTGCACCCCTACACCATAAAAAGAATCGCCATGCAAAATATCAGCCCTTTAGGTCCAGCGGTTTGGTCTGTGCGTTGTATGTCAGTGAGTCAGTTATGGAACTTTTTTATATATATAGATAAAGAGGGAAATTTTTATTACTCGACGGATCAAGAATAAGACAGAGATTTAATGGTTTAAAAGGATTCGAAATTTTTTTATACCGATTTCTCTTTTTAAGTTTTATTCGTAAATCGCGTAAAATATGCTGCATAAAATAAATTTTGATACCGCTTTGCAAACATGAGGATTATTTTTCATGATTAACAGAATATTTAGGGAACCTTTTTCTCAATCTTTTATTTCATGAAAATCGAGAAAAGATTTCGAAACAGTTTTAAAGTTAGTTCTTAATAATAGAGATTGAATCTAGAATGAGTGAATTCTTCAGTGTTCATGTATTTCCAAAACCTCCAGACATCAAGTATCTGTTCAGTTTTATTTGTTCAATGAACTTCGGTGTTTTTGGAAAATTTTATAAAGATTATTATTTGTTGTTGTTGAAAGCTAAGTGCAAGTTTTTCAGTTGCAGTCTTACAACTTAATTGAATTTCGTCTGGATCTCATTTTGAAAATTGTATTTAGTATAGATCTTACTGGCAGTTTTGTCACAAATTGTACTTAGATTGCCACAATGAATTGACATGGATTTGAAATAAGAATTTCATATCTCTCATTTCGTACTGATTGCCTTGAATGCCCATCTTTTGCTGCAATGGAAGTACATTGTTTGATCTCCCAGACGAAGTTCAATCACGGTATTCTTATTTGAAGAAAAAATACATAGTTTATATTGCAGGTGAAAATAACGCAAGTATAACAAAATGGATTCTGGATTTCATTGAAGAAAGACCTTCAGCTATGTTATTGAGAGGCAGAGTGGAAGCATTTCCATTGACAACTATTACAATTGACTTTATCCATCTAACCTGTTAAAATTTTGATTATTTTAGGGAACATTTCTCGATTTGCTTGATCTTACAAAAAGCAAAACTACCAAAATTGTTCAAAAGTCAAGTGTAAGTTTCAGGGATTAAAAAAAATGTAATTCAGTTAAAATAAAATTTCATCATTGGTAAAAGTATAATTCAGGCTATAAATGTTTGCCTATTTTTATATTCACCGTCTATATCTTACTGAATAACCTTTTTAATGACTGTGAAACTGGTCCATGGATTGCTGTGCAAGACCGCACGACTATTGCTTTAGTAATCTTCATCTCTAAGTAGGTGTGGCATGAATCTATTTTTATTGGACCTTTATCTTTAATGGTTTCAAAAAGAAACACTGCTGAAATTAATAGTAAATGTTATGATAACGGGAAAGACCAGTTTTGATTTTTTTTCTGAAAATTGTCATTCAGAATAACATGTTTTAATAAAATCTTTTAAATTATATATTTGTAATACATATCTGTTTAAAGTAATGTTATTGTTCCAAAAATTCTGTGATTCATTCAAAATTATTCCAAACGAACTGAATTTTTAGTAAATAGATTCTAAAAACCAATTTTATAAAAATAACGAGTTTAAAAAAATTTGTTTATAGAGGCAGTCTACACCAGATTTGGTAAAAAAGCGTATTGAAATGCCCGACTGCGCTCGAAACGGCTGGATTCTTGAAGGTTTTCCTAAAACTCGAAATGAAGCCTTCATTTTAAGAAAAAGAGGAGTTTTTCCTACTCATATTGGTAAGATGTGGCAAGAAGGCGTCATTATTTGCTTACTTTTGAAAGATACATTTCTTTAACAATAGATGCTGGCAAAGAATTAAACGAAGAGCTGAAAGTAAGCAAAGAGTAAAAGCTGCATTTAAAGTAGCTTAAAATGAAGTTATAATAGCAATTATTTTACCACACATCATTCCATTTACAATTTTTTTTCCCCTAAAAATACCAGTGGATTTTTCGGAATAACTCCCAGAACTTTCGGATAAATGTACTGAGCACTATGTCATGTCATGATGTTCTTTAATTACAGTAACCACCGCTTATAGTGATCAGTGGTTATAAGAATCAACCGTTTATAAGAATCAATATCGCGAAAACAAAAACAAATGTATTATTTCCATGTTAAAATTTTCGCTTTAAAGAATCAATCCACCGGTTTTAAGAATCAGTTTACACTCTTCGCTTTCCTTTCATTTTTCAAAAAAAAGCCACTTAAACCCTCAAAAGGTACGAAGTTCTTTCTTTATTCTTTTTAAAAGAAAGAGTGATAAGATGGAATACAGTCATAAAATGCATCCCTTTCTTTGTTAGACATAACATAATAGTTTCCCCTTAAACGCTTTAGTTAAACACTGTCCTATTAGCTTGACCCAGGGGCATCCTAACCGTGCGGATCCGATTTCACTTTTCTTCACTGACAAACAAAGACAGGGACTCTTTTTTCCCACCTCCCACATCCCGGTTGCGGCTTCCTGAACCCTGAAACACACAAATCTTCGGGGAAGTATCCACTGTCACTTAGGAAAACGTGACATTATTAGATTCAGCACTTTATCAAACCGTGAAACGTAAGCTAGAAGGTGAATCTTGGTCTGAGACTATTGTTATTGAAAGAGGTATAAACAGCCGCCTGAAAACTTCAATAAGTCAAACTACCATAGAAAACTTTTTCTTGCACACTTCCTGTAGTTGAAATGTTAAACTGTTAAGCAGGTATGTTGTAACAAATTTTGAATTTTTTTCTTCTCTTACTGTAATCATGTGTATCTACTTATAGGTCTAGAAATTAAGTTGTATTTTTAAAATTATAAAAATAATTTTAATAAAAGATAATTAACGTAAATTAAAGAGTATTTTATAGTAAATTATCTATATGTATATATAGGTGTATGTGTTCCTGCTCAAAAACCTAAATTTCGTCTATAAGAATCAACCGCTTATAAGAATCAAAAGCAGTAATAACAAACGTGATTCTTATAAGAAGAAATCACTGTATCTTCAAGACATTTTAAAAAATGAATTTCACTTCATGGTAGATTACTTACTAAATTACGATCTGCACAAACTTACTTACAAAGATTTCAAAATTTAAATCAACCCGTTTTGTATTGTGTAGTTTCACAGGCAAAAAACACACTTTAAAAATATGCGTTTGTGAATGTGCAGTTAGATTATACTTTAAGTAACATTTTTCATAGCTTAACAAGGGTTTAAAGATCTACGAGATCAGCTGAAGCAAAACTCAAAATGCAGATAACTGGTAAAAAAAAAGTTATCATCATCTTTTGCTTATTGTTATTTATTTGCGTACCACTCCAGTTCCCTTTTACTTGTATTTTATTCAGATCTCTTTTACTGGGAATATTCAAAATTAGCTGGATAAAAGGATTATTTTTGGTTTATGAAATTTTTTAATAAATTTTTATATTATATTACGAATTAAATTCATTAATAGTCCATTTGTGGTTGAATCATTATTAAAGCTTAATTATGAGAGTAAGGAGTCCACTGAAGTTTAGGTTTTCCCCTTGAATAGTATAGCTTCAATGCCAAACCAAAAAGATAACTTTATCGCGATTAATCTCACTTGCAAGATTAATTTTATACGCTTTCTAATTGAAAGTTCTTTACAAAAAGTATTCCGTGTTCCAGATCAGATTTGTGATGTATCCCCATATTGAAAGCTTTTGTTGCAAATTTATTCCTTTATTACTGTTAAATAAAGCATTTAAAGGACATTTTAGTGACACCTAAAATATTTATTCTTACTTATTATAACATCTCTTTTATGCTTCCAAAGTATGATATAAAAATATTAAGTTTATTAGTCGAACCTCTGTTAGTTCATTTGCAACTCATTTTTTATATGCCTTATAATTGGATTAACCATTTGCACTCGTTCTTAAGTTAACCAAGAGTGCATTGTAAATTAATTTCGAGGAGAAAAAGTTGATTGTTGCTACGAACTGCAACTAAAGTAATATAGCGATAATATATGCATTTATTCATTGTCAGTGATGTAAGTACATTAGCTATAACGGTTTATAAGTTTAAGATTTGTAAACAGTATATGAGTAACCATATCATATAAGTCAACAGATGAACTGCCTAACACCTGTTATTACATATGTGATATAGGAAAGGAGGACATTCATGTCTCAGTTTGTATCTAGAGCTGTTGAATACAATGCGTGAAGGGAGTCATGTTTAAAATTTTTCTAATTTTAGCTCTCGTTGAACCGTATGATCTACTGGAAATGGGTGTAGAAGGTAAGTCAGTTGAAAATCATAGAAACCATACATAATAATGAAAATATTTGAAATATTGTACTCATATGATGGTTATGAATACTATAACACTGTAGTATTGATATCGTAACTAATGTAAGCCAGTAATATATTGAATTATTGCACATTTTAACTAATGCTTTCTTTTTTAACACGTTATAATTCAAAACAAGAGACAGCGGGAACTACTAGCTTGATGCTAAACGTTATTTTTATTGCCACTGAAATATCCTTCTCAGGGGAATAGAGAAGAAAACACATTCAAAATTGGTTTTCTTGATAGAGATTCATCGCGTATAATCAAAACGATATCCCCTGACGTATAATAGAAGAGATAGAAAATAAAATCATCTGTCTTCCGACATTAAAAATTATTTACAATACAAAATGTTTGTACATTTAATCTTCATTCAAAATTCATAATATAAAGTTAATATAACTGTTCTTCATTAAGAAATTATAATTAAAGTATATTTAAAAAGTTGTAATACAAGTCAATATAGCATTTAATTTTCTTTTTTATTACTTTATCTATTTCGTCACTTATATCTAAAAATTCATTGAATAGTAAAGTAATGTTAGTTATTTTATTTTGTTTGATATAGCAAGAGAAATTACGATTAAAGTTCGATTCTCTGAAACTTTTTTAAATATTAGGAATACACCACTGCAAATTTTGTACATTCTCATTAAATAACGGTTCCTGAGAGCTGGTCAGGGAAAATATAGGATATTTAACGAGATTTTTTCAAATGTAAAACTTCATAAGTAATGTATTTATTCACATGACGCAAAAAACTCGGAATGGATACATTGAATTTTTTTTCTCATGCTTTCAGCTATAAATTTTAAAGTACCGTTTATTAAGCCTTAAACAAAACTTGCTATCTTAAAAAATTATTTTTCATTTACAAAATTTACCATGAAGTAAATGGGTTTGGGAATAAAAAAAACTGTAAAATTTATATCTAATAATGTTCCTATTGTACTTCCCTGAGCACGTTTTACAGAGGCTGTTCGCACATTTTTTAGACGATTTTGGTAAGCGGTAATAAAAAATCGTTTGCTGCAAAAGAAATAATTGCAATTGTACTATGTTTTTAAAAGTCAAAATTCTCGTCTGCGGCTTGAAAGTTTTGTTTTTATTCAAAATGGCGTTTTTAACAAAGCAGTGGTTCGAAGGCTACATTTATGCTCTTTCCGAAGAGAAATATGCATACTCCGTTATCCAAAAACGATGTGAGAGTCATGGTTTTGTGATATCTAAAGCGTCGATAGGTAATATCGTCAAGAAGAAAGGAAAAAAAACGTCAAATTGGAGCCTCAAGTGGGACAAAAATTCCAAACAAGTATCGAAGGAAAAAACGGACATCTTCGACTATTGCAAAGGTACGTTGTTTAATGTTAAAAGAAAATCCCCCTAGTCAAAGGACAGTTGCAAAATCATTAAAATGCTCGGTATCCACTGTAAACAAAATGATAAACGTTGATTTAAATCTTAAGAAAGCGAAAAAACGCAATGTGCATCGTCTTCTTCCAAATCATATCGCTGAACGCAGGACACGCTGCAGAATTCTATATGAGAAACACTTATCCAAAGAAAAACGGAAAACAATTGTCACAATAGATGAATCATGGGTGTATTTAAATGATTGCAACAAAAAAAAGGAGCCATTTATTATCATAAAAGGGGAGAAAAAAATTTAAGTACATGGTTCAAAGAATCGAAAGAAAGTTTTTCTAAGGGATTCATGATTGTTGCTGGTTTTTCTTATAATGGCAAGTTAAAAATAAAGAGAGTGGAAAAAATTGTCAAGATTAACTCCAAATACTATCAGGAACATATTTTACAGGAATCTGGAAAGCTGTTCAGGCGGAATGGGATAGAATACCTCTTCTGACACTTCAAAAGGCATTATTATCCTGGAAATTACGGTGGCGAAAGATAGTTCAGAATAAGGGATGTCAAATAGAACATTTAAAACACAAGAATTTTATGTAATTTAGTTTTGTGAATACAATATACATCGTCTAAAAAATGTGTGAAGAGCCTCTGTATAAGTTTTGACATACAGTTCTTGCTGAGAAGCTGTAATAAAACTCATATCAGTTAACATTTGAACAAACGAAATTTAGAACAGAAATAAAAGTGCTACAAATACAAATAATCATCAGTGGTTTAAAATTTTGGCTCTCTTCAAAACCAAAATTTTAAAACACAGACATTAAACGTTCGACCATTTTATTAAAGTACATAAATTAAAGTGTAATAAATGCTGACAAAAGAATACCAGAGTCTTTAAATTTCAGCTGTTTTTTAAGTCAAAATTCTACCGTTTCTTTATTAAGATAATAAAATATTCATTCTAAAGGGGTCAAGGGATAAAATTATCTATATTTTCAATTTACTCGCACTCTGTAATAATTTTTTTTTCTTAATTTTGCCAGTATAAATATCTATATATACAAAAATACTTGAACATTTTGAAATTTCGTTTTTTAAGAAATTAGGATTAAAAATTTGCAGCGATGTTTAGGTTTTGATAAATCTGTGGATAAATAGCTTTTTGTTTGCAGATTTTTTTTTTGTGCACAGGAAAGGATGCAAATATTCTACCTCTAAGATTTAAGAAAATATTATTTTTGATTTTTCACTTTAAAATACAACTTTTTTTAAAACTTTCGAAATATTTTCAAAATTTTGTACTGAAAAATCGACTACATTATTACAAAAAAGTGCAGAGGAACGTTGTGCGAAATGTCCGAGAGATATTTTGCAAGGGATTTCAGATATATTCTTCTAACGATGACAGATCTTGAAAACTTCTTTTCCGATATGAACTGGGTTAAAGCGTAACATAAAAATGTAGTATCTGACAAAGTATTCTTCATAAAAACACGTAGATTGCATTATTTGCAAACTACGTGTTTTTACGATGAATACTTTGTCGTAAGAGCTATACATTTTAAGCCCAGAACACATTTAATGTGCACTTTTGAGAATTTTGGGTCCCGGGCATAAAAATATTGAATTATTTTACTATTACAGTAATTAAGACTTGAATTTTAAATCAATCGTTGAGTATGATTCCCCTTAAGTAAATCATTGAGGATTATTATACATTTTAGGCATGGCATTCCAGGCATATTTCAGGGGAATACTTTTTATCTATCCAATAATTATTGTTTTATTTGTTAATTGAAAATTTGATATTTAATTTAGAGTAAATCACACCTGTATTTTCGAATTATTGTTATTTTTTATTTAACTTATATTTGCCATTTACAGTTTACAATGACTTAAGTTTTACTTGAAATAATTTGTAATTTTAGAAATGTGTGAAGAAACGAAAAAATATTTAGGACAGAAGATGTTAATATTAGATCTGCATCGAAACAGTTTCTTGAAAACCTTTATTGTCGGGGCTGACTCCGATACATCGACTGAAAAAGGTAACTAGAGGAATAACTGTATGTTATATTTTTTCAGCAGATGTATTTTTCTTAGTGGTTTTTGGAGAATATGGCTTTAAAATAATGCTGTTCTTGGCGGAAGAATAAGAACTTAATAAACATATTGTTGTTTGTATTGTTTAGTTGACTTTTTTAAAAATATGTTAAATATTAAATACATTTCTGTTAAATGAAAAAAATGTTGCTTAATGCTATAAAATATTTTTTTTTGCAAAAACGAAGTGAAACTAATAAAAATTATTTACATTTATTTTAAGATATTCTAATAATCATTTTACTATATAATTCCATGTTATTGTCTTAATTAAAAAAAAAGTCTCACCAAATAAATTATATCACGAAACAAAGAATTCGTTAATGAAAAAATATTAGAAATAATAAAAAAGTATTTGAATTAATACTGTTACAATTAATGCACAATAAAAATTATTATTACGTATATAATAAAGTTCCTAAATAACATTTCCTTGCTCATGTCTTCTGCTTGGTTTTCAATTGTATTAAACGATTTACGATGACGCTGAAAAGTTGCATTTCAGTGATCTTTTATAACCTCCTTATAATCCTTATCAATATGAAACTAAGTTACCGCAGTGAATTCGCTAAAAAATCTCTTTTTTATTTCATTGATCTTACAATTATTATATAATTATATTTAATATTACAGTTATCAATATTTGAAAGGCTTTTTGTAAAAAAATGACATTATCCATAGAAAACTCTTAATTTTGAGGGATTCTTTTGTTAAAGAAAAGGTAACCTAGAAGATTTTCACTGCTAATATTAAAAGAAATTATTTTTGGCAGTACAAAAAAAAAATTGTTCGGATTATTTCTGGGAAAAAGGTAACATTTACGCAACAAACTACAGGAAATTCTATGAATTTAATGCTGTGTTTTTTTGGCGAAATTAATCCCTAGGAAATCGAATATCAACAGCCGGAAGTATATCCTTTTACAAGATGGATGTCAAAAGATTATTGTTGAAATTTATTGTTTAGAGGAGTTTTAGAAAAACAAATTAAATTATCATTAAATGAGGAAACATAAACAGAAGCCTGCTATTTTGGGAAGTTATAAAATCATATCAAAGGGATTCTCAGCTATATTAACGATACACGGTGACGATCAAAAGTTGCCGTTTACCGACTCTATAGAAACAATTTTTTAAATAAAAGTATCAGAGATGTTTTGAGTTACCTGTGAACGTGTAAATGCATGCAACATGAAAATAATATTTCAAAAATATCTCATTAAAACAGTATTAAAGTAAGTTAAAATACTTCTAACTGTTAAAATTGATGCAATTTTTTAAAAAATAATTAAAGAAATTACAAACAGTTAACATTCATGCATAATATCATATATTTTGCGGTTCTTTAAGTAACGATGTTCTAAATAGACTAACTGGTTGTGTAGATTGGTGTTAATTGATGCGATTACCGTTTTTGCTGGAAGGGAACTTTGTTCAAATTTTCACTCCTCTGCATAAATCGGTCGTATTGTTCTATTTACTCTTATCAGTACAATTCACTCTGTGCAAACATTTCATAAATTATCGCTTAGATTTATAACACTGGAGACATGAACAAACATTTAAAACCATGCAGTTTTATGCTTTATTTAAACTTTATGCTTAAGATCGAAATAACATTTGGTACTACGTGGTGCAGCGAGTACACCTTCAAAAAGTTTCTGTGGTTTATACTTTTTCCATCATTAGCTGGGTTCTGTGTTTTCTAGTAATGAATTGATGACTTGATGACATGGATTCTGCAAGCAGACTTTCTCCTCTTTCAAGAAAATATTCTGAGTCGCATTTCTGTTCCTTTATTGTCAATCAATTTTTATTGTCTTCCGTCATTCCTGTCAACGGCAGAACTTCTATTCAGACCAAAAATGTTAATCTTTGATCGGATAAAGAAATTTTTCCAACACCAGAAAATTTCATTATTTTTTCCAAACTTCCCATGAAAGGCTAGTCAGTTTTGTCTTCGTTTGCTTCTTTCTGTAAAACTAGGGGCTTCGCCCCTAGCCTCGCTACGCTCGCTCCTCTGGTGAATCAAGTGAATGAATGACTCAGTAGTTTTTTACAGCGATTGAGTCGTTCATTTGTTTACAGTTGAAGCTTCCCCCCCCCCTCCCGACGAAATGGATGAAGCCCGGCGAAATGGATGAATGGGTGAAAAATCGGATCTTCTTTCAAAGGAAGCGAATGAGAAGATTTTTTTGAAGTATTTCTTTAAAATTCAATTAAAAATCGAAATTTTAAGATAGAGACTTGAAATGAGGTTTATATGAATGAGGAAGCTTTCATCTTCCAGTTGATATAAATATTTTCTTTGTAACATAATAAGTCTGAGAGCATCGAATTTATATATCTCGAAACGCATAAATTTTCCCCAAAACTGGGTTTTCAATTTTAATAAAAATATCAGTCTGTTTTAAATTATTTTTAAACAAATGAGGTCTTGTTTGAAGGAGAAATGTCTGTAGTCTTAGATTGTAAAAAAAAAAATTCTACGATCCTTTTTTGGCGAGTTATCGTAATCTGAACATGACAAAGTCAATATTTTCCCACAAAACATAAAATAAAGAAAAACTTAAAGTCCGACGAATATGAGACATGTCTTACTTTCTTCCCCACATTGTTCTGCATCGATTGGTATCGGTCTCGACCCCATACCCCCAGCGGTTTCGGAGGAGATAGCGTGACAAGCTTTTGACAGCGGCGGCGGCGGCGTCAGCGGCAGTTAGTTTTTTTTAGAATAGAGAGATGTGTTTCGAAATAATACAGAGCAAATTTAACCTTTCTTAAGGTTCAGAATTACCCATTGTCAGTACTAAGTCTGTACTACGAATAAAATTTAACAGAAGCCATATTCCATCTTAAATACGTTCTTTGGTGGCTATTACATAGGAAGAGTACATTTAAAACTACATTACTTTTGAAAATACGTCAAAATTATATATATAATAGCCGTTGTCTCTGTATAACACTTCTGGGCTGTACTCATCTTTCAATTGAAGGCCTCCGTAAACAAACAGCTGGTTAGGCTTAATTTCAATTTCAGATGTGGATCAGAATTTTTTCTTACCTAAAAACTAATATCTTCTCCATCAAATCACGTTTGTTCAGCCTATTTTTCTATAAAACATTCAGAACTAAAAAAAATTGGATGCTTTTAGCTGTATATTTAACAGTTTTTAAAAATCTGTTTACTTTGCGATGAATTCTGAAAGTAAACGAACTTGAATGTGAATGAATCAAGTAGCTCAAGTATTCATATCGCGTAGTGAGCTGAAAAAAACTGGATGGCAGTCTACTACTCCAATTGCATGAAAAACTACATAAATAAAAAATAATGAAAGCGTTTGCTTTTACAAGGTGTGGATTAAATGCAATATTGTTAGATAATTCGGGATATTTTTTAACTTTCACATACTTTTTCCATTATGACGTCATTATTAGCATTAGGACGTCAAAATGACGGGTTGGATGGCAGTCTACTACTCCAATCGCATGAAAAACTAAATAAATAAAAAATAATGAAAGGGTTTGCTTTTACAAGGTGTGGATTAAATGCAATATTGTTAGATAATTCGAGATATTTTTTAACTTTCATATACTTTTTCCATTATGACGTCATTATTAGCATTATGACGTCAAAATGACGGGTTACCTTCTAGTATATAATATTGGGCTGACAGTAGTTATAGATAGAAAAGTATAAGGAACTATGTTGAAAATGTAGAACTGTAAGAATCTGTTGACTGCGAAATGGTTCTAATGTGGCTAGTTATATTCGGAGACAAGAAACATTTTAAGATGAAGAACTTTCGTGAGAGTTGTTCGTTTAAAGGGATATTCATCGGAGGGAGACTAGTGGAAGTACTCTGAAAACTGTATAGGACAGATGGATGGAACATTAAAGTGTTTAAAAATTCTCACTTTGTGCAATCATTCATTCGATCACCCCATGCTTAACAACTTGCATGTAATACAAAAGACACATGAATTTTATTAAGAGCAGTTGTGTGAAAGAGCTTATGAATGCTGAGTTTGCGAAAAATGAAGAGGGGGCCAACTTGTCACAACGACTGGGATTGACTAAAAGGGAACAAATTTATATTTGTACTACAACGTATCAAGCACAAATTTTAAGCTCTAAATTTAATAAATCTGCATGTTAACCCCTCGACAGTAACCTTTTAGATTAAATCATGCTCTTAAAATAGGAGGTGTAACCGGAGGATGAGATAATAAATCTAGAGCTGAATTTGGGAACTTATGAATTTAAAGCTGTAGTCTGAAAGATGAAATGTACTGCTTGGGAAAACTTTGCGCTACAAGCAAAATGTTTAGTATATGTACACATTTATATGATTAGTAATTTGTTATATGTTTAGTCAGCATTTCAGAATAGGAAGAAAATCAATATTTCATCAAATGTGTTAGTACATTTTTATTCACAGATTTTTTAGAATACATTTTCTGTGTAACCTCTATTCCGTAATACCTCTAAAAACGTTTGAGCCACCTAACTTACATTTTTGGATAATCATCAACAGTGAAGTTCAGAAAATTAGAGTAACGCTTGTAATTGATATAAAATAATATTAGTAATAATATAGAATTTTTCCTTTTTTTTGATAGCACACATTTCATTTTCAGTGATTAATATATATATATATATATAATATATAAATTAATGATTGCTGTTTATGCAGCGGTAAATTTAAAAAATGTGCATTTTCATTTCCTAAATCAGTCTTTTAAGGACATTAAATGATAAAAATTTAATCGAAGGATAAATTCTGTTTAATAAATTTATTTTAATAAACTATGATGGAAAATATCAGTGCTAGAGATTTATCTATAATGAATCGTTTAACGGCTGTTATTCAAAGAATGGAATAATAACGAGGAAAAAATGTTAATATTTGCTACATGTTGTATCACACGCATGAGAGTATTTCCATGATGTACAAATGTTTTGGTTTACATATGAATGTTTGTTAACTCTATTGTTTTTATGTTGCTGGCTTCCAGTTTTAGAATTCGTGCGGTCGAAGATTCTACCACCATTGCCCTATTTACCCAGAGTATTAATTTTCGGACCATATGGTAGCGGACGCAAGACAGTCGCCAGACGTCTAGCTGAAAAGTACAATCTTATAGAAGGTAAGCCAATAAACTGTTATCATTTTTGGAGTTTGAAAGATACATGTCAGGAATAGAACTTATATCTGTGTCTTAGAAAGAGTGCCTCAAGATTTTTATATTATTCGTATAAATTAGACTTCAAAATATGTGAGTAAGTTAGCATTTGTTATTATTTCAAAAGGTTCGTGCATAAACTCTTGTTAGAACTTTTCAGAATCCATTACTGAGTATTCAAGCATTTTAGCGGATAT
>OU015491.1:31162776-31222776 GCA_907164885.2 Dolomedes plantarius
ATTTTGTTAACCATTTTCAAATCAGAACACAAAATGTTTATCAATAATCAATCTGTATCTTCAAAAAAGCATATATATATATATATATATATATATATATATATATATATATAAAAGTTGCAAATGCTGAATTAGTACAAAATAAATAAGAATATTGGTATACATTATTTATTGGTATACATAATTTATTATTGGTTTAACTTCATAAGTACGGTTTTGTGCATTGCAGCGACCTCCGGGAGTGTTGCCTGGGCGTAAAAACATGTTCTAACCGGAGTAGGGGGTCACAACTCCCCCGGTCTTTAACTGCAATGCCTTCATAATCTTTTGTTATTGGATATTCTATCTGCTCTTGCTTTCAGCTCAGCTCCGTGCAGTTTTGATTTTTCATTACGTATCCTATTTATACTGTATTTTTTATCTATTATCTAATATATAAAAATGAATGTTTATATCTCTGTAATTGTATAGAAATCCACAGTTTAGGAGCAACGATCGTGAAATTTTACATACAGGCGTCTTTAAAAACAGCCGAGGGTCTGAAGAACTTCAAAAATCGAAATTAATTACCGTTGATTTTTAATTAATAAAAACCAACAATTTGTAAGCTGTTACACTTTGTGGAATCACCCCTCTGAATATGGCGTCCACGTTAGGGTTAGCTGGCAAACAGCGAGCGAAAAGATAAAAATAAATAAAATCAAAAATTTTCAAGTTATATATTAAACCAGAATAATAAATGAAAATAATAATCTTTCAAGTCAGATTTTATACTCTAAAATAAATCGGATCCAACGGCATATTGACACTCTCACACGCGATGGAAAATTCGAATCAACCACGCTAAGTGTCACGATCTTTTTTAATCGCTACTGCAATCCCCCTAGCTTATGTCTTTGTGTCTATTGAAGAGTTAAAGACTAAGTTTCTATCCTGCTAACTTATTTCTCATTTAAAACTCCTCTTACTCCATAAATGTATGTATATTCACCAACCCATAGCAACTTTCCAAAAAACTCATTGCGTATATTTTTTACTTACTCAACAGTGTTGTGTATAATCGTGGCGCGTTCGTTAAAACTGTTCATTTGGTACACCGTAAGACTCGGGTTCGAGTCTGGGATCGTGCAATTTTTGCTAAACCTGTATTTTCAGCTTTTTATGGAGGATTTTTTATTTTAGCTTTTATTTTATTATTTTTTTAATTATTATCTTTATTTTATTTTAATATTTTTTAAATTATTATTTTTATTTTATTTTATTATTTTTTTAAATTATTTTAATTTTATTTTTTTTCAGCTTTTTTATGATGAAAGACCGAATATAGCTGAAATCTGAGGAGTTTATTATACATTTATATATTTTTAATTGGTTTTCATATTATTAATGTGTATAACATTTCGTATGCTTTTTTTTATCTGTTATTTATACTGTGTTTAGTTTTTTAATGGATTTTAGTAGGTTTATTATAAATTTATATATTTTATGTTTCACTTTCCAGGATTTTTTGCTCCAGTGATAAAGGCTAAATCTTTTCTATGTTATTTATACTGTGTTTAGTTTTAAAATTGATTTTGGTTAACAAACATTCATCAATAATTTATTTCTGGGCATTGTATTGATAACAATTAGGATAACGAACAATTTTTGACGGATGCGATTCTCGATTCATAGATGTTCAATAGATGGCGCCACTATTTTAAACTTTTAGTATTCCATAAACCAACACTTCCTAAACGTTCGTTTAGGAGGTGTTCCTAAACGAACGGTACATTCAAATTAAATACAATGTCAGTGTATGCAATTAATGCCAATATATATATATATATATATATATATATATATATATATATATATATATATATATATATATATATATATATATATATATATATATATATATATAATAAATACGACGATCAATGTATACGATTGATGTAAAAAAAAAAACAAAAAATATATTAATAAAAAATCGTAAGGGATATTTTTATAGACAAAATAATGTAGAAGAAAATATTCAAATTAAATCTCATAGGACATACTAAAGAATATAGTACAGTTAATGTAGTACAGTTTGAGGAACATATCTTTTACATTATTTTAATATTTTTTTGAATAATGTCCAATCGTCTGCCGCATTAGCAAGAAAAAAAGTATTTTTTTGCCTATTTCGTTGTTATGTGAAGATAAATTTATTTAAAGTAACAGAAAAAGAAATCACGTGATCAGCGTTTAATAAATTAACCTTTTACATGCCAATGTTCCTTTTTTGGAACACCATCTTTAATATTTTTTTAAAAATAAACTGTGATATGTGTCAGTTTGAAAAAATTACCGTATATTATAGAAGGCATGATTGATTTTTTGACTTTTTTTTTTTCAAATATGAATATTTTAGCGTAGAAAAATTTCTAAAAATCAGCTTTTTTCACAATTTTTACAGTACGTAAGAAAAAAAATTCTATAAAATTCCTAAAAATTCAAATCCACCCAAAAATTTCCCCATCGTACTTGCAAAGGACAAGTTTAACGAGTTAATAAAATAAATTAAAATAATAACAAGAAATATTTCCTCAAGACTGCGTAAAAATGCAATGTTCCAAAAAAGGAACATTGGCATGTAACGATATACAAAAGCAGTGATATCACACGTGATCAGTGATTCTGCCGTCAATCAGTGATTCTGCCGTCTGATTACGTAGAAAATTCAGCCGAACTTACAAAGCTGTACGCCCTACAAAAAGGAGACTCTTTAGACGTCGACGCAAATGACATTCGGCAGTTTTTTGGATTACTGTTGTTTAGTGGCTACCACTCAGTACCTGATGAAAATACATATTGGAGCTCTCAGGAAGATTTACATATCCTAATTGTTAACAATACAAAGCCCAGAAATAAATTTCGGATGTTAAAAAAGTATTTCCACATTGTTGATAATAGTAAATTGGAACCAGGCGATAAATTAGGAAAAATTTCTCAATTTTATAAAGAGGTTGGAAAAAATTTTCGTCAATTTGGATTTTTTCATGAAAATATGAGTATCGATGAATCCATGGTTCCGTGTTATGAGCATCGTTCGGCTAAGGTGTTCATACGTGGAAAGCCAATTCGCTTTGGTTTCAAAGTTTGGATGATCTGCTCAGCAAATGGTTATCCTTATGCTATGTCTATCTACGGTAGAAAAAGTTCGAAAAATGAAAATTTGCCGCTTGGATCAAAAGTTGTCTCCGAACTATTATCTTTTATTGACAATCCAGAGAAACGCAAAATATTTTTCGATAACTTTTTTTACATCGTACAGTCTGCTGACAGATTTATCTAACAAAGGCTTTAAGGCAATCGGCACAGTGCGAGATTCCAGAACGGGACAATGTTCTCTTAAAACAGCAAAAGAAATATCGAAATTTCAACGTGGAGAGTTTGATTACCGATGCGATGGAGAAGTTTATATGTGCCATTGGAACGATAGTTTTGTTGTAACTATTACATCAAATTTTATCACTCACGAACCATTAGGAAGAGCAAAAAGATATGTCCGAGCTAAAATAAAAGTCGATTTTCCTTAACCTTACATTATAAAATTATATAATAAAGGAATGAGTGGAGTACACCTGTTGGACCGAATTCCTGGAAGTTATCGACCAAAGTTACGCAGCAAAATATGGTACTTTATTCCTTGATCATAGTGTGGCATGTAAAAGGTTAAATTCTAAAAATTAATCTTTAAAAATTCACCAAAAATCATAAAATGGAGGTAAAGATTCGAAAAAGATTTCATATTAAAGGAATTTTTATGATATTTTTCGTCATATGAATTTTATAACCCTCAAATTATTATTATTTTAAATGCAAACTTAAAAAAAGTTACTAAAACAACTCAAAAATTTAATTTTAAAAAAATCTAAGAATTTTTCAAAAATCTTTCTAAGTGCACTCCTACACTATAAGAAGAATCGCCATGCAAAATTTCAGCCCTTTTATTTCCCGCGGTTTGGTCTGTACGTTGTATGTCAGTCAGTTTGTCAATCAGTCAGTCAGTCACGGAACTGTTTTATATATACATATTATTGTTACTATTTTTATATCGTAACGTTAACTTCATGCGCACGCATTATTTTCCTATGCTTTTTTTTGTCTTTATGATAGCGTAATTTTCATATGATTTTAAACAACAATAATTTTTAACTGGCATTCAATTCGCTGTTAAAACTTTATATTTATACCCTATTTAAAAGAAGTAGGGTGTAAATTTTTCAAAGAGGATGTTTCAACACCCAACTTCAAAGAAGTAGGGTATAAATTGTAGGGTAGAAAGTTGGTAAAATCAAAATTTTGTGCAATGTATTTAATTTCTCGATTAAAAGTAGTTTTTTTCTAAAAATTAATTTATTTCGCTTGAAAAGCTAAATATTTTATGCACGCGGTTTATATTATTATTACTATCTTTATATCATAAAGTTAACTTCATACGCGAGCATTATTTTCATATGCTTTTTTTATTATTATCTTTATAATAGCTTTATTTTCATATGCTTTTAAACAACTATCGTTTTTATTCATATTATGTTGGTTTTTTATTAATTAAAAATTAAGGGTAATTAATTTCGATTCCGGAAGTTCTTATTATCTTTATTTTCATATGCTTTTTCATTTACGAATTATTCAAATGTTGGTTAAAAAACTTATGTAATTCATACATTTGCGTGAGTTTAATTATTGTAATTAATAAATTTATATTTCTGGAGAGGATGTTTCAGGTTTTAGTGGTACTATGATAAAAGGCTGAATCTACCAAAATTCTGAGGAGTTTATTATGGAGAGAAAAGGAATTTAATATGTAGAGGATGTTTATAGGAGTTTAATGGGGAGAGGAGTTGAATAGTTTGCAGCCCTCAATCAAACACTTCATTTTTTAAGAGGCAACGCTAGAGTCATATCAGGGTTCTATTGGAAATTTCAGCTAAACCTGTAATTTCAGCTTCTTTTTTTGCCCAAATGATAAAAGGCTAAATCTAGCTGAATTCTGAGGAGTTTATTATAATTTTATATATTTTTTTATTGGGTTTTCATTTTATTCATGTGTATAAGATTTCACATGTTTTTTCTATGTTATTTATAACGTGTTTAGTTTTAAATTAATTTTGGTTAGCAAACATTAGACAATTTGACATTTTTACTTTTCAAATTTTAGTGCTTCAATGATGAAAGGCTGAAATTCCTGAATTCTGAGATGTGTATAACATTTCACATATACTTTTTCTATGTTATTTATACTGTGTTGATTTTGGTTAACAAATATTGTTAAAATCCCGGGCAATGCCGGGTACTTCAGCTAGTATATATATATATATATATATATATATATATATATATATATATATATATATATATATATATATATATATATATATAATTTGCAATATTTGATCGTAAATTATATATACATAAGGAAGAGATACGATACAAATAAGGTTTTTTACTCCACCATGGACCGATGGACCATGGAGGTATTCCGGTAAGGAAAGTTGGGTCGCCAGCTGAAAAAGGTTGGGAACCACTGAAGTAGACCGTAAAGTCCTTTCATGAGGCCACAGAGGGGGGGGGGGAGAGAGGGTACGATTCCTCCAGATGTCGCCACTAGGGTTGCTTGGTCAAAACTGAAGTGGAACCTCACTAAGAAGCACTCGACCCTCTTCTCAGCTCACAAAGCCGATATGGACTTGGTTTGGAACACTTTTGACCAGGGGGCATTAGCAGCAGCAGCAACAACAACAAATATTATCATTTAAAGTCATTAACAACTTTTTCCTAATGATCGAGAAACTGAAAAGACAAGAAAAGGGTTAAGTTCTGTGCATTGAATCAAATAGTTGGTATTTTTTCCTGTAAAACTTGATCCATCTGATTAAAGAATGAATCTAACATTCATCATAGTTCAGTGAAGAAAATAAGATTTTTAGTAAAGAAGGAATCAGAAAAACCTAGCTGAATTTTTGCTTCCATTATCTATGTTGGTGGAATATATTAGGCAAAATCCGCGCTATTGTAATCATATATATATATATGTAAAAATAATTTCTGTTTTTAACCTAAAAGGACCTGAAAGTTGATTATTAATTTTTTAAATTCTCTATCAGTTGAATTGGGTAAAAAGAATGCATACAATTCAGTAAAAAATACTAATTTATATCGTTACACGAAATCATAAGTACAACTTTCGAATACTTTTTACAATTTAGAATCAAGTCCTTCACATATACACCTCTCAGATGGTGCAGAAATTTGTCTTTGTCCGTAGCCCTTATAAAGAGTTCATTCACGTGTCACATGTATTGAATGTTCGACTTTTCTAAAGTGATTTACATTTGGAATCCTGGTACGTAGACATTTCGAAGAATACCAGGTGGCAGCAGGCAAGTTGCGCTTGACGTAGGAACTACGCATGCGCCATAGTATGTTGCTGACACCAGGGGTGCATCCAGCGGGTGGGGGGCTGGGCCTAACCCTGGACCAGCTACGTCTTTTGAGACACCTTGAGTCTGTTGCCGAAGGTGTTCCAGTCTTTGACTGTTTTGTCTTTTCCACTTGGTCCTAAAAAAGAAAACACGAGAAAATTATTTCGCTGCTGTGAAAAAGAAATATTTTGAATGATGCACACTGTAATTATATTTCATGATCAAGTGACGTCCCACCCCTCCTACGCGGAAATTCCAAAGCGAAACTTCCCTTTTATTAATTTTTTAAATAGGATCTTAAAAAGGTAATCAAAAACTGATGCTGCCTATTTAGAGGTGCTTTCAGATAAATAACCATTAAAGATCTGAAATGTAAAAATGCTGCGAAAATGTAAAAATTAGGAACAGGCAATATTAAGTCAATATGAGAATCATTACTTAGTTTACTGAACAGGGTAGGAACAGTTACTTCTCAATAATTGGGCTATATACATAAGCAAAGAGACAACAGTTGTTTGCACTGGTTATATATGTTCGCCATTTCATGTTGATATAGCTCACTACCTATTGAAAAGTCCGTCCAAATTACATATTTTACTCGCATGAATTCTTATAAAATCTACTAATAAAAGAATACTTCAGGGATTTTTATCATTTTACAAATGCAAAGAATATCTTTTATATTTATTTTTGGTATCTAACTTTGAAATATGATTATTCCTGATCACAAGAAAAACGTCCCCCAAGAAATTATTCTTTGAAACGATCCATATTTTAAAATGTAAGCGAGCTTTTCATTGGAAGTAGTCCTGAAATTTTGTTCATCTTAAAAACTTTAGGTCGGAATTCTATGAAACTGTTACATAATTTATATAAAAAGTTTGAATTATATATATATGTCGTAAATTTAAGGCCGGATTTTTAATTTTCGCTTTTAATGTTATGTAATAAGTCACTTTTATCTCCTTCCAAAAAATATATACATGAATTTAGGAAAATGTATCCAATCCATCAAATACTAAAACCACATATTTATATGATATAAAATTGTTTTCAAAATCGATATTCAAGACTAGTTGAGAATTTAAACTGGGGTGACATGAATTCGCAAGGAATTCATGGAATGTAATGTAATTAATTGCAATTCATTGCAATGTAATTCGCAAGGAACCTTACATTGCAATTAAAACATGCGAGTTCTAAATAAAATTCGACTGTAAAAAGTTCAGCAAGCACAAAATGAAAAAATTTGACTTGAAACTTAAATGGAAAATAGTATGCTGATCTATCTATATTCGAGAAAGCATCTATGATATTGTTTCTATATTTATAAAACCAATTTAAAAGTGATTGCACCTGTAAAAGTTTTTTTACCATTCCAACTATTTTACTGCTGTGAAACAAACATTTGTAACGCCTCCAATTTTTTATTATAAAATGCATTAATAGAGTTAAGTATATCTTTTAGAATATTAATTTAGCAAAAGCAACTCATTGGAGAGTGATAATAAAAGTGGAATTGAAGCAAATTATTCGTTCAAGAATTTCTTAAATAACGCGATGAAAGCATTGTCGATCTTTTTATTTCTCTTTACAGTAAAGCGCATTTTTCGAATTTTGCTTTGAATTCCAAGCCCGATTTTGCCCTTTCCTTTTTCAAATTTAATTTCTTCTTTTATGTATTGTTCTTAAATCTTCTATTACAATGGACTCTTAAAAGAGGCCAAATGAAAAGAATTTTATAGCATATTAACTGAATTTGATGCTGGAAGAAATTTTGGATAGGAAACTATTAAGTTCAATTGAATTATGCTTAAGAAGGCTTATTTCATAAGAATTTTTTGGGAAAAAAAATTTAAACACGTATTTCAGTTTACATAAATTTTTTTACCAGGGAAACTTTTACTGAATTCTTTGAGTAAGTTTTCATTATATGAAACAAAATATTCCTTTGGCAGTTAAAATATAAAATTTATCACCCTTTTCGTTGAAAAAATGTAAATGTCTTTAAAGTTAGCATTTGTAGTTATTTTGAAAGGTTAAGAGCAATTAGTTATAAATTTTTAAGGCCTATTTTTTCTGAAACGTTTTTTCCCTCAAAGTGAACTGGACCGGGTAATTGCCGTATGGCTCGGGCGTTGGCGCTCGATACCAGAATCTGTGGGTTCGAGTCCCACTATTGACATGGATGTTTCTAGCCGTTTGGAATCGACTTTAAACAGTAGGTCCCGGTATAATAAGCCCTAGAGTAGCAAAATAAAGTACCGTATCGCTCCTAACAAACCAACCTCAACGGGAACTATTAGGACATGTTTCAGTATTTTAAAAAAAAATTTATTTAATCTAAAAGTAATTTCATTTAAGTTTCATTGCAATTATTTACTGAATCAACTGATAATGAATGCAAAACTTAGATAAGTACAGAAAAGGTTAATTATGTATATGAATGAAATGATAGAGACATACCGTTAACCAATGTTAAATAAACTTTTTTTAAAGGTCGTTAAAATAATTGCAACAATCAAGTACACATATATATGTATATATATAGAGAGAAGTTGTGTATCAAGTGTGCATTATGTAACAATATCTAAAAACTCAACATAAAGTAACATTTAAGTTTTGAAAAATCGATGAAAAGCTATGAAAATGATTGTTTGGTTTAAAGAAATTTTCAATAAAAACTGAAAAAGGCAGATGAGAATATAACGGAAGGCCAATCTATGAGTTTAGCAAAGTTCTCCAAACAATATTTTCATAACGGTATAGCAATCAATAATAGGGTATATTCTCGTATGAAGCCTATTTTAAAGAAATTACATAACAATAAAATTATTTAAATCAGTTCTTTTGCAGGATTTTGTCATTTTCTCCATTACTATTTTAATGAAATGAACATTATCAAGGTTATTAAGGGATTTCTATTGTAAATATAAAACCTAAAAATAATTTTTTGTAGTCTTCCTGTTATACTTTTTGCATTTACTTTGCTACTGAAATTTCATTAGTGATAAACATCAATAAGAAATATATATATTTAAGAAAATGTTTTCTTGTGGCAAATAGAAGTTCACTATTCCTCCAAAACTTTTTAAAATGTGTAAGGTATACATAAGATTCGATTCACAAGAATCGAACTTTTGAGTGAATGAATTAAAGAAGCTGCTTGATGTGCTATATTTCGGCATAAGCGCTTGGTATAAATACCATGCAGCTTGATTAATAGAAAAGTTGTTAAAGTTGATAGATAAGCGAGAGGGAGCTACGAGGTAAGCAGCTCCAGGTGTTAACCGGCGCTAGTGCTTAGGGGGCCCAAAGTTTACGTAGCAGAACTGCTGGTTTGACTCTCTAGTTTGTGAGTATTGCAATGTGTATTTTTATTGAATGCTAATATATATTCCGTACAAGTAGTACGTATGCTTATTACTGTAAAAGCAAATTCTATATGTGCAACGAATTCAATAAACACTGTTTCATGTATAAACTGTATCAAATTCATTTAGAGTGCCACTTCAAATTATATACACCCAAGTCTGGGTAGAAGTGAGCTATACTCTACAAATGATAGAAGAAAAAGGACTTAAACCATATTTTAAATTTATAGACTAGGGATTCCCAACCTTTTTACGTTCGCGGCACCCTTGAGAAGAAGATTAAAAACTCCAGGTACCCTTGTTAGAAATTTAAGGTTTTTCAATTTTTTCACTGTTAAATCAACCCGGAATTTATACCTGGAACATGTCTAATTTAAGTTCAAATAAATATTTACTCCACTACTAATTTTATTTATTTATTGAAAGATATAAGTAATAAACACCATAATGGAATATTCTAACACAGTTTCAAAAATAGTCATGGGATTCAGGTAGTATCACAGTAGAGGACTACAGGGAAATCCCTAGGAATAGTTTTGTTTTATGAATGAGACTTGCGATTGAGATTAGAGTGTTTCATTAATGTTTATTTTTAGAAGGCCCTATTGATATTTTTTTTGTCTATCCCCCAAGAAATCTCACACCCTAAAGTGCCGCGATACATCGATTGGGAATCACTGTTATAGTAGACGATGGAAGTTAAGCTGCCAGTCGGAAAAAAATTCCCTGACAATAAAATCAAGAATTCCTGCAACAAATTTGAAATTTCGGACCTGTAATCTCCGGGTCAAGATTACGCAGTTATAGAGTATTACTAACGGGCACTCTATTTGAATTTGATACAAACACAGTTTATACATGAAACAATGTTTATTGAATTCGCTGCACATATAGAATTTGCTTTTACAGTAATAAGCATACGTACTACTTGTACGGAATATTTATTAACATTCAAAAGAAATACACTTTGCAAATACTCACAAACCAGCAGAGAGTCAAACCAGCAGTTCTGCCACGTAAACTTTGGGCCCGCTAAGCACTAGCGCAGGATAACACCTGGAGCTGCTTTCCTCGTAGCTCCCTTAACTCGCTTATCTATCAACCTTAACAAAACCTTCCTTCTTCTTAATCAAGCTGCTTGGTATTTATACCAAGCGCGTATGCCGAAATTAGCACATCTCAAGCAGCTTCTTTAATTCATTCACTCAAAAGTTCGATTCTTGTGAATCGAATCTTATATTTACCTTACACAGTATCTAATTGCAGAGATTTTAAATCTTCTCTCATTTTAAGAGGATAATGAAAGATTGGGGATAGTCTGCCGTTTGAATTATAATAGTTAAGAGTCCCTCTTGTTTCAGTAAAAATTTCAAAAGATATCTGTGAACCGGAAAGATTTTTACGTGAGTTATTTCAATATTAACTCCATACCCATGGGAGGAGAATAATGACTTATAGTTAAAATGGGAAGAGAAGAATAATAGTTTCTACTTGTGCAATTTTTGTAGAAATATTTATGAAAAGAGAATAGATTATGAAATTAAATTCTAAAAATGCAAAAAATACTTTAACATAACTTTAAGTTAAAGTGTTTAAACAGTTTGATTTTAGCTTACATTATTTAACCTGCCAAATTTATATAGTGTTACTGAAATGCTTTCTTTAGATTTATTTTTCCTTCTTAGTTTCAAATTTGATGTACGTATAGTATCGTATTTGTTTCACAAACAAACAAAGAAAAGCTAATTAAGTCTGTCAGCACATTTCTATTTTACAGTACGGTTGGGCATATTTTGGGTGAGCAATTTATTCGAATTCTCTCTTATGCTTAATTTTTTATACACATGGTTGTGATGACCGAATTTAGGAATTAGAAGAACAAAAATTGCTTTAGCATAAACTGACATGCATTTGTTTACCTTGCCCAGAAGAAAATGGACACTGTCTGGGAGGGGCAAGACGCGAGGATACAATTTACGTCTTGAAACCTCAAGGCTGGCATTCTACCAAACGAACGACCTTGGTGATATGAGGAATTGTTTTTCCATTGACATATTTCTTTTGAGGTCAACAACACTATAAGTTGCCCCCCCCTCTCTCTATCTATATATACAATGAAACTTCTCTATGGCGGCCAGTCATGGTTCCGAAAAAAAGTGGCCGTTTGGAGGGGTGGCCGTGGAAAAGGGTTTTCTCCATCACATCGACTATATGGAGTCTTGAATTGGTTCTGTTTTCCCAATATATATATATATATATATATATATATACAGTGGTAGATTTCTATAAATAGAGGTGCCGGAACGGTAACCTCCCGGGGTGTGTGTGGGCGGGGGGGGGGTTTATTCCAAATTATTGATAAAGAGAGGTACCACAGTTTCACTGTATTTTACTTTATTTGCAATAGACCTTTGTCTGGTTATGATTTTTTTTCGTGTCCTTGGTATTGTCTCAGAAAGAAAATCCAAAAAAAAAAAAAAAAAAAAAGAAAATGCAATGATGTTGATTTGGAGTCATTGATGACCTTTTGATGAAATAAAGAGGTAATTATGAATGCGTGAAGGAATTTCAGAGAGTGTAACAGTCCAGTTTGTACTTTATTCCCGTTGTTCATACAGTAGTCGCCAAATTCATATTTAAAGATATAGATTCGGTTTCAATGACAACCTGTTGAGGAAGTATGAAACTAATTATCTATATATATAAAACAGTTCCGTAACTGACTCATTCATTCATTCATTCATTCATTCATTCACTGACTGACTGACATACAACGCACAGACCAAACCGCTGGACCTAAAGGGCTGAAATTTTGCATGGCGATTCTTCTTATAGTGTAGGGGTGCACTAAGAGATATTTTTGAAAAATTCTTCTTAGATTTTTTTAAATTAAATTTTTAAGCTGTTTTTTTTACTTTTTTTAAGTTTGCATTTAAAATAATAATTTGAGGGTTATAACATTTATATCACGAGAAAGATCATAAAAATTCCTTTAAAATGAGATCTTTTTCGAATCTTTACCTTCATTTCCTGATTTTTGGTGAATTTTTAAAGATTAATTTTTAGAATTTAATTTATTAAATGCTGATCACGTGACTTCTTTTTCTGGTACTTTAAATAAATTTATCGTCACGTGCATAAAAACTAAATAGACAAAAAATATTTTTTTTCCTTGCTAATGCGGCAGACGATTGGACATTATCCAAAAAAATATTAAAATACAGTAAAAGAAATGTTCTAGAAACTGTACTATATTCTTTGGTATTCTTTATATTAGATTTAATTTGACTATCTTCTTCTACATTATTTTGTCTATAAAAATATCCCTTACGATTTTTTTATAAATATATATATATTTTACATCAATTATATACATTGATCGTCGTATTTATTATATATATAGGCATTAATTGCATACATTCACCGATGTTTTTACTTTGAATGTACTCCGTAGCGAAGTGCGGGTTTTCAGCTAGTGAATACATATATGAATTCATAAGTGTGTCGAAAAACAGAAAGACAAGAAATACTACTTTTTATTACTATCGCTCTTCGCATATTCTTTATATTTAAAAAAAATGTAAATATATGGATTCGGGTTATAATGCTGACCTATTAAAGTATATATAAAATCATGTGATTATAATTACCCAGTGTCTACTTTTTTTTGCTGTTTACCTTAGTATGGTTTTAAAATTGAAAATCTAGATGACATAGTTTCATTGATGACCTTTTGAGGATATCCGAATTATTGCGTCAAACTTAAAATCTATGGTGATATTCAATGATTTGATATTTTGGGACGTATTCTCCCCAGCATCTGATTAAGATGACTTGTGAAGTTATATATATATATATATATATATATATATATATATATATATATATATATATATATATATATATATATATATATATATATACATATATATATATATGTATATATATATATGTGTATATATATATATATATATAATATATATATATATATAATATATATATATATAATATATATATATGTAATATATATATATATAATATATATATATATATATATATATATATATATATATATATATATATATATATATATATATAATATAGTGAAGCTTCTCTTGCTGGCCACCCCTCAAAACGGCCACTTTTTTCCGGAACCATGACTGGCTGCCATAGAGGAGATCCACTGTATAAATACACACACACACATACATGCGCGCAATCATTCCTGTCTTGACTGAAGCCAAGTGTTCTCACCTCCTGTTCTGGTACCATGTCTTGACCTGCGTCTCGGTGAGGCTGAGCGCCTCGGCCACGCTGCCCCGGTCGGCCACCGAGAGGTACTTCTGGCAGCGGAACTTGCGCTCGAGGAAGGCGAGCTGGGCCTGCGTGAAGGCCGTGCGCCGCCGCCTCGGCTTCTTCGACTTGGCGTCCTTCGCGTGAGGAGCCGCGCCGCCCGCCGGCGAGCGGCCGTCGCTGCAGCCGCCCGGGCTGTGCGGAGCGACGTACAGGGAGCCGTACGATGGAGGCGTGCCCAGCGACGAGCGCGGGTCGTCTTTGGAGTCGTAACCTGGAAGAGAGAGAGTTTAATGTGTATATATATATATATATATATATATATATATTATTTCCAATGTAGAAATCTGTGGACAAATCCTTAGATATGCAGACAAGAGGGAAAAAAGACAAAACTGCAAAGAAGAACAAAGAAAATACACAAACAAGAAAAGCGACTAAGAGGAAATAGTCATACGATCTCGAATAACGTCTCAACTCCCATTAATGTCTGAGCAGAGATGGACGTGGCGTGCTCACTGTCCATGCTGTGGGAATTGTGTGTGCGTATGTATGTATGTATATACACACTCACACACATATATATATATATACATTATATATATATGTACATTATATATATATGTATATATATATACATATATATATATACATTATATATATATATATACATATATATACATATATATATATATATACATATATATATATATATATATATATATATACATATATATATATATATATATATATATATATATATATATATATATATATATACTGTTATAAAAATTAGAGGTATGGATATAGGTATGGATTTCACTGATATATATATATATATACATATATATATACATTATATATATATATATATACATATATATATACATATATATATATATATATATATATATATATATATATATATACATATATATATATATATATATATATATATATATATATATATATATATATATATATATATATATATATATACTGTTATAAAAATTAGAGGTATGGATATAGGTATGGATTTCACTGATAACCTGTTAAGAATAAGGGAACAGTTTTCATTCTTAACGCTTTTAAACTGATGACTCAGGCATCGCTTTAACTAGCATACACACACTTACAGACACTTATCCTGAGGTTGATCACTGCGGCATACTCCACGAGTTTTGTTAGCTATTTTATTAAGGGAGCTCTCAATGTGGGGTGAACAAATGATGTTCCGTATGGAGCGACAGCTTAAAGATATCCATACCTTTGCCGAGATTCGAACCCAGACTTTGAGGTTGCATTCGTAGGTAACCAATACACGTCATGGGAAGCAAGTGTTTAAGTATATTGGGTAAGTGTTCAAGTATATTACTTCGTTTAAAGGGGAGGATTGAGCAGGGTGAATTCTCCGAGAATGAAGTTCATCCTATTATTCTGCCTAAATCAAAATTTGTAGAATTATTGATAATTAGAGAACATAGCAAAATTTTACACGGTGGGGTGTCAGCTTCTTTGGCAAAAACTCGTACAAAATTTTGGATTGTGAAGGGTAGTCAAGAGGTAAAGAAAATTTTGAATAAATGTTTGATTTTTCGGAAATATACTTTGAAACCTGCGAGACAGGTAACTGCTCAACTGCCAAGGGACAGGATTTTGGAAAGGCCTCCATTTTCAGTTACAGGCGTCGATTTCACAGAAACTGTTTATCTGAAATCAGGTAAGGACATTCGTAAGGCCTACATTGCTTTGTTTACCTGTGGAGTTAACACGAGCAGTTCATATTGAGCTCATTTCCGACATGTCAACCTGAAGTTTTATTTTGTCTTTAAGACGATTTCTGGCTCGAAGGGGAAAATTGTGACGTCATCATTTTGTATAATGCTAAAACATTCAAAAACACAAATGGCATTTTAGGGCAATTTTCAAAAATCTTTCTAGACAAAAGTTTGAAGGAATTTGTTGCAATTAACGGCGTAACATGGAAATTTATTGTGCCTAGTGCCCCATGGTGGGGTGGATTTTATGAGAGGCTCATGAAAAGTGTTAAGGATCCTTTGAAAAAGATCCTAGGCAAAGCTTTGTTATCCTTTGAAGAAGTGATGACTATCCTCGCAGAAATCGAATGTGTTTTAAATAATCGGCCACTTACCTACTTAAGTAATGATGTAAATGAGCGACAGCCTCTTACTCTGGCACAATTTTTGTTTCCTGGTCAAAATTATTGTTATCCTGTGCATTTTGCTGATCTTTTCAACAATCAGTTATCCTCAAAGGAAAATTTAAATCGTAGAAAATTGTACTAAACTAGACCTTTGAAGCAAACTTGTCGTAAGTGGAAGGAAAATTATCTTCTTCAATTGAGAAATGCCCACAAATTCATAGTTCCTTTTCCTAAAGATAATTTAAAGGAAGGTGATGTGGTCATGTTGGAAGGGTTAGCGAAATCTAAATTACTTTGGCCTTTAGGCATCATCGATGAAGTATTCGTAGGTCTTGATGGACACGTAAGATCTTGTCTTGTTAGTACATCAAGTGGCCAAAATAAACGTCCCATACAACTTATATATCCTCTTGAATTAGATGATTAATGTTTTTTTATATATACTTTAAGGCTTTTTCTTAGATTATGAAAGTTTAAATTTGTTTTGAAGACAAGTTTGCAGTTAAATTTAGGTCTCCTTTTGTCAGTAAGTTTAAAATAATATGTTTTTGTATTGATGTAAATTTGATTATTTGTATTTTGAGTGTTAGTGACATTTTTATTAAATTGTTTATATACCCTACATATTGTGTAATTAGAGGTGAACATTTTGTTCACGGTGGGGTGTGTAGAACCCCCACCACACAAGACAAGTTTGAAGACATATGTGTAATTAGAGGTGAACATTTCGTTCACGGTGGGGTGTGTAGAACCCCCACCACACAAGACAAGTTTTGAAGACAAGTTTGCAGTTAAATTTAGGTCTCCTTTTGTCAGTAAGTTTAAAATAATATGTTTTTTTATTGATGTAAATTTGATTATTTGTATTGTATTTTGAGTGTTAGTGACATTTTTATTAAATTGTTTATATACCCTACATATTGTGTAATTAGAGGTGAACATTTTGTTCACGGTGGGGTGTGTAGAAAATTGTATCGAGGGTGCGCTGCGACGCCAGTAGACAGGGAGAAGTTTTCGCTTCTCAGTTCACTCCTCGCCCTCGTAATGTAACCCCCCGTTGGAATCCCTATCTGGGGAAACATTTCTTTCTATATATGTTTACACCTGTTGTGTTACAATAAACTAAAAAGCCCAATCTTCGTTGTCGTCGATTTGTCGTAGCGAGTTGAAAATTCGATACTCGGGAAGCGTATCAGATCCAGGTATACAGGCTGTTCAATCTTTTTGATACTTAAGAGCCACTACCGAACAAACCTTTGCTTTTAAAATACTCGGTATTTAACCCTATATGTAAGGTAGAAAACGTGCTAAACTATGAAGCAGTAGTTTATTGAAAATAAGCGGAAATACTAGATCGGTCTTCCAAAGTCTGTATTTGAGTTCTGATAATTTAAATTGAAAATAAACTCTCCTAGAATTAAATGGCTGTCTATTGCATACATCTCTGACAGTCATTCAGTAGCATGAGAGGAAGACATTTCCTATCTAAATCTACCGAATCATGGAAGGAAGTATGCTTAGATGAGTTGCCGCTGTAATTAATGCGAAGGGAGTCTCATTTATTACAAAAAATATAAAATACATATTTTCAAAGAAAACACAGCTCTTTATAACTTCATTACAAAACACTTATGTTTATATATAGTTGAAATTGTTATTCTGCGGGTAAATAGCTGAAATTTTTTTTTGTCATTGTTGGTAAATAGATAGTAGGAAATAGTTGATCATTGTAAAAAGATTTTTTACTCTTATTTTCACAAAAGATAAAGTCCACTGTGTGATTATACAAGATCTTTTTGAGGGCCGTGAGGTTAGAGCGTTGTGAGATTGACGTTGTGGGATGAGTTATGATTATATCTAGAATATTCAGAGTACTATGTCAATAATTACATTGAATGTTTACTATATTTGAGGGTAACAATCAAAGGCAAAAAATTTAAGATTAACTAGTGTTAATTTGGTAAGCATACTCATATAGAAGAAAGCTGCTGATTTGAATCATTCGGGTGGCCTGTCTGTTTGTTACCGACTGAGATCGGCCTTTGCCCGTAGATAAAAGTTTGACTAGCTTTTATCTAGAAAATGATCATCGTATCGTGCTGAAAAAACCCACACAGCTTTATTATGCAGTGCTCAGATGTTTTCATAAAAAATATGGGATCTTTATGTTATCGTGTTGATTTTTCCAACTTGCACTTTTATGAAGTACCCGATGAGAAGACGAACAAGACGAAAGTTAGAGAAAAGCGCCCTTTACACGTACGCTCTTTCGCGAGTGCTTGGAGCGTACGGGATTGCGCGTGGGAAATCTTGCAGTACGCTCCAAAGCAGCTTCCTCTTCCTCTCCGACACCTTCACACGTGCACTCAATCGCGCGGGATTGTGGTTTCACGCGTGAAAGAGCGTACGTGTAAAGGGCGCTATTAGTTAGAGGCGAAAATTCGGCTCTGAAGTTATTCAAGGATTTTTATCAATCATCCTCACACCTACGGGCATTTTGCGCTAACTTGTACAAATGTGTATTTTGCGGGTCGCGAGGGTATTTGTAGTAGCCTGTTACATGTCATTATCTCCTATGCTATTACTCGAGTTCCACAGAGTAGATTTAAAAAAAAGAAAAAAAAATACTTAAGTTTTTGTTTTTCGTTACAATGAGAGCTAGACTCTAAAATTATTCACGTCCTTGTATAATTACTTGTATATTCAAATAATTTGGGAATTTATGACTGGGTAAAACTGAATCCTGGTCAATATTTAATTCAAGCCGATTCCTAAAAAAGGAAAATACATCACTCTAAACTTCTTATAAAATGGGTCTAAAAAAACACGAAAAAATGAATCTAAGAAAAAAAGTGAGTCTAAGAAACACATGATAATACAAGCTCTCTCAGAAAACTGTTGCTTGATACCCATGTTATTTTTGGAGAAATTGAAAATCTTTCAATTTCATCTATGGGGCAAGACTGGTGTTTTAATGAGATATGATTTAGCAAGAATCTTTTGCATATTTATTAGCTATTATACTGAATGTATAATATTATTTGTCGATAAACAATTAAAAGCTCTCATTTATTAATGAATAAATTTGCTGTCTTTAGTAAGCAGACTTTTAAATATAACTTCCCACCTTTAATGAGTGAACATCCCTCTAAAATGTTTAATATCTTACTAAATTTCTTCCTTGAATTTTACTAACTTATTTATTTATTTATTCATCATATAACAATGAAGTAAAGTCTCAAGAGGGAGCGACTAATTCAGAAATATAGATGGAAGTTCAAATAAATGGGTAACACTCTGAGCTCGTATTCAGCACTTAAATTCTACGTTAAATTATTTGCTTGAAATTTTTGTAATTATCTAGCATTTGTAATTACCAGCCGTTAGGCTGATCCCAAAGAAGCTCTTTTCTAATGCATTTTGCAGATGTGAAAATATTTAATTAGCCAGTTTACTAAATTGCTTTTCACAAAATTAGTGCGACTCTTTTCAACCGAGATTACGCTCTTTATACTTAAAAAACAAACTCATTATTCCATATTTTCCCACGGGCAAAATGAACCCCCGCAAAACTGGCATTTGAAAAAAAGAAGTTCAAATACAATATGCTAGTACTTGGGGAAACAAAAACACACCAAACCGAGGACACTTGCCGCCACAAGGGGCAATTATATACCGAATTTGTCCGTTACACACGCCTATACTCCACTTTCAGAAGAGTCTAATTCATATTGTCAGGCTATCAAAGCAATGGCGCATAGGCTTTCAACACTGAAAAAACGAATAGTCAAACACAACCCCGCACAAATTGGCTCGTGCACCGAATCGGTCTGCTAAGCACAGTATTAGGCAGCTGGGGCAACGGATGGGTGACCCTCAAAAGAAGTGAAGGGCCCTCGAACGTGCTAGAGGGAGGGCACAAGTCGTAATCCCGGGGATCAGAATAAAATGGGAGACGGCAAAAGCAAAACTTGGAACTATCCCCAGCTCTCTTTTCGATGGAGGCATGAGAATACTGCAGTACTTTCAAGTGAGGTTTAAAATTTTTTTTGGCTTTTATTTTGAGGGGATTGTTGCTTGGGTTGTGTTGCTTTTGTACCATTGACGGGAATGTGAAACGTATTTGGAAAGCTTTCGCTTTCTGTGAATGCGCGTTTAGAATGAGGGGCGGAGATCATGGGAAGGTGGTTAAAAACGAAATCGGCAAAACTTATTCACTAGTGGTGTGGGCTTGCGGTTAATCTCCTAAGTACTACCAGTCATAATTATGATGAGGAACTTGCGTCTGTGGTGTGTATCTGAGAACACGCCAGTGACGTTATTGCTTCTATTAGATAGACATTTAGCAAAAGTAATTGCAATTTCTTTGAGTAAAAGGGTTCCGTGGGTTATCTCTTCCGTTTCTTATAAAACAACCCTATACGTTACCCTATACGTACAACCCTATACAATGTAAAATTGAAGTTTTTATTTTGTCATCGTGTTATAAAAGTATGACCTAACTCTTCAAAAACTAACAAACCAACAAACCCTGGTAATTTTAGCGCGGTAAAACCCCCATGATAATTGACACTTCTGGTTTTTTGACGCATAATCATAAACAGCTAGTATGAGAAAGAAATATGAAAGTATCCTACCATCTTATGTGCTATTGAAATTGCTTTTTGATTTACTGAAATAAAAGTAAGATACTAGTATCATAAGACATATTATCTTATGTTCAAAAGATCACATTATGCCACTTAGTACCTCATTAGTACTTCTGTTTTCGATTTCGAGGCGACTGGATGACGATTTGGCTTTCAAGTAAAAAAGGGAAAACAGAACTCAAGGTTTGTTCTGCAGCAAACCGTTCTTTCTATCAAAAGTGGTGCTGACCTTAGTCATCTGCCTGGCCAGATAGATTCAGACAATGACGATAGATGACTCCTTTTCCTATGTCCCAATCTGTTGTACTTCTATCCTACAGTATAGTTTCCCACCAGTACCTCTTTTTACCCTACCATAATGCTGGTTGTCTTCTGGCAAGTGAAACTACACCTGTTCATTATTTCTCTTCATATAAGCCATGTACAAATCAATTTAGTTCTGACTCTATCAAAGGGTTATATTTTATATTTTATTTGCCACTTGGTATGATTTTGTTGATCCTTTTCAGAGTCTGAGACCACTCAAAATTATCCCAAGGTGAGTTGCTGAAGTCGAATTCTAACGAATGGTGTAACAGCATGTAGTTTAAACAGAAGTATTTAAGTTGCAGCTATTGTAAGTCACTTTTTTGCACTTCCCGGTAAAAAAAAATGCCCTTGATACTGCAACTTGTTACGACATGATATTATAAACTTTAAAATTATTTTTAATTTTGGATTTTTTTTTATCATTTCAGGCATTATTTATACAAAATTTTACTTTTATATCTTAATTATTAATTTTAAGCACATCAAATTTGATATCCATTTTATTTCTTAGTAATATTGATCAATATATGTATAATTAATCATTTAATAATCTATATCTATAAAGGAAGAAGTCCTGACTTATATATACATACACGTATCAACGCCCAGCGAAAACTATTGGAGATACAGATATCAAATCTTAGGAGCTTATTCCTTTTGTGCTGAAGGCGTCATTTAAGAAGCGATTTTTCAAAATTCGCCCCCCAAGGGGGGAAGGGGGGCAAAACGTGTTTTTTACATATTCCTTCATATCTCAAAGAAGGATATTGATATCCATAACATTCTTGCTTTAAAATGTAAGTAACATGAATACCTAAAAACCAATTTCAGGATTTTTCAAAATTAGGCCCCCAAGGGGGGGAGGGGGAAAAAACGTGTTTTTACGTGTTTTATCACATTTTCTTTCATATCTCGAAGAAGAAAACAGATATCCATAAGATTCTTGCTTTAAAATGTAAGGAACATAAAAACCTAAAAACCAATTTCAGGATGTTTCGAAATTCGGCCCCCATGGGGGGGAGGGGGCAAAACGTATTTTCCCATATTCCCTCATATCTCAAAGAAGGAAATTGATATCCAAAAGATTCTTGCTTTAAAATGTAAGGAACTTGATTACCTAAAAACCAATTTCAGGATTTTTTAAAATTCGTCTCCCAAGGGGGAGAGGGGGGGGGGGCTAAACGTGTTCTTACGTGTTTTATCTGTATATATATATATAAAGGAATCAACACCCAGCAAAAACTATTGGAGATACAGATATCAAATTTTAGGAGCTTATTACTTTTGTGCTGAAGGCGTCATTTAAGAAGCGATTTTTCAAAAATCGCCCCCAAAGGGGGGAGGGGGGGCAAAACGTGTTTTTTACATATTCTTTCGTATCTCAAAGAAGGAAATTGATGTCCATAAGATTCTTACTTTAAAATGTAAGGAACACGAATACCTTAAATTCAATTTCAGGTTTTTTTAAAATTTGGCCCCAGGGGACGGGGAGGGGGGCTTAACGTGTTTTTCACGTATTCCTTCATATATCAAAGAAAGAAACAGATATCCATAAGATTCTTGCTTTAAAATGTAAGGAATACGAATACATAAAAACCAATTTAAGGATATTTCAAAATTCGGCCCCCAAGGGGGTTAGGGGGGGGGCTAAACGTGTTTTTACGCGTTTTTTACATATTCCGTCATATCTCAAAGAAGGAAACAGATATCCATAAGATTCTTGATTTAAAATGTAAGAAACACGATTAAATGTAACAAACACGATCAATGTCACGATTTTTCGACATTCGCTTTAGATTTTGAAAAAATTGCTAGAAACAATCCAATAATTTATATTTCCTATATATCACCATTTTGAACACCAAATTGGTGGTAGGAGAAAAGAGAGAGATCAACCTTAATTAAATGAAGTGTGGAAAGGTGTGTGTGTGTGTGAGAATTGTATATATTTCGGTTATTAGTACGTATACATCTAGAGCTCAGGTTAACTCCATTCATTTTTATTATCCTGGGCAACGTCAGGTAATTCTTTGTTTATGAAACCGGCGATTTTCATAAGGGTTTACGGGGAAGCCCTCAAACTCCTCGAAGGGCCGGGATCCAGTGGGTTATCGAAATTGAAAGAAACATTTTAATGCTGACATTAGCATGGGGGGGGGGGTTTATTATAATATGCTGATGGGATGATGACCAGTGGAGAGGGGTATAGATTGCCATAAAATACAAATATACATATCATACAAGTAAGCTTTATTAAGGGTTCACCCGTGCAACGCCGGGTATATAAAGCTAGTTATATATATCTCAACTGTATAAAAGTCTTAATACATTTAGCTCATTAATATTCTTTAGATCTGTAATTATAAGAAGTGTTGTCCCTTAGCATGGAAAGTACAAGGTTTGAAGCCCTGAAACGGAATATGAGTGTTGGATGTTACTAACTAGATTCATGTTGAAATTTACGTGTGTACAAAAATCGTGAATTTCCAAAGATTTTGCTTAGGGTTTCTTTTTTTTTTGTGTGTATGCACCCCGGTCATATTTTGCTAGGAATTATTATAACCTACAATTTAAAATTAGGCAGATTACCCAAATAGGGCTGTGTAATCTTCGAATATTTCGCCACACCTTTTATAGGGAAAAATATTGTTAAATTTTCCTCGATAACTTCATATATACCAATTTACAGAATTATTCCTCTTAAAGTAGCATTTAATTGAGCATAATACACTAACGTTTGTTGTTATCTCTATGTTTCTGCTTTTGTCGGACGTTGATACTGCATTAAATTCTCTTTAAATAATTTTAAAGAACATGTAGTAAAAACAAACAAGCATTTACTTAAAAAATCCTACGTCTTTTATGCGTTGCAATTAAGCAGTCTTAAAATGAAAAAAAATGCATTAATGGGATGAAATGATAAAATATAGTGTGCAGTCAAAAACTGACACTCTAAAATTAAGATCCATGAAATCTTGATTTTGAACTTTGTGGTAAAATACGTAGAGAGATGAGACAAAGAGTTTCTGAAACTAATGATAAAATTATATTTTTTAAAGTTTTTTTAAAATTCCAAACACGCGTATTCAAAACTAAGAAGTTAATTTTGCCTGTCACGATAAAAGCATAAGTAAAATTAATTGTCATTTCTATATCATATGAACATTTATAAAAAATATCCTCGACTGCAATTAAAATATTAATTAAAAGCCAATTTTTTGCAATATTTTAAACTGATATTATTATATGTTATGCAAAATGAGACATGAAAGAATGGGTTTAAATTCTTTCGATAGTACTTCTTTTTAAAACTTACCAAAAATGATGAACCCAAACGGTTGGTTTCTTAATTTACTAAGTGCTAATTGGGAGATTTAGCGAAAATAATTCAAAGTTGTATTAGCTGATACGAAAACTCTTTTAGATTTCGTTAGAAAGCCAAAGACTCACAGAGAGTAGCACTTGAATTTCATATATATTCCCCTACCCCCACAAAGTTTTAGGTTAGTTTTAAAGTTTAGATTAAGCTACCCCTATACTGTGGCAGATTCTCAAAATTTTCCCGCTCTTGGTAGCCAGGGGTTAGGTTGTCAGCTAGTCAACAATGCATCTCTTTTGAAAAACATGTTGTACAGAATAAAATACACGCACACGCTGGTGTGAATGGGGGTGGGTGCTACACGCAGGCGTAAATTGTTAAGCTTACGGGTAAAATCACTTGTTATTAAAGGTCAAATCTCTGCTTGCGATTCCTTACGTTCTTGTTATTGAACGACAGAATACTTGCAAAACTTTCCCACTTTTGTGGGAGGAATATATATGCACTTTCGAATCACGTTTCCTGAGAACTTCTTGGCCTTAAAAAATATGGGACTTCAACACGTCTTTTCTTGTATTTCCTTGTTTATTGTCCGTCCTTCGTGTAAAATTTTGATCTGTGGATATTACTCAATAATAAACACCGTAAACTGAAATAAAAAGAGACTTTTGCGTGTTTAACAACCAATCATCGAATTCCAAAATTGCCGTTAGAAATTTGTTCAACTTCAAATTTTTGCTTCGGAAAATTTTTTTAGTGTGTTTTTCATAAAAGTAAACACATGTATTTCTATGTATGTTAAATTGCAATATTGTTGAAATATATGTTTAAATAATTAAAGTGGCAACAAAAAAGAAAACATATTGATTCTATGAGAATTCTAAACTAAAATGCTTTGTTTCCATCTTTATACGAATAAAAATTCACGGTCGTGTGAAGATGCTAGAGTCCAACAGTCCTAAATGTAGGATACGATTTACAATCAAATCAAGTTTGTACTGACGCTGCGTTTCTTTGCTGTATAAATATGTTGCACGAGAATAGAACTGAAGAATTTACGAGCTGATGTATAAAGGATAACTTAAATTTTATAAGAACTGTTATTTTATACATCTTCTCACAAGCAGTGCTTCATAATGTAAATCATCATTTGGTTCGAACATTTGGGAAGATTTTTAAAAGTATTATCCGAACAGTTGAACCACAATCTTTCGTGTTTTATTTCACATAACACCCGATAATCCCAGATAAAAATATTTCAATTCAATAAGCAATATATTAACTTTTAAAAAAATTTCAGTCAAAGTTTTTTTTCTTATATTTCACATAAAAAACATCAGGAAATTTATGTAGTCTTTTCAGCTAAAGGATTTGGCCTGAATATTGAAATTACGTTTGTTTTTATCTCTATGTTTTAGCTTTTGGCAGACGTTGATACTGCATTAAATCCTTTTAAAGAATATACAGTAAAAACAAACAAGCATTTACTTCAAAAATCCGACGTTCTTTATGCGTTGCAATTAAACAGTTTTAAAACGAAAAACATGCATTAATGGGATAAAATGATAAAATATAGTGTGCAGTCAAAAGCTGACACTCTAAAATCTCCTTCCAAAGAAATTTAAGTTAATGACTTTGAAAATATACAGCACGATAGTCTATATAATTGTGACGATATAATAGCATGATAGTCGATATGAGAAAATATATTTAAAATTAGGAAAACGTGGTTTGGTTTTTATGAAAGCATGAGTAATTGTGCATTAATTATTCTTAGAAAATATTAACTCATTTAATTCGGGGAAGGTTAATACACTTACTATCGATTTTAAGAAATGACAAGACTAGTATTAATACCTTTGACATATGTATTGGAAAAATAATAATTATAAATACAATATTATAAAGATACCCGTTCATCGACAGTCAACATTCTTCGAAAAGTATTAGTACCTTTTTTATTTTTTATTGGGGAAAAATACTGATAACCACAAATATCGTGTCATCTTCCTTAAAAAAAAAAAAGTGGGCTTTTCAGAGATATCCCGCTTCAGTAAGATATCTGAAACTATCGTAAAATGGTAATTAAATTATTTTATTGGATCTATATTTTGGAATTATAATCTATCCTTTAAAAATGCACGTAGCTGTAGAGATTCATATTTATTTGATCTAAAGTCTTTATCAAGTGGAGAAAAGTTTAATGCTAGGTGTTTTTTTGCAAATCTTATCAGAATACTATTGGTAGCGTTTTAAAAACATTTTAAAAACAAAGTTAAATTTTAGTATACAGATGGCGTTAATTTTGTAAGAATGACTTTTCGTGTACCAAGTGTTTTATACATTGGGAATGAGGATCACTCGCATGTACAATAGCTTTACAAAGGAGAAATTATGAAAAGCTATGCCTCTACGCTATAAATGAAAGATTTAGATAACATGGCACAATATTGGAGCAGATGTATGAAATATCATATGTTTTAGTCGTATATGTAGTTCCTTTTGTAATAATACTTTTGGACAGCTTGAACAAAGTCTTACATTAGTGAAAGGCTTTGGAATCGGGAATTGTTATTGATACAAATTAAATGAAGAATGATTATACTTGGTAAAATATAAATGACTAGATGTACTGAATCTTATTTTCATTCGGTATAACATGTGTATAATTATTTAGAGGCATTTGTATTTAGACGGAATTCTGATATCAACACTTGAAATAATAAGATAAAATGAGTAATATCTTTGAAACCCACGTCCAGTGCAGCTAAAACGAATGAATGCAAATTCTTGAACTCTGTAGGGGAAAATACCTTCAAATTATTTTCCATTATTTCTCTCTGAAGAGTGTATGCAACATAAGTAAAATCCTGTTTTGTCAACCACGTTGGTCCCAACTGCGAAAGAATTGAATGTCTGATGTCACCACATTGCTTCATTTGCAGCTGAATGCAACACACGCATTCTAGATCATTAAAATACCATCTATTCTTCCCCTAACTATTCTATCTATTATATTCCCACCGAGTAAAGAATTCCGAATATCATACATAAACCAATATTTTAATAACCTGCTTGATAATAAAAGTGCTTCCTTCCATGCGACCCGATTCAAAACCAAATTGACCCTCCTTCCGATTCTTTCCTTTGGGTCGTCCTTTTCTACCCCCCAAAAAGGTGTCAGAAGTTATATCGAGGGGGTGCTAATCCCCAATGACTGTTTGGGGGGGGGGAAGCTAATAGTGTGATAAACCTCTCCCCTCTTGTAAAAACGGTGCCCCCGACATGAAACAGCCACAATGCTCTTTCTAATTTGTAGATCTACTTCATCTGTGAAAAACCTGTGTAATACAATCACTGTTAAAAAGTTCAGCGATTGTGGGGGGTTCATCTAATGTGAAGGGGAGGGAGAGTTTGGAGGGGGAAGGTGGGGAAAGAATATGGTTTGTCGGCGTGATTCTGAGCGCAAGTCAGATGGGGAGCGAAGTTTTGTGATGGAAATTGAAAGTTCCGCACTAACAGGATGCTGGGGTTACTTTTTTTCTCTTACTTTTTTGAAAAGAAAAAAAAAAGTGCTTTGATTTGTGGGTGGCTGTGAAGATGATGAGTTTATTTTGATCCAGCTTGAGGGTTCGTGGAAATTCGTTTATAATACTGAAGCATGAATTTTATTTAAATTTTTTTTTCTCTCTGTATATCGATATATTTATTCCGGTAAAGTGACTCTGAGTGATTTATTTTTCCACTGATAACTTATTTTGGGGTAAATTATAGTCTGACGTGGCTTGGAAAATTTGTTCATCGGAATCAGTTAGTCTGCGTTGTTATAATTTGAAAAGAACTAAGCACGCAAAACTGATGGGTTTATATTAACTTCGTTTTATGGCTGGGGATAATTTGATATTTATGTATGAAAAATGTTCCGTGCCGTTTCCTTTTTATAAACATTTTAAAACCGAAATAGCAATTTTTTTATCTTATCATTTTGTATTAATTTAATGTGTTGTTTGAATACTTTTTGGAAAGATCGCTACTAAATTGAAGTCAGTTGTTCATTGCTCACTTGAAAATAACTTGCTATTCTAGTGAAAGATAAATATTGATTTTTGACACTTGATATAAGATTATTTAGTTCAAATTGTGTTCTAATTATAAATTTGTATTGGCAAAATTGAAATTAAACAGTTTTTTTTCTGCTTAAATTCTGTGCTCAGATGGCAAAATTTTATAAGAATTTTTTCTTAAAAAAAATTGAATTTTTCCCATTCCGGATTCTCGTTCGCCGATTTTTTTTCTATTTACTGTAACTACTGTAAGTAATAGCCAACTATTTTTTTGAAACATTGGTATCACGTTTGCTCATGTGAAACAAATTGCGGATTTTTCATAGCATCTTGAATCTTAGAATTGCCGTCACGTAAATTTCTTATAACATTTTGCCATCTGAGCACAGAATTAATTTGGATACACAATGAATAAAATTCACCAGAGAAAAATCATAAACTTTTTTATTTTGTACTAATTCTTCAGATTAAGGTGACTGCCTACGTTGAAAATGCCATTTTTGACTATTTTGATCAATTTAATTTTTTGCAAGAATCTTGTAATTCAATCTTTTCTCTTTTCAAAACAGTTTTGATTTTCATTCTACGTCAATTAGAAGCAGAGTTATAGCTATTTTAAAAAACATCGTCTAATACAAAATTTAAGTGACAAACAACTTTAAATGCGACCATTTTTTGACCATTTTGGTCAATTTTATTTTTTGCAAGAATCTTGTAATTCAATCTTTTTTCTTTTCAAAACCGCTTAGATTTTCATTCTACATCAATTAGAAGCAGAGTTATAGCTATTTTAAAAAAACATCGTCTAATACAAAATTGAAGTGACAAACAACTTTAAAGGCGTTTTTCTCAGAATTATGTTTTTTTAGCAAAAATCTCTACCGTTATCATGATATTTCAGATAATAATGCATATAATTTGATAACATTTTCAGGAAATGTTTTAGATGCTATTGTTAATGAAATGACGTACAATAATTGATGTATAATAAATAGTTTTTTGTTTGGGGCTGTTTTTATAAGGAAAGGAATGACGAATTGGGGAAAATTTTCATATTGGAACATAAAATTGTCTGTATTATTTTTGCATTTCAAAATTTCTCTTAGATTATAGGTCATTTTGAAGATAACTGTTATATGTATCATGTGTGAGAAGGAAATTAAAATAGTAGCATTAGAATTTTGTTCAGAGTGATAAGCGTTTTAGCTAAATTTCATTAAAAATTACTTCAAATTGACCAATTCATAAAAAAGTATGGTGTTTACAGGAAAGTTTTTTTTATTTTTTTTTATTTTTTATTTTTACCATAAATGCTGTTTTACCATATGAGACCAAAAAATCCTTAAAAAAAACAAGTTTTTAAAAAAATTGGCTCCGAACGTAGGCAGTCACCTTAAGAAAAAAACCGACATAAAATTTTAAAATAAAAAAATGCTTTTAAATTAAGAACTAAAAAAGATACATTTGGTTTTTATTATGTAAAAAAAATTCGTTTTCAAATAACTTTTTCATTTGATTCATAATGTTTTTGAAACATTAGACATTTTTACACTATTTTTCCATAGAAATAACAGCGTAGGAGGATCTTTAACATGCTCTTAAAAGTTTCCATGAATCTGTTAAAACTAAGATCGTTGTTTTTAAATTATAAATATTTTATATTAATTTTGAACCCTTTCTTACTCATTTTGATTTCATCTAATTCCTTTTCGTCATCTTTTTTTTACAAGACTAATAATTTCATAATTATTTTTTGAGACAATAAAAATGATGGTCCCTTTACAAATACAACTGAGCGGGGAAAAAAGATTTAATAAATGAAGCTGAATTTCCTTTAGGAATTAAAAAAAGTACCGTGTTCCAGCGATATTATAAAAATTAGCTAAACGTTGTTGTCAAAAAGAATCAAAATCTGATGTATTTTTATAAATTAAAAATTGATTTTTAACAGTATTTTATAACAGTATTTTATACTGTACGCACAGTTAAATTTTTAAATAAGCAATAATTTTTCTCTTATGGAGGTTTTAGTAAAACAGACTTTTTGAGCTTGAAAATTGTGCACTACTATATATTTCATTCTTTAGAAATGGATAAATTAAATAGATTTTAATACACTTTATTCTCAGACTTAAGGGAAACTTTTACGGGCAATAGATAATTGGAATTGCACATATAGGAAGTTAGAATGATGAATCAACCGATTTTTCCGTGTTAAGATCGTCTTTAGCAACACAAGGTTAGATAGATAGGAATAAACTTGGCCGAGAATGGTTGTTATTCGATTCAAAGACACTCCGCTCTTTGTGTTTTGATTTCTCGAGGTTATGTAAATTACACAATTTTGCCTTTTCCCATAAATTTTACACTCTCTTGAACTTTTGATGAAAAAAGTCTACATGTTTGAAATACTGAGGGGGGGGGGAGGGGAAGACACCTTTCATTAAAATGAGTTAGTTGAGTATCATTGAAAATACACACTGTTAAAATGAATTGCTGTTTTAGGTATATTACAAAAATGGAAGTATAACAGAAAGAGTATGAAGGTATGTTTAAGATACTCTGCAAATGCTTTCGTACCCTTCCAGTAATTTACCTAATATAAATCTCTCTCTCTGTATGTATATATATATATATATATATATATATATAAATATATATATATATATATATATATATATATATATATATATATATATATATATATATATATATATATATATATATATATATATATATATATATATATATATATATATATATATATATATGAGTCTGGACAATTTAGTATTAGCGCATGCATGCTGTTATGGGTATATCAGAAAAAGGGATGTATAACTAGAAGGGTATGAAGACATGTTTAAGATGCAAATATGGGACACCCAAAACATGTAAATTTACTACCGATAAACATTACACTCTGAAACAGAAATTCATTTTTACAGTGTACAAAGTGGGATACCCAAAACAGGTAAATTCTCTACCCAGAAACAGTATACGCTGAAACAGGTAGCTTTCTTGACTTGTAGAAGCATTTCATGTTTAAAGTGCAGGCATATTCTACTATATTTTAACATCTCTTCAGAAGTATTGTTTTCAACAGCACGTATTATTTCATGGTCTCCAAAATTTGTGCAGGTACTAAATATGGATATCTTTTTAAACGTGTCCTAATAGCGAACGAGATGATTCTTATATAGCAAAAATATCATTAAATATTGTATTTTATCAAATACCACCTTTAAAGTGTAAGTATCGGATTTTTCGCGCCTTCAGTGGAACACTTCTTAAGAGTTTAAAATAATTTTTTCTTTCACAGTTTCATATCTGATAAAAAGAATTAACGTTATTAATTACTTAAAACAGAACTTTTCAACTGAAAATAATAATGGAATTATTTTCAAATTATATAAGCATCGAATAAATAGCTTTATGATGAGAGAAAAACGATGCAGCTAAAAACTAATACTTAATTTTAACTTAATTAATACTAAATACCCCGCTTTTCAAATTAAGCTTTCAAAACGGGATAAACTAAGGAATTTAAAAACAAAGGCTAATTAGTTGCTAAGGCGACATTTACAAATTTGCAATTAACATTAATTAGTTGCTTGCATTTTGTGGCAGGTAAGCGATGAATCCGCGGAAAACTCTTTTTCTAGAAGCTTGCACGTGATGTCTGAAAGAAGAACGCTTTTCGTGCCTTGTTTATCTGAGCGTACGAATGAGAATAAAATTCTTCTTAATCTCTGCATTTTCAAACAGTTTTAAAGAAATAAATTATTTTTGCATTTATTACGCTCGAGATAAAAGGTGGAGATTCAGTTAGTTACCGTCATGCGTTAAAAGTAAGTTAAATTATTTGTTTGCTTAGGAAGGAAATATCGCAGCCAGATATATTCACAGGGAAATAAGTATTTCTACATATTTTTATTCGGAGTGGATATTCACAGTTCTATGGTTCCAAAATATACCTGTTTACTGCAAGAATTGCATGTTTCCCTAGCTATTCAAGTGCACATGAAAAAGAGTAAGAAAAAAGCTATTTTAGAGAAAAGTATGTTGTTTTGACGTTTTGGAAACGTATGCCTCTAAGCGTAAAAGGTGATCTTTTTACTGGAGGTAATATGACTGACATAGATAAAATTTTGTGCCATTCACAAAATATAGCGATAACTTCATGTACGGTGCACTTGAATGTTATGTGTTTTGTATTTTCAGCCCTCCAGTGGCATTATTTTGCCTGTAAGAAGAGTTCATATTTAAGACTATTCTTTATCAAATATTCTTAAGAACACTACTTATCTAAAAGTAAACACGCTTCTTGAATCGTACTTTTGACTTGGAGAAAAATTTATTTATTTATTTATTTATTTTTATCCAATGCGAGGCACTTGTAATCAAACAATCGCCCTTACTACGCCGCAGTTTTTTACTGACCATTTTATTATGGGGGTACCATATAGGTGGACAGCATTACCCCCTATGAAGGGACGACACGAACGGAAGCATTTTTTCGTGGCGCAACTCCGGGTTTCGATCTGAGCTCCATCAGCACCGAAAACCAGCGTGCTGTACCACTGGGCCTCCACAAACCCCCAAAAAGTTTATTTCTAAATTCTCTAAAAAAGTTTTTGGTTTTATTAAAGCATTAAGAGCACGAGTGAGGTGGATATGAACGTAATTTTCTTGGTGTAGAAACTAGTTTTTAATTTTGTGAAAATACTTACTTCAAAATAATTCCATGAAAAGATTAACAATTTAGTTATAAAAGAACAAATATTGTCAAAGTAGTCTGTAGTAATTGAAGTTACTTCCCGTAAGTAAAATAGCTTGTTTTTATCTAATTCTTCTACTTGCTGTTTTTAAATGTGGTCATTCTTATCTCTGAAGAAAAATTCATTGCTTCCAAAATTGAAGCATTGAGTCGGCTCTTCAAAAATTTTTTTCGGCTTGACTGAGAAAATTACCTTAGATTTTAAACAAATTAATATTATATTTTTAAGACAAATTTTAAAGTTTTGTACATTAAATATTGTGACTAGATTATATTTAAATAAATTTCAGCTACTTGAGGTTTTGTTTTTTAATTTCATTCTAGACAGGTGGGATGAAGGCGTAGCAACTAGCTTGCAAATGTGTTGGTTGATCAGCTACCACTAGAGAAATAATTAAGTAGTGGTTTTCTATAGTTAATGCTTTGCTGCTGACCAGAGTGTGAGCTTTAATTATCTTTTGATATTATTTAAAACTAACTCTAAATATCTTATAAGAAACACAAATTTTATCATTTTTCACGGTAAGGGAAAATGACTGTAAAAGTTCTGTGTTTCAGGCACTTTTTTACTCCAATGATTTCAGTGATAACTATCTTAATATCTCATTAGAGAGTTAGACATTTAAATCTGGACACTAAATTTAAGTTCGAATAAGATGGAAGAAAGAAATTTAATTTTTTCCTCCCCATTTTATAACATCTGTGGTTATCCATCTTTAAAAAAAAGTAATTTTTAATTTTTAATTTTTTTAATAAATATGGGCGCGTTGGCCCAGATGGCAAAAGCAGCGCACCAGTGATCTAAATGTCTCTGGTTCGATGCCGATCGCTGACAAATCCATCGCCGTGTTCTCTAATGGTGGCCGGGGCACGTAAAATATGCCGTGGCTGCAATGTCCTCCAAGTTCTCAAATTTACCTCTGGAGGTGCAAGGTCAAGTGTTCCGGTTTCGTCACTTGACTCGATTCAAAATTACGGGACCGGTCCATAGGGGGTAAATGCTGGTCCAACTATACGGTGCTCCCTGAAAAGTGGCCAGCAAAACCTCGGTGTTATATGCCAGCAAGGATAATGTCCAAGAAACCGTCTGCCGCATTTGAAAAAATATATAAAAGTCGTCAGTTTTTAAGAGACAGGGAACACATTTACGACAGCAGATAAATAATACTTCATAAAAAATTTTTAAAATGAATATCATCTAGATACGAGTGGACTTTATATTTTACTAGCGGCCCGTCCCGACTTTGTCCGGGTTGAACAAAATATTATACCAATAAATTTCCAGTTGATAGCCAATAAATTGTAAATATTTTTTTACCTTAATAATAACCTAAATAATACCTTAAATTAATTTTATGTTAGTTAATAATTCAAATAAATTTTTTAAAAGAAAAAGGCGTGCCTGAGAACGGCTAGGTTCGAACCGTTAGCGTCAGAACAGAAGCCCACCGCGATAGCACCACGATAAGGATCGTTGAAATCTTCGGAACAAAAAGCGGTAGAAGACAGTAGCGGTAACAATGGAGATTGTTAGGTTTAAGCCCCTAACTTTATTTCTACTGATCAGATATACATAATATATAGCCTATGTCCATCTGGAATACTGTACCTTTCAAACAGTGAAAGAATTTTTCAAATAGGTACAGTGGTTCTGAAGATTACCCTCCACGTACAAAATCGCTCTCTCTCTTTATATATAAGTATAGATATTAAGTTGGAGCTTTTATACCACATGCCCACACACAAGCACTCACGTGTATATTATGAAATAATAATAATAAGAGAAAAACAGCAAAACTGACGAGTGAGACTGAAGAAAGAAAGGAAATATGATCATAACTGGAGATAAAATTGGGATCCATATTATACTAATAAAATAAATATTTTAGAGCAGGTACAGTCTAAATTTATGCTATACTTATATTATAAAAACTAATTGCTATTGTCCTCTGGATTTGTCTCCTCCTTTCCTACGTAACATTTTTGATATTCCCAGTTTAAAATCCAGGCGTGATCTTTCCTGTATGCTATTTTTTTTCTAAAGTCATCAATAATATTATCGATTGTGTTGAAATTCACAACTGCATTCAGCTTGCTGTGCCGAGCAGATTTCTTCGTGAGCGGCATTTATTTGTAAATGTCTACAGGAAATTTAATTACATAGGTAATTTCTCTTTGTACAAATTTTATAAATTTTTTAACCATCTTTCAGAAGACCTTGATATTTTTAATATGCCCTTTACTGTTCTTAAGGCTAAATGTTTGCAACTTCTGTATTCGTAATTCATGTATTGTTTATACATTTCATGCATTGTATTCATGTACAATTCATGTATTGTATATATTGTTTATGTAGCTTTGTATGTTTGTTTTGGTGTTTCTTTTGTCTGTGTGTTTTAAGTTGTATCTTCGTGCAACACTGTAAATGGAATTTTCTGAAGTGTGCATTTTGAATAAATAAATAAATAAAAACTTACCTTATACTTCCAAATTACAAAATATAAAGCTTATCATAACGGTTTTGGTTTGGTTTGGAGCGCTACGGTCATTTTTTGCTACACGAGAGCTAATTTGACCGGGACCTACAGCTTAAAGCCGATTCCGAACGGCTACAAACATCCATGCCAAGAGTGGGACTCGAACCCACAGACTCCGGTACCGTATCATAACGGAGTTTTAAACAAATATTCCTGTTTTAAAGCGCCAACGCAGATTCTTTTCATTGGAATAAGATTAACAATATCACTGAACGAAGGAACTAATCTTTGTTAATATCACCACCATCAACAAAGAAATATATCTTTAAACATAAACTCATAAAGTTTAAAAAAAAAATCTGATTCCCTTCATATTTTAGATTTCACTTAATACATGTAAACATTCCATAGGCGTACACAGCCATATACAGTTCCTAGTGGGGAAGAAATTACTGCGCTCATGGATGTGGTACAATTATTTTCTGAGTTTAGCTCTCGAAATCACATTACGTGAAAACAAGGCAAGAACGAATAAAAATATTTTCTTTGTTATTCATAGTATCAAGAAGTTCCAGGGCGACTGATATATGCTTGAATAGTTTTTGTTTGATATCTCAATAACAAGATGGAATGTTAGATTGAAAAAAAATAATACAATGGTTTTCGTGCCATTTTTGAACAAGAAAACACTCATAAAATATGCTTTTAGCATTTTGTAATGTTAGATGTCCCCCGAAGGAGGAAAAATAATCGAAAATATGAAAACAGATATTTGAAATACTCTCTTCCTCTCTCTCCACACATACACACACACTCAAACCGGTATAGTATACTTATTATGATATCGTAAACCTTTCTAAAACTATCATTGTCAAGAAAAATAGAACTGTATAGGAGATGGTTTACGAAAAAGTAACCAAAAGAGGTGTCTGACGATACAAGTATTAGAAGTGTAGGTTAATTAAAAATTGACATGAAATATATAAATGCAAATCTCGAAACACATTCAGTGTCTTCAAAAATCTTCTCCAACGACTGTTTAATCTAGTAAAGTAAAAAAAAAAAGGTTTCTGTGTGTTCAATGAAATAACTCCACTGGGGCTGTATTATTTCGAATAAAACAAAGAAAGAATGAGAAACTGGCTGTAATTTTAAAGAAAAACTTTAATATGTATCAGACCTCAAAAGAGGCTGCATGCCTTTAATATGTTTCTCCCTCTCTCTTCTGTGTGTTGAAAAATATACATTATCTCAGGGATTCCCAAACTTTTTATGTTTGCGGAACCCTTGGGAACGAGATTACAAAGTAGGGGCAAACTTGTTAGAATTTTAGTTTTTTCAGTTTTTTTTCAGTATTTATTAAAGAAAAATATATTTCAGAAACATGATAAATTTAAGTGCAAATAAATACTTACTCCTTTGCTGATTTTATTCATTTATTGAAATATGTGAGTAACAAACACTAGAATAGGATTTGCTGATTTTATTCCTGAACTGAACTAGCTGAAAACCCGCGCTTTACTACGGAGTACATTCAAATTAAATACAACGGTCAATGTATGGAACTAATGCCAAATAAATAAATAAATAAATAAATAAATAAATAAATAAATAAATATATATATATATATATATATATATATATATATATATATATATATATATATATTTGGTGATCTATGATAAAGCCACTGATTATTCCTTCTTCTGTTTCATATGGATTGTACGGTGTCTAAGTATGTTTATTGCTCAGATCATACTTATTAGAAACAATTCATTGGTTTTTAGACAGTATTGACACCGCTGATGACAAGATACTGTCTAAAAACCTATTATTCACTTTTCTATTCATATTTTTCACTTACAACTTTGTCTAATATATATATATATATATATATATATATATATATATATATATATATATATATATATATATATATATATATATATATATATATATATTTGGTGATCTATGATAAAGCCACTGATTATTCCTTCTTCTGTTTCATATGGATTGTACGGTGTCTAAGTATGTTTATTGCTCAGATCATACTTATTAGAAACAATTCATTGGTTTTTAGACAGTATTGACACCGCTGATGACAAGATACTGTCTAAAAACCTATTATTCACTTTTCTATTCATATTTTTCACTTACAACTTTGTCTAATATATATATATATATATATATATATATATATATATATATAATAAATACAACGGTCAATGTATGCAATTCATTTGTATTTTTAATTTCGATAAAACATACTAATTTGAATTAAATTCATAAAAAACTTTCATCTCAATTAGTCTAGTGGTTAAATTTTATCTTCTACCGTATTTTAATACTATTTTTTTGTAAATTTATTTCGTTGTTATGCACGTGACACAAAATTAATTTAAAGTATCACAAAAAGAAAAGAAACCACGTGATCAGCATTTAATAAATTAAATTCTAAAAGTTCACCAAAAACCAGAAAATGGAGGTAAAAATTTGAAAAATATTTCATTTTAAAGGAATTTTTATGATCTTTCTCGTGATATAAATTTTATAATTCTCAAATTATTATTTTAAAGGCAAACTTAATAAAAGTTACAAAAACAGCTTAAAAATATAATTTAAAAAAATTCTAAGAATAATTTTTCAAAAATCTTTTATAGTGCACCCCTACAGTATAAGAAGAATTGCCATGCAAAATTTCAGCCCGTTAGGTGCAGCGGTTTGATCTATGCTTTATCTGTTAGTCAGTCAGTCAGTCAGTCACGGAACTGTTTTATATGTATGGATGTGAGTAACAAATACTAAAATAGGATTTGCTGATTTTATTCCTTTATTGAAAGATGTGAGTAACAAACACTAGAATAGGATTTGCTGATTTTATTCATTTATTGAAAGATGTGAGTAACAAACACTAGAATAGGATTTGCTGATTTTATTCATTTATTGAAAGATGTGAGTAACAAACACTAGAATAGGATTTGCTGATTTTATTCATTTATTGAAAGATGTGAGTAACAGACACTAGAATAGGATTTGCTGATTTTATTCATTTATTGAAAGATGTGAGTAACAAACACTAGAATAGGATTTGCTGATTTTATTCATTTATTGAAAGATGTGAGTAACAAACACTAGAATAGGATATACTAATAGAGGTTCAAAAATAGCCATGGGATTTAGTATAGTATTACGCTAGAGGACTACAAGGGAAAGTGCTAAAAATAGTTTTGTTTTATAAATGTGAAACTTTTGTTCAGAACACAAATGTTTGATATGCCTTACAGTTGTTTGCACCAGGGTAGCTAATTCATCCTCAGGAACGAGTGCATCGATTTCTATTACAATTTGTGGGGCATGAGAATAATTAATTCAACTTAATATTAATTTAAAGTGGATTAAGCTAATGTTTTTTCCTTTATCTCCCCGTCAAAAAAAATGTCGCGGCACCCCTGACAGATCTTACGGCACCCTAAAGTGCCGCTGCACAGCGGTTGGGAATCACTGTATTATCGTTTCTTGTCGGGTATTTGGAAATATATTTATTAGCCTAACAAAAATTTCTGGAGAACTTTATCATTTAACATTTTTTAAAAGTTGAGTCTGATTAATAGCTTTTTTTTACGAGTGTTTCTCTGGCTAGTAACAGTTAATTTATTTTACCTGTTTCTGAAGATGGGAGAAGAAAGTAATTTTAAAATCAAAAATTGAAGAAACATATTTTGTAATCAAAGAGCTGGTTCTTAAATTCAAATATTTAACGGCTTTAGTAGAATTTGTATGTTTCGTAGCGGAATAAAGTTTTTGCCAAAACCATTGTGCCCTAAATACTGAAATGAACGTCATTTTTGTACTTTGAGTTTTATTACTAATTTTAGGTAAAGTTTAATGGAAAATTTCTTAAAACATGTACCTCTGGTAAATTTTAAACGTGTATTCCTTATATAATTGCTTCTTTAATTAAGGGGGCCTTTTGCTTTTAACCTGTTATATGATCTTTGCTAACTTTTCTATTATAATTAGAATTGTAACGAAAATTTTACGTGATGTTTATGTGCCTAATAATGGAGAGATTATTCAGTGTTAAACAATACCTTATGAAGAGGATTTTGAAGGTGACTAAACTTTTTATGATGACTTTATTATATCAAAATATAGGGCGAGGCTGTAGGAAGATGGGAGAAGAAAGTAATTTTCCAAACAAAAATTGAAGAAACACATTTTGTAATCAAAGAGCTGGTTCTTTAATTCAAATATTTAACTGCTTTAGTAGAATCTTTATGTTTGGTAGCGGAATAAAGTTTTTGCCAAAACCATTGTGCCCTAAATACTGAAATGAACGTCATTTTTGTACTTTGAGTTTTATTACTAATTTTATGGTATTAAAAAAACTGAAGTCGAAGAGAAATTATATGATGAGATAAATTTTTTCTTTGGCTTTTTTATTTGGATTCAAGTATGATGATCAAATTATTTTGATAATCATACTTGAATTATTTTCACATTTTATAACTGAATGTTAATAAAACTAAATGGTGCGAAGAGGATGCCTTATCACTTTAAAAAATGTATTTTATATTTTTAATTCCGTATTGTAATACATTATAAACTATTTTTTACATTTTATTTATAATGTTTGCTATGCCTTATGTTGTCGGCACCAGGGTGGCTAATTCATCCTCAGGAACGAGTGCATCGATTTCTGTCACAATTTGTCGGGCATGAGAATAATTAATTCAACTTAATATTAATTTAAAGTGGGTCAAACTAATGTTTTTTTGGTTATCTCCCCCTCAAAGAAAATGTCGCGGCACCCCTGGCAGATCTTACAGCACCCTAAAGTGCCGTTCCACAGCGGTTGGGAATCACTGTATTATCTTGTCGGGTATTTGGAAGTATATTTATTAGCCTAACGTAAATTTCTGGAGAACTTTATCATTTAACTTTTTTTATAGAAAAGTCTGATTAATAGCTTTTTTTACGAGTGTTTCTCTGGCTAGTGAAAATTAATTTATTTTACCTATTTTTGAATTAAACATATACTCCCAACAACATCCACTGATTGCTATTTGAATGTTAATCATTAAGATGAAATGCTGAGCTCATTGTGTTACTTAAACAGGCTAAAAACCCATTTGCTAAACGTTCAGTTTGAAAAACAAATAACTATTTTAAACTTAGTTTTAGTGAAAGCATCCGATAAGCTTCTGCCTGACAGGCAACAACTAACATTTTGCCCCGATTAATTTGTATTCAGCGGAAGTAATTGGCAATTTTGTAGCAAAGTTGGTGACATCGCCAATTAGCGTTAATTTTCGGTTCCAATTAGGCGGAGTGCATGTCATTATCAAGGAATTGATTTCTCATTAAAAGTAGTTTATAACAGCAGCACAAGAAGACATAGACTTAATTGTTTCACAATTTCATAATTATTTTTATCAACTACCATTAAATATTTCGCATATCTGTATGGGTGTTTTGGGCTTCTTCCATGTAAATTATTAACGTGGGGATTAGGCCTTTATATAAAAACTTAAATTTTCAGGGACTGGTTATGTCGCATAAATACATACGGATTAAATTACTGTGCTTAATATAAGCATCATACCCTCAAGTTTCGTTCTTGAATGATAAAATATTGTAATATTTCTACATGTATAGAATGATATAGTACGATGCGAATTTATATCTTTTGTGTTTTTCATTAATCTACGTTAAAAGGCTTTCTATTTCTTTATGTATTTGACTATGTGGATACTGAAAATGATCAAAATTAATGTTTTTTCAGGAGCCTACCTTCAGGTGGTATCGCTTTCAAAATTCAGGGCTTTTTGCCTAAATCATTCGCCTGTGTGATTTTTTTTAATGTTACGGTCAATTTTTATTACACGACTGCTAAATTTTAGGTTATATAACGTTTAAAGCCGATTATGAATGATTACAATTCCTCAGGCGTCTAATGTCAATTGTCAACGGTCACAGTTAAAATCTTTTTACGTAAAAAAAATGTTGACTGGTTACAAGTTTGCCCGTGCATCAACTAATGCGATTACTAAAGTATAAAATTATGCTAGTTTTCTTTATAATTTACTTTATTTCTCAGATAGTGTTTTCATTTTATGAATCGCTAATGATTGATATGGATTTTCATCGTTTTACAATGGTTTTGTTTTCTAAAATTGCTCATGAACATTTTAGGGAATTATATGCAAGATACTTTGATTGCGAGCTGATGACAGTAAGATATAGCGTGGTGAGTTTGAAAATGAAAGTTTATCGGAAAAATATTATAATTTTTATACTGGGCAGAGAACATTTTAGATAGAATCCGATAGTTATTGCGATTTGATGGTTTTCAGAGAAGAATTGATACGGACCGACATTTTACCAATAAAAAAAATTATACAGCATTTAATTTGTAACTATTGAACGTAGAAAAATCCACTCTGTATTACTGAAGAAGCAGAAAAAACTTTTGACTGATATTTTTATTTGATTGATTCTCAAACAAATTTTTACCTCTATCCAACGGTTATGTTATAAAAACCCTCAGATAAAACTTACATTGGATGGAAGTTAACAACGGCGATTTAAAAGTTTCTCGGTTTTATGACATTGAAACAAAATAGAAACTAAAAGAGATATTATTGGTCAATAATTCTTTACTTGAAACGCCTTTATTTATTAAGACTATGACCAAGATGAGGTCCAAGCAAATTCAAAAGCCTATCATCGTAACAACAATTTTCAAACTACGCCTGCCGGAATCAAATTTTAACAAGAAAAGCGTCTTTTAGTTTCTTTATTACAAAATTTTAGTCGTAGCCAGTGACATGAATTATATTTTGCATAAAATGCATTTATAGATTTTGAGAATTAACTTTAGGTTGTAAAAGATATATAGGGTTTCATTAGGATAATAAATATCTAGTTTGAAAAAAAAAATTAAATTAAATTATAAAATGATTAAACTTTTTGTCATTAATATTCCTATCAAATTAATCCTGCAAAATATATTATCTTTACAGCGTTTAGGGTTTGAACCAAAACATTCTACTAAATAAAATTTGAAGTTATAATAGCAGACTAATTACTTCTAGATGCAGAAAAAAGCGATAACGTGAAATTTTACTGGTTTCTTTGGTGACTTTGTTTAAAATAAAATTCATTTTATTACTACGATCATAAAAAAGTCTTTATCTTAAATTTAAAAAAAGTAATTTTCTAAAAAGAATTAAAATAATTTTTTTTAAATTAACCGATCTTTGAATATTTTTTAAACAATAATATTTAATGAAGGTAACTAAAGTGAAATACTTAGTTTTACTTTAGTTACCTTCAACAGAAATCACATTAGATTTCTTTAGAAATCACATTAATAGAAACTGCTACAGAAATCACATTAATAGAAAGTGTGTTTCTCTTTTGGTGTGTAAAAAAATTAATGATGATTTAACGTATTTTCTCTCCCAAATCTGAACCTAATATTAGGTAGGAGTTCACAAATCACATCTTAATATGAACAATATGGAAAACACATCTTAATATGAACAATATATTTGTAAAGAAATCCCATGGAGCGCTATCGTAGAGATATCAAAAGGGACAATATAATTACTATAGTTTCAGGAAATGATACACTAGTTCAAATTTATTGTAAAAGCTCTAATTATTTTTAACTAGAGCTCCTTGTTTAAAAGTTCATTGTAATTTAAAAGAACTAAATAGAAGTTTTATATATTTTATGCATTTTTCTGTATTAAGGATGCTATACCAAGATTTTTTTCAAATAGCTTTGAATGATTTATCAGTATAGTAGGTAAAGTTTAATGGAAAATTTCTTAAAACATGTACCTCTGGTAAATTTTAAACGTGTATTCCTTATATAATTGCTTCTTTAATTTAGGGGGCCTTTTGCTTTTAAGCCTGTTATATGATCTTTACTAACTTTTCTATTGTAATTAGAATTGTAATGAAAAATTTACGTGATGTATATGTGCCTAATAATGGAGAGATTAGTCAGTGTTAATAAAACAATACCTTATGAAGAGGATTTTGAAGGTGACTAGACTTTTCATGATGACTTTATTGTAACAAGATATAGGGCGAGGCTATAGGAAGATGGGAGAAGAAAGTAATTTTCCAAACAAAAATTGAAGAAACACATTTTGTAATCAAAGAGCTGGTTATTTAATTCAAATATTTAACTTCTTTAGTAGAATCTTTATGTTTGGTAGCGGAATAAAGTTTTTCCCCAAACTATTGTGCCCTGAATACTGGAATGGACGTCATTTTTATACTTTGAGTTTTATTACTAATTTTATTGTATTAAAAAACTGAAGTCAAAGAGAAATTATATGACGAGATAAATTTATTCTTTGTCTTGAAATTATTTTAATCATCATACTTTAAGTATTTTCACATTTTATAAACTGAATGCAAATAAAATTAAACGGTATGAAGAGGATGTCTTATCACTTTAAAAAATGTATTTTCAGTGTCTTTTTAATGCCGTATTGCAATACATTATAAACTATTTTTGACATTTTATTTATAGTTGGTTAAAAGGTGGGATAAAACGCAAAACGTAATTAATATTGTGTTGATGTATTTTTAGGACGAATTTTGATGTACACCGATGTATTTTTTCTTTTTCTTTTGATGACCATGTAGAAAAATTGAATTTGACAATGGAAAAATATAAATTAAAAGGATTTTTGCTTAGGTAGTTTTGGTGAGTTTATAGAATACTATTTTAGTAAACTTCTAAAAGTTAAAATAGGACTTTCTTCAAAAATAATTTACGGCACTTTATCAGCAGCTTATTGAAGGAGCATATAATACAGTAACACTCAAACCAAATATCCTGATTTTTAAAAAAAATAGAAGCTGTGCTATTTTATTTTTATTAAATAAAGGTGTTTATTCAGCCTTTAAGAAAAGTCAATATTTTCGTTCTTGTTTACCGAGATTTTGGCAAATTATCATTTTTATACATTTTGTGCAAAGGATACGTAAAAAACCCCTTTCAGTTAGCTAAAAAAATGTGGTAGGAGAAATTTGACACAGAAAAGTCTTCAGTTAGTTACAGCTGCGGTAAACGTACAGCTGAACATTGTTTTGTGGCAATTTGACTTCAATTAGAGCAATTATCCAGTGATAATGTGTAACCTTTTAGGCTATTTTAGGATATTAAAGTGATCTAAGAAACCATAATTTATGAGATATCGTTCACTGATTATGAAACTGATGATTTCTCTTTGTATTGCACTTTATAAAACATATTTAATTAAAGGGAATTTTAGTTAAATTTGTTTGTTAAGAACTCGTTTTCACATCTGCAATACTTTAAATACGTTAATCTCTTATCCCTGATTTCCAACTTTTATAAGTAAAAAGTTGATTACTATTTGACTTAGAAACTTCTACTGCGATAGCTTAAACATTATTTCATAGAAGACATCTCCTTCATCTGCATAATGTTTTTAATAATTCAGTTTTCTATATATTTCTCTAGGCCATCCGAGTAGTATAGTGGTTAGCATCGTCCTCTACCACGCTGTGGGCTTGGGTACATATCCCGAATAAGGCTTGGCCGTTACCGTGTTGTCACCTCATAGGGAGCAATGCTGGTTCACCGAAATGGTGCTCCCATAATAAAGTAGCCAGCAAGACCGGTGAATAACGAAAGGCGATTGTCTCATGACGAGTGCCTCCGCATTAATATATATATATATATATATATATATATATATATATATATATATATATATATATATATATATATATATATGTGTGTGTGTGTGTGTGTGTGTGTGTGTGTGTGTGTGTGTGTGTGTGTGTGTGTGTGTGTGTATAATATCTTAAGTATTATGCCGTCCATTCTAGCATTTAAACTCCCTTTTCTAAATCCAATCCGCAGTAATATTAATTTATCGCTTTAAAACCCTCAGCCACAGAACTTCCCATGAATCGCATGCCTTTGCATTTCTAAATGTGTATGTGTGTGAATTCAGGAGTTAGTTCGCATCGCGAGCCCCAAAATCTGCTGACCCTACAAATAATAGTTACATGGTCTATTTCGCCTCTCGCGCTTAAGGTTGAAAGGTGATATTACTTCGGAGCCGCTCTTCTGAAATGAACAGATGTGTTTCGTCGCTCTAATAAACGATTCGGCCCGACTGCTTCCAAATTTGATTTAATTCCTTTCAGGCTGAGTCTAGCTCCAGCCATGTAAATATGAGCTAGTTTTCCCTTTTAGGTTACAATTTAAGGACGTGATGTAATGGGTATATTACTTACACACACATACACACACACACACATACATACATACATATATATATATATATATATATATATATATATATATATATATATATATATATGTGTAATATATCCATTACATTCTTCCTTAAAATGCAACCTGAAAAGGTAAACTAGCTCATATTTACATGGCTGGAGCTAGACTCAGCCTGAAAGAAATTAAATCAAATTTGGAAATAGTCGGGTCGAATCGTTTTATTAGAGCGATAAGAAGTACGTCCATCCATTTCAGATGCTCGGAGCGAAGTGAGTATCCTTCAACCTTACGCGCGAGATGCGAGGTACATGTGCCTGTTATTTTGAAGGGTCAGCAAATGTTGTTTGAAAGGTTGAAGGGCCTGTTGTTTTTGAAGGGTCAGCAAATGTTGTTTGAAAGGTTGAAGGGCCTGTTGTTTTTGAAGGGTCAGCAAATTCTGGGGCTCGCGATGTGAACCCACTCCTTTCTCCAGAAGTATACACGTGTAGGAATGCAATGCATGCGATTTATGGGAAGTCCTGTTGCTAAGGGCTTTAAAGTGATAAAGTAATGTTACTGGGGATTGGATTTAGGAAAGGGAATTTAAATGATAGAATGGAGGGCATAATAATAAATTTATTCCATATATATATATATTTCAGCATATTTCTCTGTATAGACATAACTACGAATAAGTGTGTTGCCATGTTAGCTTATTTCTAGTATTAGTTCATGCACTACTGTTTTACAATACCATTTTATTATTAAAGTCGTGCATTCCTTTATCGTAACATATTTTTAATGATAACTATAGGAAAAACATATGTTTGAGGTTTGAAACAATATTTTATATCAAGGCGGGAATCGTCTTTCATCATCCATTAGAAATAATACTTTAGAGAACAGAGATGAAAATGCTCTAGAACATTTTCGCCTTTATGTTCTTTTACTGAGCGTTACTAAGGATATAGTTGCCAAAATGAATATCATAAGTATCATCGGCAGGATATCAGACAAAAACATATTCTTTCGAGAAAAAAGCTTTGTTAGTGGTCCCAAATTTTAAAATGCCTAAAAAAAAACGCGATTTGGGTAATTCAACATTCACACTGTCCGAATCAGTTAGTATTAATAAATAATTAACTGTTTATTTCACCAACATAAAACATGAATAAGAACAGATACCACACACACAAAAAAAAATATTGCTTTTATATTTTTCAATTCGAATGTATATCAACAAATCAACAGGAGGAATATTTTTCTTACATCCACTGTTTTCAGAAAGTAAAATCTCGAAATGAAGAATTATGTGAAAAAATTCTAGTTTTCTATTGGGACTTTTTGGAGGTATGATTTTAAAAACGTGCTTGTATGTAACGTTGGCATAAAATATCGGCATATTTTGAATATGGATTTGAGTTGAACTCGGTATTAAAATACTTCAGAACATTTTGATGTGAGAACTTCGATTTTTCCACTACATTATTACTCTCTACATTTTAATCCCCCTTTTTAACCATTTTGAAAGAATGTGATTCAAATCCTATCCCCAGCCTGGTTTATCTAGCTTAAAATTGTAATCCTTCAGAATAAAGCTTTAAAAAACTATCAATTTGTATTTTTAATGTAGTGTAAATGCTTCCCGTATAAGTATTGAATAATTAATTTAGATTAATATTTTATAGATTCTCTGAAAGGGACCCAATAAGAATCAAAAGTTTAATAATAGTTGTCAGATATGTTATTTTAAAAAATAATTCTACTGTTCTCTCTCAAATGAAGAGGATTGAAATCAAAAATTAATTATGTAACATTTTGAACAACGTTAATTTTCTGTTGAACGAGGCACCTTAACCGTGGTAAGTCAAAATTTTCGAATGAGTGATCCTAGTATTTACAAGGCAATTTAACAGCATGAAAAAATTCAATACCTCAGCAAATCCCGTTGACTTTTAAACCGCATACACTGTTGAAGAAAACCCACTTAAATTTGTATTGTTTGTATTAAAATGTCGCGGGAATTTGAGACTATCAAAGTTCAATTTTTTTGAAGATTCAATATGCATTGTACACGAATAGCTTCAAAGTTTCATATTTTCAAAATTTATATTTATAGTGTTTTCTTGACATATTTAGAGACTTTTCTACAGCGATTTATTATTTAGTAGCGTTTTCATTCTAAGTAATTAAATAGATCTCTTTTCTAACAATTCTTTTTATGAAGTATTTATTTTTCTCCCTTATTGTTCTATATATAAATTATATATAAATTTCAAACTGCATCAAAGTTAGTCTGCAGTTCTAGAGGTGAATTTTAACTAAACGAAATTATTAAATTCAGAATTTTTTTTTACTTACAACTCTAATCATCTGTTATCAACTAATACAACGATATCGTAAAACATTTTGCGATTAAATAGCTAAAATTTTTTGGACGAATATTTCGAAGAAAGATGAAGAATCTCTCTGAAGAATCAAGAGAAAAGGGTATTCATTAAATCATAAAAGATTTATGCTTGTAAATTGCTTTACTAATTAGATCGTTTAAGAGTGAAATATAAGGAAGTAGCCACGATACAATAATTTTTTTTAATACGTGAGTTTGTCAAAAATAAACAAAAGTCGCACAAAAGATGGATTTCTAATATGGCATCCTCTTTGAAAGTTCTTAAGAAGTCTTTTAAGATTTTTTTCACTAATAGAAACTGAATACGCTAACCGTTAGGATATTTGTACTGTGTCAACTAACAGGAAAATTAATCAAAGAATTCTTTTATGAGGTTTTTCGCATTTAAAAGAAAGCTTTAAAAATTTAAGAATCTAAACCGCATGGTAATAATCCACTGTTTAAGAAGTTAATACTTGCTGCTAGGTTTATTTTATACGTAAAGAATAAATTAGATTCCAACAAGACACTAACATTTTATTTGTATGTTTCGTATGTCATAAAGGTCTCAGACCATATAACTTCTTCCTGTGATTACGGCCTTGCAGTGAGCTCGTTTTCATGTAGATTGAAGCAAATGTAAGCTTAAACCAAGGGGGAGTGAACAGAAAAATGTGTGAATGTAGGTATGTATGTACGTATGTATCTAAGTATGTATGTGGGAGGAGGGGTTACAATGTTCATGACATGATACCATTATGATATATATTTCAGATTTAGGTGCTTAATAGAGCGTTAACAAAATACACGTGCTTCATTAGCATTAAAACAGCATAAAAATATGCTGATACATGAGCCCGTTCAGAGTGTACATGCATATAATGCGTATATGTTTGTGTTATAGATGCTGTTAGCAATAAATTACGAAATGTTAAAGTAAACAACCCTCTCTATATAAAGACAATGTGTTTCTTATCTATTGCAACGTTATCTAAAAATAATTACTAGTTTTACTGAGGTTTCTATTTAAATGATTGAGGTAAAGAGTTTAATGGTATATTCATAGATTGTAGCAAACATGCAAAATATATGCTCTTGAATATCAGCGTATGTGCATTTGTTAAAGATTTTATTTTATGAATGGTGTATAGAAAGATGATTGAACTATTTAAAAGAGGAAAGAAATATTTTTTTTTTGGTTAGTATAACCATATTATAAAATTGTTTTGAGTTGGAGATTCCGATAAAGTAATTGTTATTTTTTCTATTAAAATTTGCAGTTTTAATAAATATGGCTGATTAAGAAAAAAATCCATTCCTTAAATAGTAGTATGCTAATCTAATGTGTTTCAATAGATTATAGGTGTAAACGAAAAATGAAACGAAAAATAATAAGTATTTTAAAATCGCTTCTCTTGTGCTTTCATGTTGGCTCAAAAATTTTAAATTTTGTCAATTTTTCACCAAATATACTATTCTTTCAAATAAAATAATTTTTTTGTGAACAGTTACAGGATACTTATAATCTACTTATTTTCTATTTACTAATACGTAATGTTACGGGCGTAAATATATTGATGTGTAGTGCTTCTAAAAGCTTTAAAAGGCATGAATTTGAACATTTTCAAGCTTGCTTAAAATTTCTGTTGTTTAAAAATTTTCAATAGCCACCTTTACAAGCTTTAGATCTACAAATAGAATGTTTTTTTCCACAGACAGTTTAATGCAAATACAAAATTTTGATAATATACCATGCTTAGACTGTTCAAACTTATAGCAGAAGAAAGATATCTAATTTCTTATAAAAATGTTTCAAAGCAATCTATATTGGAATTAGTGTTAAAACTGTAATTTGAAAAAGGACTTTGAGCAAAATTAAGAGTAAACCACCAGTACTTCTGCTTTACTTACTTTTTACATATTAATAAAAACTAAATATTATTAGATCATTTAATTTTTAACAGTTGTCTAATTTAATTCATTTTTTGGAATTTGAGTAGAAACTGTAATTTACGAAAGGATTTTGAGCAAAATTAAGAGTAAACCACCAACAAGTACTTCTGCTTTACTTTCTTTTTACATATTAATAAAAACTAAATTTTATTAGATCATTTAATTTTTAACAGTTGTCCAATTTAATTCATTTTTTAGAATTAGTGTAAAAACTGTAATTTACAAAAGGACTTTGAGCAAAATTAAGAGTAAACCACCAATACTTCTGCTTTGCTAACTTTTACATATTAATAAAAACTAAATATTATTAGATCATTTAATTTTTAGCAGTTGTCCAATTTAATTCATTTTTTTGGAATTAGTGTAAAAACTGTAATTTACAAAAGGACTTTGAGCAAAATTAAGAGTAAACCACCAATCTTTCTGCTTTACTTACTTTTTACATATTAATAAAAACTAAATATTATTAGATCATTTAATTTTTAACAGTTGTCCAATTTAATTCATATTTTTTGGAATTAGTGTAAAAACTGTAATTTACAAAAGGACTTTGAGCAAAATTAAGAGTAAAACACCAATACTTCTGCTTTACTTACTTTTTACATATTAATAAAAACTAAATATTATTAGATCATTTAATTTTTAGCAGTTGTCCAATTTAATTAATTTTTTTGGAATTAGTGTAAAAACTGTAATTTACAAAAGGACTTTGAGCAAAATTAAGAGTAAACCACCAATACTTCTGCTTTACTTACTTTTTACATATTAATAAAAACTAAATATTATTAGATCATTTAATTTTTAACAGTTGTCCAATTTAATTCATTTTTTTTGGAATTAGTGTAAAAACTGTAATTTACAAAAGGACTTTGAGCAAAATTAAGAGTAAACCACCAACAAGTACTTCTGCTTTACTTACTTTTTACATATTAATAAAAACTAAATTTTATTAGATCATTTAATTTTTAACAGTTGTCCAATTTAATTCATTTTTTAGAATCAGTGTAAAAACTGTAATTTACAAAAGGACTTTGAGCAAAATTAAGAGTAAACCACCAATACTTCTGCTTTGCTAACTTTTACATATTAATAAAAACTAAATATTATTAGATCATTTAATTTTTAGCAGTTGTCCAATTTAATTCATTTTTTTGGAATTAGTGTAAAAACTGTAATTTACAAAAGGACTTTGAGCAAAATTAAGAGTAAACCACCAATACTTCTGCTTTACTTACTTTTTACATATTAATAAAAACTAAATATTATTAGATCATTTAATTTTTAACAGTTGTCCAATTTAATTCATTTTTTTTTGGAATTAGTGTAAAAACTGTAATTTACAATAGGACTTTGAGCAAAATTAAGAGTAAACCACCAATACTTCTGCTTTACTTACTTTTTACATATTAATAAAAACTAAATATTATTAGATCATTTAATTTTTAGCAGTTGTCCAATTTAATTCATTTTTTTTGGAATTTGAGTAAAAACTGTAATTTACAAAAGGACTTTGAGCAAAATTAAGAGTAAACCACCAATACTTCTGCTTTACTTACTTTTTACATATTAATAAAAACTAAATATTATTAGATCATTTAATTTTTAGCAGTTGTCCGATTTAATTCATTTTTTTATTTCCAGAAGTTAAACAACTATATTCAAATTTTATGCAAAGGCTTGTTTTGCAGACCGCTAAGGCGCCAAATGTCTAGTTAAGGAAATTGACTTACCATTCGAACACCGGTTATTACTATTCACCTGTTGCTGGAGGATGTCGCAATCTTTTATGTCTTGTTGCTGTTCATCCGGAGGGCCTAGGATGTCCCGGATGAGGAAAGAACGCATGCGAGACTGGAGCATCGCGCCGAAAGCAACGCAGTTGTTACTCTCACAATACATTCAATAACTCTTGTAATCAGTCTCGTAGAAAAAAAAAAACAAAGTTTGAAGTACCGACGGGAAGTGTAGGAAATTCAACGTATACTGATGTGCTTACATCTTGGTACATGAGATACGGGCAGACGAGGAGTAAACTTTTCAAATGGAATATAGAACAGAAAGAATTTTTAAACTCACTACGATTGTTCTTTATTTTAAATTCAGTTCAGTTCTACTGTGGAAAGATTTATAATTGTGACTACACTTTTCTGTACATTAGCACATCTTTACATAACGATATAAAAAAATAGCACAGCATCATTTTTTGCATGAGATCTTCATGGCATCTTAACTTTGACCTTCTATCGTAGAAAAATTTTCTGATTTTTTTACGCAGTTTTCTATCCTAAATTAATGATGATTTAGGCAGAATTCTATTTTCCAGAAACCACATTCTAATGTTCTAGTATATTGTTTCCGTTTCCACAAAAATCAAATTGGGTTTTTAAATAGTTCTTATTTGTTCCACACTTGTCTAAATAAGACAAATTACCTATGTAATCTTTCAAAATCTGCTAAAACTGTTATGCATTTAACCAACTTGTGGTTTGCTTAAATGACGTTCACTTGAAAACTGCCTTTAATTTTCACTTCTTTTCCGAAAACGTTTTTACAGCAATATATTTTCTTTTCGTGGTTTACATTTGCTGACAATACTGTCATCAAGATCCTTTACTTAGATGTTAGTCAATGAATTACTATCGGGTTTTGTCAGCAGATACGTAAGCTATCTAAATTGGTATCGTTTCCCAAAGTTTTATTGATGACATGCATTTAGTTGAAAAATTCCTTGAAAGTTCAGCACGTGGATATGGAAAAAACTTAGAAGAGAGAACATTATTTTGAGATTATAGATTATAATTGAGTCGATTAGACTTCTTTTTAACGTTTAGCGAAACGTACGTTCTCCTGCAATTAAAAAATAATAGCATCCACTGTTAATTTTCTTTCGAAAGATGCCTAATTTCATTATACCGTGAGCATAGAATACGCTTCCCTCCTCCAATAAAAACGCTTTTACCTAAACGGAGCAGACGATGTCGTTCCAAAGCATTAAACAACTAAACACTCTCACCGATTAATGCGATCTTAAACGGTAGTGAAAATGTGTCTGGTAAAAATGTTTTTACGAATCATAAGGCAGTATCTCGCATTCCTGATCGCGGCCTGCTATTGGTCGAGGGAGAGGGTGCTCCTTAATGACGTAACAGATCGAGGGATGGGCTTATTTCTGAAATTAAACGCAACTTATTAGAATATGGGGCAGGAGCGATGTTCGCATCTGATTGGTCGGAGAGAAAGCAATTGTGAATTCAGTTATCTGTGCGTGCGTATCTTTTGTGCACGGCAGTATATGGGAAAATATAAATGCATATTGAGGAGCTGCATGTGTTCTCAGTGTCCCATCTGGTTCCTGCATTTTACTCCCTTTTTATTTGTGTAAGGCTATTGTGAACTCATAAATTGCGAAAGTGTATTTCGCGAAGTTTTTATGCAACTCTTGTAGATTTTTGCTTTCAGGGGTCGTATTTTATGACGCTCTTACCTTGAATAACTCTCGCACTTTTATAGTAGGAGCTAACCATAAGTTTAAACATTCAGGGTGAGGCCATTTTAAGTAAACGTACCCATTCTCAAAATGGTAGAGTTAATTTGAGTTCGTATTTTTAGGTTATACCCCCTTACAAATTTAGAAATGTATATATTCTCAAAAGTAAACAATTCTTTGCGTATAAATTATTTTTAATATCCTGCCATGCAAATAGGTGAATTCTATAAAAAGCACATTTACTAAAGTTTTTAACTATAGAATAAGGAAGGCGTTAATCCTCACACTCAGTTAAAGATTAAAAATAATTAAAGGGGAAAAATAAAATAAAAATTAAGTTCCGATGAAAAGAAATATAGTTCCTATTTTATTTAGAGGAACAGAGAAATTATATTTCTGTGTTTGCAGTGAAAAGAGTACCAAGTCCAAAATCGTAGTTTTGAGAAAAACAGAATTGAAAAAGAAACAGATTTTGCAAAGTCAGTTTTTTAAATTTAATTTTTAATTTTTTATTTACAGTAAAATTTTCCAATTTTATTTTTGTTGTCTAAAGAGTGTTATGCCCTTGATTGGGATATAACCCCTTTAACACTAACATGTTTGTGTTTTGTTTGACATACCCCAAATTTTCCCTGATGAATAAAAATATTTTGAAGGGGAATTGGACTTAGCTTTCTGTACCCTGCAGTAGCCCTTGGTTTTTCAGACATGCCTGGTTTGATAACTCATTTTAACCCATTTTGGACTTAACACCCTTTGCACAGCAGACACAGATTTAAAATATAACTAACTAAGCAAATTTATTTTGGAAATATAGTACTAAACCACAAGAAAAACAGGTTAGGAATTACAAAAACCTTAAAAATATCCTCAATAAATAGTTTGAAAGACGTAAACTCTGTCCATGAATTTTGAACCCCAGTAGAGCCTTCTTCTTCAGGAGCAGAACAAGAGAACACCTTCACATCCAAGCACAATGAAGTAATTTTGCTTGACTTACTTTGTAGGCGTCCTCCCCAAAACAACAGAATAAGAAGCATTGAATTCTCAACGCATTCATGCACATGAAATTTAGAAAAATATATTTACGTTTTAAAGTTTTAAATTTCTGATCAGGGGCACACATATATATGTAATTTCTATATTTTAAAAACTGACTTTGACTAGAGAGGGCATGTTCATAATTTGAAAATTACCCAAAGTGATATATATATATATATATATATATATATATATATATATATATATATATATATATATATATATATATATATATATATATATTTCAATTATAGTTCGATATATTCTGAAATATTAAGGCAAAAATAAAGTAGGAATAGAGGTAAAATATTCTGCGCAGAGGTGAAAATGATTACACTCACTATAATTTGGACTATGGTGTTGTTTAAAAAACAAGTACAAGCATTAGTTATCTTTATTTATATAAATTAGGCCAAAATATCACCCTAGTGATATATATTCATAAATAATTATCTATAGATATTTAATTCGTGTATAAAAAGGTTATTAAATATTTTCTGTCTAATTTCGATTAAATTATTTAAAACAACTTTTTCTTTTTCTTTTTTACATGCCTGTTTTCTATTAAACTACCACAACTATTCCTTTTTAACATTATGATAATAATAATTAACAAAAACAATAATAATAGCGAAAACAATAAACTAAAAAAAATGATAATAAAAAAATGAAATAAAAATAATTAAGTTCTTTTTTTTAAAAACAATGACATGTAATGTTGTTTTCGGGTATAATGAACTTATAATACAGAGAAGCTAGATTTCCAGTTGTAAATACCATACATACATGAGAGTACTTGTATACGTATTCATGGGCATAACACCAAATAAATAGTTAACATTTTTAAGCATATTATAGGGAAATTCCCTGGTTCATCTTTGTATATATGTATTTTTACGGGGAATGCGTTTTTCCCTTTATTGTAAATTTTAAATTCAAGAATAGACACGTAAATTAACACAATTCTTTAAAAATCAAATATATGTACCACTTATGAAATATTTGATACCACTTTTCTTTTACTGTTAGAAGTATATAGGCCAAAACTGTATGTGTATGATATTTATTTATTTATTCGTATTTTAAAAGTGTAGGCACTTGCCGTCAAACATTCGCCTATATTACACCGCAGTTTACTGTCCATTTTATTATGGGAGCATCATATAGGCGGACACCATTACCCCCTTTGAAGGGGGTAATGCTGTACTGTATGCGTATGATAGGAATAAAAAAACAGAGAGAACCTTATTAATGAAACTATAAGTTATGGAATCACTTTAGTGACTGATATTTTTAATCGAATTTCCCTTCAGACAATATAATTTATTCTGCATTAGTAGTTACAAATTTAATTTTTCTCCAGATTAATAATAAATGTGAAGCTTTGAGATTTTATGAAAACAGAGGAACATATAAACGAATACTAAATCTCCGAGTAAGGTAGTATTGACAAAGTTAGAACTCTAAATGTTTTTCTTAAAGTTTAGTCTCAATTTTCTGGCTAATTTTCTTGTCCCTTAATACAGCTCGGGATGAAATAGCTAACAAATCCGCTACGAGTGAATACCCTCAAAATAAGTGCTTACTGCATTAGAAAATTGCATTTCGTCAAGATTGCTATTTGGTAGGATTTTATTAAGCGTATAGTTTACATGAAATATGAAAAATATTTTGTCAATGAAGTGTAATTTCTCTTATTTTGGATTTAAAGGCAATAGCAACTCAGATTACATTTTGCAATATTTTTATCTTGAAAAACAATTAGGCTGGGAATGGAATGAAACTCAGAATCCATGGCTTTTTGGATTGATGTGCTAACTTCTACGCTACAAAATCATATTAGGATCATATTTCTTAATGAATCTTGCAATTTTGATGATAGCAAATTAATGGTGGAACAGCCGCGTGCTTAATTAAATTACATTAAAACTTCAGTCGAGCCTTCTTGTCTAGATTAGGGATTATAGTAAGATTTAGGCCTGATTTCAACATATTTTTCAGTTTAGGTAAGTATCAGAAAACTTTAATTATTTACCTTTAAACTGCAGAGTTTAAAAAACACATTCACTCCAAACAAACAGTGATATTATTCGGTAACGATTTTTGTCTCTATCTTGCAAGACATTTAAACTCCTCGTATCTCTCACTAAGTAAAACATTCACACAGTCTGATGTTTGTTGAAGGATGATTACTTCCTTGATAGGACTATAGTATTCACTTAGTTGACTAGTATTCATGACGAATACTTTGCACGTTTGAACAAAATTTTGACTCTAGACTAACTGAATTTATATTTCAATCTATGTTCTACCATAAGTATAATTTTTTAGAAATCTAGAGACACAAATTCAAATTAGTGTTTTATCAGTGTATAATTGATTGTTTGCGTGTTTCAGTATAAATTTGTGTAAGTACGTACTTTCAAAAAATATTTTTTCTAAAAGTATTTATCATTTAAATTCAATATAATATATATATATATATATATATATATATATATATATATATATATATATATATATATATATATATATATATATATATATATATATATATATATATATATATATATATACACACACACTTGAGTTTATTAGTGGATACTACGAAATGTTCTTCAACAGAATTTAATATCTATTAATCCATTAATTGAGGTCATTTCACAAGCTTGTGTTTATGTTAGAAGGATTCTGTGAAACAAATGATGGAATACAAGAAAAGTATATATAACAATCATCCTTTGAATTTTCTAATATTCTAAGCATACGGCATATCTTAAAGAAATATTGGAAATATTGTATCCTTAGAAATAACCTCTTACGTCCAAGATATTTATTTTTTGAAATACTGTACTTCAGATCGAGTCTGTAAATTCAGCTGCGAAACCCATGAACAAATGATATTACGGATCGTCATGACGGATGAATACGTAACTTTGTATAGCAAATAAATATGAACTACAAAATAAAAATAAATATCAGATTGTTTGGAAGTCCATTTGAAAAACATGTTTTTATATTCACATATATGTTTTCACGCAGACTTGAATTTGCGCTTAAATATGCAAACACACGCATTTTTAAAAATAACAAAAATTTATTTGAAAATATAAATATTTTTTAGTGCTCAAATATTTAATACTTTTAGGTTTACGCTTCAGCTTATAGGTTAAATTAAAACCCAAGAAAAAATTTGCATTACAAATCTCAATTTTTTTTAGTAAAATCTCAAACAACATTTATGAGTTCTTTTAAAAGGATTACTACTTCCCTGACTTACATGTAAAGGTAGTAGTTATCTATTATATCAGTTACTTCTTGAGATATTGGCCCTAAATTACTACTATGAGTACTTCCCTGACTTACATGTAAAGGTAGTAGTCATCTATTATATCAGTTACTTCTTGAGATATTGGCCCTAAATTACTACTATGAGTACTTCCCTGACTTACATGTAAAGGTAGTAGTCATCTATTATATCAGTTACTTCTTGAGATATTGGCCCTAAATTACTACTATGAGTACTTCAATGGCATACGTATAAAGGGAGTAGTCATATATCATATAAATTGCTTCTTAAGATATTGGCCCTAAATTACTACTATGACAACTTCAATGGCATATGTATAAAAGGAGTAGTCATCTATCATATCAATTGCTTCTTGATATGAAGATTTTTCTTTTTTTTATTCTGTTAAAAGTACATCATCGAGTCTTTTGAAAAAGAGAATTCTAATGTAAAAATTCTTAAGATCTCGAGGTTTAATAGGTGGTAAAATTCCCGATGTTATTCAAGTCACCAATCAAAAATTTTAGAAAATTCTATTTTAAAGGACTGTATTAATATGTATTTTTCCTTTTTGTGAAGGATTTGAAACAGGCCTGATCAGATCAAGAAAAACTTTTGACATCAGTTTAAATTTTGCTGTTATGAAATGATTTTGGAAAATATCTAATATATCTCTTACAGAGTATTTAACGTTAATATAGTTCGTATTTATCGGACTCTCTATGCTATTACATGATGGCGAACTAAAAATCCCCCATTTGGCAAAAAATTAATCATTTTGAGCATAGTTATGTTTTTGAACGGTCGCTAAAATTTCTTAAACGCGTCCATTTGTATGAATTGAGACGCCTGTAATCTAAATATAAACATCTGCCCCTAATAAAAACGCTGACCTATTGAAGACTAACATTGTGTTTTTACTCCGTTCCCCAGGCATTTACTGCATCCCACTCCCCGCAAACGAAGTTACCTCAACGCAAGGGTCCCGGCCACAAACAAACACCCCTGTAAATTCGTTTCACGCGCCCCCATCCATAACGCGCCCAGATATTGGTCCTAAATTGCCCCAAAGCTATGCGGAGGCCGACCGTAATAAGCAATAAAGGCGAGAAAAGCGGGGGGGCCCCCGACGCCCTAATTGGCGGGGCCGCCGACTCTCAAAGGGGGCCCAGCCTTTCTCGCCCCATCTGGCATTTGCTGTGCCGAAATTCGATTCCGGTAGCGCTTAGGGATAAATTTGGGAGATCCCGAAACACCTCCTGCGCTCTCGGATTTGTTTTTGTTTCAGATCGGTATTTATTGCTTCGATCGAAGCACTTTCTGCGTATTCATGGCTAAAGACCTATGTTTTCAGATATCAGAAGGTATCGAGTGAAAAGGAGAAAGTCTCTAGTGTATACGAACGTTTGCTGGCAAGAGTTACGTTTATTTCTGAGGGCTACAGACATTTAGTGTTCGACAGATTTAAATGTGAGATATTGCTTTTGAGTAAATAGAAAAGTGAGTTTAAAAGCATTAACAGCCTCTTTCTCTCCTGTCTAGATTATTAACTCGTTAAAATATTACCTTTAAATAACTATTAAATTAAAAAAATACATAAATTAGAGTTTTCATAAATTAAAGATGGATTGAGTAGATAAGATATATACAGTCGAACCTCCATATATCGAAGTAGCAAAT